>JAZEWT010000004.1:31734123-31745072 GCA_036362905.1 Mordacia mordax
ACCACCGCGCCGCCACCGCGCCGCCACCGCCCGCCCCGCGTTGGCTGTTTGTGCTACACAAGCATTTACAATGCGCGCACCGTGATGACTGACTCGCGATTAAAACCCTTTATTTAACCAGGTGAAAGCCACGCGCTCGACACATGTTAACCTCATCGTCTATAGAAGCAGTGTCTGGCGGGTTGGCGCCGCCTGACCGCGTGGCTGACTGCCCCCCCTCCTCCTTTTTCTGCGGTTTCCTCACTTTGCCTCCCCGTCCGTGTCTCGTCCATCACCACGCGTGGAAGCAGCGCGGCGCGTTATTAATTGTATAATTATAATTATCTTCGCAACGAAGGTGAACAATCACACGCGACTGCCATTAGCATGTGGCATTGGAAACAATCGCCGTGGTGTGAACGGGTTCCATCTATTAGCTCATTACAGCCACATTCCTCGCGGGTCACTCATTATAAGGGCATCACAGTACGGCAGTCATTTACAAGACTAACGCTTAAGTGCGGCGGTGAGCAAACGTGAATTTATGACTGGACGCGGAGTGGTGGGGGGGTGGTGGTGGTGGGTGGTGGTGTGGGGGGCTTCCACCGTCACCCCCAGCTCAGGAGAGAAGTCCTGCTATTAATCGATCTTGTGAAACACGCTGACGGGGGAGGTTTAATGGCCACACAAGGGCCAGGGTTTAAATCCCTCCCATGGCGGGTCACAGCCCTCGCGGCCGTGGTTGCGCTCGCTCAGCAACAGGGGGCTCAGGGTCGGGCGATGGGCAAGCGTCTGGGTGCCCTGGCGGGACGAGAGTGCGCTGCCCACCGCTGCCGCGGCACCGCCACCTACGGGCGGTCATTCTTGGGACCCAAGCAAAATTAAACGATCGCCCGCCCCCACCACGCTAATTAAACAAGCAATGAATCCTAATTAATGTTGCAATAACGGATTTCACATTTTATCTGTGCTCCTCTAGTTTTATTACCAACCAGCAAGTAGTATTTGCATGCGATTTAAGTAATTCAATGCGATATAAATAATTTAATGAATTGACCAATCAACAGGATAAGAACGTCGCTCCAGTGATGTGCCGGCTATCGTAACCTCCCCTCCCAACCCCGTAGAAGCCTCCCTCCTCCTCCTCCTCCCCGAAATTGCCTGGGTTTTCCCCATTGTTTGGGCCCCCAGTGCTGCTCAGCATCTTAGGGGCACGCGAGAGACAATAACCACTGAGCGCTGAGCCACTACGCGACACCAACAGCGCGCGGGTTTAAACAAAAATATTAATAATAATCGCATTTCTATCGCACGCCGATTTGTGCAAGGCTGCTAATTGCTGAAAATTGCTCCCGAGAGCTGCTCTTTCGAGATAGCCGTGTTGTCGAGCGTTCGCCAGGCGGTGAGGCGGAACGTCGCCAACGGGAGAGGAGGGACGCTCGAAACGGCTATCCTGAGAGAGCGGCTCTTGCGAGCAATTCTCATACACCTACTTATTACCGCTTGACAGAAATTCTGACATGTGGCTACTGTTTGATCTAATAATGTTTGATCTTACAATGTTTGATCTTACAATTTGTGTGCCCTAAAAGAGAGTTAAACATTGGCAGGCCTCCTGTTGGAGTTGTTGTGTTTGCGAGTACTGTACAAGGATGTTTGGGAAAGAGACGCAGTGGCAATGGCTCCACGACGAACTGAGCACCCCCACTTGCAGCCGATGCAAGTGCTGTTAGCGAACACCTATGCGCACTGGCACATGGCCGCGTCGGTGCTTTTGCTGGTACCATGCCTGGCGCCGCCTCTGTCTATCCAGTGTTTGCGCGGTGCACCACCGATTTACAGTCTGAGCCAACCTAGTGGAGGACCACGAGCGGCGGTTTGGATAATCGCCGTCAGCCGTGACCAAGAATCGAAGTCGGCGTACCGGTTTCATACCGAGGTGCGCTAACCGCTGCGCCACCGCTCCACGACAAAGACGCAGACCCCCCGTATAGCCTTAAAAGGCTGTAGGGTCAAGTGCTGTTGGCGAGCGCCTAGGAAGAGCAACACCGCACACGAGGAGGGGGGGGGGTGTGAGACCAGCACCACGCCCGACCGCCTTTGTCTCCCTAGTGACATTGTTTACACATTGCACTCCGTACTCATTTGAGGCTGAGTCGGCCTAGGGGAGACCCAGGACCCGTTTAGAAAAACGTCACTGGTGTTGGCCGTGAGCGGGATTCGAACTCGCGTCGTTGGGTTGAAAGCCCAGCGCGCTAACCGCTGCGCCACCGCTCCGCGAGCCACACACAAACACCGACACACTGACCCACAGACGTACGCGTCACATACCACACACACGGAGCTCACAGACAGACGCTAACGCACACACACACAGAGGCAAGGAGTGTGTGGGGGGCGGGGGTGTAAGCTCTCCCAGGCAGATAAAGGGGGTAGGCCGCCCAATGCATCCAGAATTAATGAGGAGGCCAGGGAAGAGGGTCACTGCTAGACTGGGCAAAGGGAGGTGGGCAGAACGGCCGGGGTGCCCGGAAACAATCCCAGTGGCACAAAGCCTGGTCAAGCCGATGCATTCCATTGCTGTCGGAACAATGAGCGGGCTTTTCCGATCTCCGGCCCGCATAGCAACGGGGCCGCGCGCGGGCCCCTTTATCTGTTCCGATCCTTTCCCATGTCATCTCTTCATGGCCATAGGCCCGAGGTATGTAAACAGTTAACAGGATGCATTGTACAATGGTCAGTGCGGCACCCCAGCTCGCTAAATCATCTTAGTGGCGCTTACAAGTAGGTAAATGTTGCAGTTATTTTGGCAATCAAATATTGACAGTGTAACCCCCCCCTTACTGCTGTCTTTTTTGTGTTGGGCAGTGGGCTCTCTCTCTCTCTCCTTTCAGACTTTTTGTCGCTCGCTCTGTATCTGTTTTGTATTTTATTGTATTTAAGCTGGAAGGAACCGTTGAGCTGTGTAGCATTTAAAAAAAAAACAATTGTACAGCTGGGAACGATGAGCAAGCTACAACATCTCAAGTTACCGGGGGCAGTTTTTGTCGGGGACATTCACCTAGGCAGCATGTCTTTGGACTGCGGGAGGAAACCGGAGTACCTGGCGAAAACCCACGCGGACATGGGGAGAAAACACGCAAACTCCACACGGAAAGTTGGCGCCCGAGCCAAGAATCGAACCCAGGTCTTCTGGCTGTGAGGCAGGAGCGCTACTCACCCAGCCACGCGCAAATCATATATCGGTGGTGGGAAAGCAGCATTATGTTATTTTTAAACATGCATCACTCATATTTTAGAGCGACGTTAAACTCATGGTAATGTTTATTTGATTGCATCCAAAATGTGTAGTCACATGATGCCTTTCCATGCTTTTGGATACAGGCTGTCTTCAACGTGGGAGGTGAAACGTCGCGAGGGAGAGAGGGGGAGCACTCGACACGGCTATCTGGAACGCACAACTTTGGAGAGCAATTATGTGAAGAGAGATGATTACTGAAGCGACAATGCGAGTTGCAATAATTATTACAATAATGTACAGCTGGATTCGAACTCAGGTTCTTGGGTTCATATGGGAGTGTGCTCAGTACTTGGCTACAGCTCTCCACCAGTGCAAACGATGGTGACGATGGCAAAATGAATCATGGCACGGTGTCACGGTGGGCCACGGTGCTGCCTCGCAGCAAGAGGGCCCTGGGTTCGATTCCTTGCTCGGGTGCTGCTTTTCTGTGTGGAGTTTGCGAGTTCTCTTCCCGTGTCCATGTGGGTTTTCTCCGGGTACTCCGGTTTCCTCCCACAGTCCAAAGACACGCTGCCGAGGTTAATTGTCCTGACGAAATGGCCCTGTGCGCCCTGAGCTAGAAATATTATGGCAGAAAATGCGCAGCGAGCTTGCAAGTTCTGGATGCGGGATTCCTGCGATACGACAAGCGTTCGAATTAACCAACGCAGCAACGTTTCAGATCGCAAGGAAAACAAACAAACTCACGGCACCAAATTTGTGCAAAGAGGAAATCCTGACCATCAAGTAAACAGTTCCGCGCCAACTTGCAGCACAGCACGACAATCGCCAAATGTGATGTTGTATCTTGCCCACCTCTCCTCTGCTGAACAGCTGTTAAAAATATCCGCGCAGCTGAACGATTCTGCGCAGCTATAAAGCAAACGGATTCGGGGGATATTAAGGGCAGCGCAATGTGCAGGTAGATGACAGGTGCAGCACCGTTATGCGCAACCGCCTTTGTTTTCCTGGTGATGGTGGAACTCTTGCAACATAGACAGGTCTTGGTTGAGTCTGCCTAGAAATGAAAATTGTTATAATTAGGTCAAGTCTAGATACAAGGTGTGGGATCAAACCTGTGTGTCTGGTGAATTTAGTTAACCACCCGACCGCCACACTCCACGTAGGATAGGGAATCACGTAAATTTTTCACTTAAATGCCACGGTATTCTAACGTAACGCCACGAAGCAGAGTTCGTATATACACAAGTAAAGAACTATTCATATATATTCATTGCGTTCTGTATACCCAATCGCCACGAATGAACTCAGTCTTACATTTCATAAGCTAAGCGGAGTTGTGCCTGGTCAATTCTCAGGTGTCTGGCTGTGATTGGTGGTGCAAGCTTGATCTCCGCGGTCGCTGGGAGCGTTCCCCACTCGTACGTGCGGGTGTTCTCCGAGCACCCGGCACCCGCCTACACGAGGCCAAATCACTCAATAGCATCGTTTCGCCAAACATCCAAACGTTGTAGCAGGACCCCTCTGAAAAATCGTCCCGAGGGTCAGCGGGGCTTTGCAGGGCAAACAGTGATCTTTTGTCCACTTACTTTAAGTCACCCACTAACGCACCTTACTCAGTCCATTGTAACTCGGGAGGGGGTTTCAAACGCCACAATGCGAAGGGCAACTAGCGGCAAGCATGCGTCGTTTCCTCCGTAACAGTCACATTGTGCGAGGCAAAGCCGGCCAACAATGACCAAGCATACGTTCTCATATTTATTTAAAGTTTCCCCGTCGTTCAGACATGCCCGCTCGTGAGGCCTTCGAGCGATGGTCCAACCAGGAGCACGTGTTGTGTCAAAAGAGTAACGCACTGGCGGCGGGTATGTTCACTCGCGGTGGCACCTACCCTCAAACCACCCCTCCTCCCCTCCGCCTCCTCCTCCTCCTCCTCCCGGTGGTTCGAGATTTCTAGCTTTGTTGATCGCGATGCCCTGCAGGTAGGTTAATCCACGCTGCAACTTATGATGATGATGATGATGGCGATAATTAGGCAAACCGAGGCACATGTGTTGTGGTCGAGAGCAGATGCACAAATAGTGGATCCACCGAGTCCGCTTTCGAATTCAGTGGAACTGTTTAAACACTTTTTCACGGAATGTTTGCACTCCACGTCAGAGGCATAATTTATTGCCTTCGTCCTGGAATACGAAGGAAATGTGCCAAGCGTGTTTGGTTGAAAGATGTAGTTTTTTTCTCTTTCTCAGTGTAAGGCCGGAGAGCAATCTTGGCTTCTATGAATCGATAGACTCTGCACAAACACACGCGATTGATATAATCTCATCACACTGACATGCCAAATAGAGTACTGTATTTAAACTAATAATTTAAAAGGAGTTTGACGCGAAACGTTTTTTCTTGCAACATATGTTGGATTGTACAGGCTCGCGGTGAGCCGGAACCTATCCCGGCAGACACAGGGCGCAAGGCAGAGATATACCCACGATGGGACACCAGTCCATCACCGGGCACTGCGGGCAATTTAGTCTGCAAGTCAATTAACCTATGCGGCGGCGTGTTTCCTGAACTGTGGGAGGATACCGGAGTACCCGGCGAAAACCCACGCGGACACGGCGAGAGAACTCGCAAACTCCACACAGACAGCAGCACCCGAGCCGAGATTGGAACCGGGGCCCTTCTTGCTGTAACAGCGCTACCCAATGGGCCACCATGCCGCCCTATACAAAGCCTTCCCATTCTCAAACGTGGCGCACTAGAAGAACCCACCCCCCCACTGCAGCATTTTGCGATTATTTAAGTACTAATTGATTACGGTATCGATTATGCGATTAAATAAGACAACACTAATATAGTTGAAAAACAATTAATTTCTACATGTGCCACTGGACGGGAGGTGCCTGCGCAATAATCGACAAAAATACAGCAGTCAGTTGCATCTTCTTTGTCAATTAATTAAGGCACTTAATTGTCCAAGCTCTAATGAAATCTAAACATAGTGTTAAAAAAGTACATTTATTCCGACGTAAAATATGTCTTACAGTGTGGGTCTATACTGACTTCAAAGCTGTTAAGTATTCCACATTCCACTTTAAAATATTTTTCTGGCAAATATTAATAAAGATTTTTGCCATCCTACCACAGTGTTAGAAGTCTCAATATTGATAAAAAAAAAACCTAACCTTTTACTGTATATTCCAAATTCTCCGTGTGTGCACGTATCAGGTGATAGTTAATTGCAGTAGCATAGGGAGAGTTACTGATATGCACGGAAGGCGGGTTTTGCGTAAATAATAATAATATATATATTTTTAAAAAAAGATCTACACCAATACAATTGAATTGCTCTCGCGCTGGCTGACCCTGCAGCAGCAGGCGGAGCAGAGAATGTGCGCGCCCGTCGATTCTGTTTCCAATTTAGAGTCGCTCACCCTTAGGTTTTGTCGGCATGCGAGGTATAACATTTTATAGGAGGAGGGTGGTGGTGAACATCTTCCATATGAAGAAAGCAAAACATTAAAGGGACGGATGAGACGCAAGGTCGAAGGAAAATAGCCGCGACCCCAAAAAAAAAAGTAAAATCTGTGTGGCCCGGGCACAAGAATTCGTAAAGTGGCAATAAAACCGTTATTTGTGTTCATCCACCGCGTTTTCATGCATTGCCATTGAGGCCCCCTTCCTCCCCCCTTCTCTCTCTCTAATGATAATAGAAGTGTTACTTGAACATGCCACAAAGCCACGCTTTGTGTTCTGTCCATTCGCACTCTGCTTTGTTTTTCACTGTTGTCACCCCGTGGCCCCCCTACCATCCCCCCCCCCCTTAACGTTCAGGGCCTTCAATACAACATTGCCAGAGGTAAAGGTGCAGCCCTGAAATGACACACCCACGCGCTAAGGCGATATTTGGCCTACTTCTCCACGCCCGCAAAATATCTTAACGTCACAATAATTTATGACATTGATGTCGTCGCACCTTTCCACCCTGAGGTCCCAAGGAGCTACAGGAAAGCGTTGGGAGAGAAGGGAAGGAACAAAGCGGTAAGCCAGTGCCAATCAGCCAGACAGTGCATCCTATATATAATCATCCGCATGCTCGGGAACATTTATTCCTTCTTTGTTTGTTAGAGAAATATTTTAATCGCTTATTTTATGTCCTTCTATAAGTTATTGTCACTATTTGGCTTTCACTTGAACTGTCCTTATTTTGTTGTTGACATGCCGTTCTCTCGGCAGCTCTGTGCAGCGCATTGTGACCCTTGGGTGAAAAGCGCTGTAGAAGTGCAATTATTATTATGTTGTCGGCCAATTAGAGGTTTTTAGTTACGAAAAAGAGTGAGGAAATCCATGCAAAACAAGGGGAGAACACACAAACTCCACACAGCAATTGAATCGTCACCGGTAGGACCTGTGCCACCCTGTGTCACCCTGCGTCACCATGCGCCACCCTGCGCTGCCCTGCGCCACCATGCACCACCCTGCGCTGCCCTGCGCCACCCTGCGCTGTATGTCTCATCTCATCTCATTGTCAGAAGCCGCTTAGTTCTGTACAGGGTCGCGGTGAGCCGGAGCCTATGCCGGCAGACACAGGACGCAAGGCAGGGATACACCCACGATGGGACGCCAGTCTATCACCGGGCACTGCGGGCAATTTAGTCTGTAAGCCAATAAACCTATGCAGCAGCATGTTTTTTGGACTGTGGGAGGAAATCGGAGTGCCCGGCGAAAACCCACGCAGACACGGGGAGAGACATGCAAACTCCACACAGAAAAGCACCCGAGCCGAGATTCGAACCCGGGGCCTTGTTGCTGTGAGGCGACAGCGCTACCCACTGGGCCACCGCGCCGCCTCTGCGCTGTACGCTGAGTTAATTGCCTTGCCTCGGACATGAGGCAACAGAAACCACCCCACACTCATCTGTAACTCAGTCTCTGTACGCATGAGGATGCCTCCAAGGTGGGAGGCCAAACGTCGTGGAGGAGAGAGGGGGAGCGCTCGACACGGCTGTCCCGAAAGAGCAGCCCTAAAAAACAATCACCACGCATCGAGTCGTAACAAACCTGCATTAGAACATTATCATCATTGCCTGCATTAAAACAATGAAAATGATGACAACCTAAGGAGGTAAAGAAATGACTGGTGAAGAAGTTCCCTTTGATTGTTTATATATATATAAAACCCACCGAGGTGGTGTCACAAGTGAATAGAAGAGACATGAACGGTTCCACAAGAGCAAGGTTCCACAAGATGAACGGTTCCACAAGATGAACGGTTCCACAAGAGCAAGGTTTCACAAGATGAACGGTTCCACAAGATGAACGGTTCCACAAGAGCAAGGTTCCACAAGATGAACGGTTCCACAAGATGAACGGTTCCACAATAGCAAGGTTCCACAAGATGAACGGTTCCACAAGAGAAAGGGTTCCACCAGATGAACGGTTCCACCAGATGAACGGTTCCACCAGATGAACGGTTCCACAAGAGAAAGCGTTCCATAAGCCACTTCCAAAACATCAAAAGTGTTTATATTTTTATTTTGCATACTTTGAATGTAATCGAACCTCGCTCTAAGTTTACATGTCATGCAAAATCAGTGCAGAAAATCTGATGTTATATTTGGGTTGACACCCTTCACTTCATAGATTTGGCGAACAAAGTTCAAAATCCAAACTTTGTATTGTTTGGGGCTCTCCCAAAAAAACAATTTATAGGTATAAGCATCCACGTGACAGCAACTGCATGGAATGTCAACCTTAGTACCCTTCTGGAACTTCATACAATTCCAGTCATATATCCTGTACAATACTACATTTATACTGCAAGAGGTAGTGGCAGCGCAACAATATGCAGACGATGAACCTGGCAATGCGAGTTTGATTACCCGTCACGGATAATATCAGTGCTTTCAAAAAAGCGGTCAAGAAAGCCAAGTATATAAAAGGGGCTTTTAAACAAACCGTCTAAGTTGTCTTTTATTAATTTCCCCAAATGCTTGTGGGGTTCACTTTCAGATATGCAGAGGGCTTCCACAGGGCCCAGATTTAGGAAATTCTTTAGGAAGTGGTGCGAATTTTTTCACAATTCATATTCCCCATCCATCCCCCAACCAAATTAAACGCATAGCCGTAGAAAGAGAAAAAAAACTCGCACAGAACTCAAGGAAGGTTTGCATTCTTTCGATGTATAGCTTGCTAGCGCTCTTGTGTAATATAAAAGGTGACTGCATAAGTTAATTTTTCAGTGTGTCTCGGCCAATTGTGAGGCTGTTAGATGTTTGGCTCATGATGGATGTGTGCTTGCCAGGGGAACCATTGTTAATACAAATATTGAAAGATGAACGGCCGGCTTGGCCTTATGCCTCTCTTTCTTTCGCTCGTACGGCTTATTGTAGGTGTTGAGCAACAGCCACAAGAGTACACAGAGGTGGAGGTTGAGCCAGGTGATTGTGTCGGGAGTGGCGGTGTAAATCGTTGCGGCCCTCCTTCGTTTTTGTGAAATGGGCGTTCACTCGTTCCGCGTTGCACGGTGTGTTAGGGTGACCAGTCACTCACCCACCCACCAACTCACCCACTCACCCACTCAAATGTAGTTGCCAGCAATGACAGGGCGCACGACTTAGTTTGACATTTCCCCGAGTCCACACGAGTGTACATACGTGTGTGTGGGTCTGTCCCCGTAACCTCGCACCAATAAGTCTTCACGTGGCCTCAAAGTGCACGTAGCTTGGCGCAAGCGACGCGGTGACACCACCGCCACTTGGCAGAGAATGGTAGACGGATCGATGTTTATCATTCCAGCAAAGAGTATCCAGTGAGCTCGCAAGCTCTGGATGCGGGACTCCTGTGCCATAACACAAACCGTCGCACTGACCAACGAAAAATAAATAAATCAAAAGGTAAATAAACGAAGCCACAGCAAAACATTTTGTGCAAAGATGAAACCTTAACAATAACCGTACATTGCACAGTAACGCACAAGATTGCACAAATTGTAAAGGACCCCCTCCCACCTCTCTCATGAACTCTATACCCGCCTGCTGTTTGGCAAAAGGCACCGCGGCATCCGGGCCAGATCCACTGGAGTCTGTAACAGTTTCTTCCCCGAAGCCATCAGGCTCCTCAATACCACGCTGCCCCCCCTCCTCTTCATCATAACAAGCAGGACACAGACCCTCCACCCCCCTCCCCCCACAAATACACTAATGTGCAGCTGCACGGGCCACTGCACTCTACTTCATGTCGTCTATGCATCGCCTCCACGTTTTGCCCTTTTGAAATGTGGATTCAGCCTCGTTTTGCTTTTGTACCGGGACCACAAGACACGTAATGTCGATCCTCGTACCCGTAGTATCGTAAGCATGGAATGACAATGAAGTTGATCTCTCTGTAAACAAACGCGCATCACCAGTTTGTGTTTTGCTGTTTGTTGTTGTTGTTTATTGTGTTTGCGTGCACGACGTAAGTCGATGCTTCTACCGTGGGTGGAATTCCCAGCATCTGCGGTCACCAGTAGCGAGCGATCTTTACATCGAGTCTGCGCCTCTTCTAGATTGACTCGGCCCGAAATAAGTCGCTGGTGGAGTGCGCATGCGTTGGCACCGCGCAGACACAGGTATGTTGCCGAATGAAACCATCCCCACATGCTCAGTGCAGGCCTTAATAGGTGCTCGCTAACAGCACATCTATCAAACTATACAGCCATCTATCAAACGACACGGGGGCGGCGAGCGCG
>JAZEWT010000004.1:31776110-31792583 GCA_036362905.1 Mordacia mordax
GGGATCTTTGTTTTGGTAGTCAGCGAATTTGATCCACGTATCGGTAAACCAAGTTTCATTGATGGTCACGGATAATTCATCGGCGCTGATAATCTGAACGATTGGGTGCCTCTCAGTCGACTTAACCATAAACAAGTTCCCGGTGCATACTGTGCACAGCGCTGGGAAGACAAAGGCGGTTGGCACGGTGCTTCAGAGATACTCGCTAACAAGTACTTGACCCAGTAGCCTATGTGGGCTACACAGGGAACATTTGTCTTTCCATGCCCGCTCGCATATTGCATAACCCACGCGTCTAAACGCATTGTCAAAGGTATGCAATGGCAGCATAATTGTGTATGCCCACTTAATAATCTCTACTCCATTAAACACAACCCTAGTTGTATTATCGAGGTCGTTAAGCATCTGAAGTGTAATGCCGCGATGACGATGCCACTGTGTCTTTGGGCTGCTCTCATTGATTCCTATGTACATTGCAAATACATATACATGACAACAAAAACACGTTGTAACGTCAATTCACATCGCGTTAGATTGTTGACGCTAAGCATTTACAACCGCATCCGGTTTGCACGCTCTCCTCGTGTCCGCGTGGATTTTCGCCGGATACTCCGCTTTCCTCCCACCCTCCAAAGGCACGCTGCTGCCTGGGTTAATTGGCTCACTGAGTAAATTGCCCCAAGTGCCCTGCGATGTGCTGCCGTCGCACCCTGTGCATAGCCTCGCCTTGCGCCCTCTGTCTGCCGGGATAGCCTCTCGCCCCCAGTGAGCAGGTGCAGCATTAGGCAGGTATCGATAGCGACTGACTGTCTCCTAAAGGTACAATGAACGCAAACGGTCAAACAGGCTGAAAAGCCGCTCTTCAGTGTCAACATTCCAGGAATGATCTCACGCAGTCCAATGGAATAGCCGCAACAAGTCTGAAACACTCTCCCAAGCAGCAGTGAGAGATGTTACTCCGTGATAATAATAGTTTTATTACATTTATAAATTTGGGTCTGGCCACTGCCAGTCCCAAATTGTGAAACGCCTCCACGATTTGCTCTGCAGCGCGACCAAATCTCTCGGAGACAAACGCCAGCGCGCCGGCCACAGTTAGGCCAATTGTCAACGCAACCGTAAAGCAGCTGTTACGGCCGGATATTCGAGCGTGACTTTGGCCGCCGAGGAGAGAGGGAAGGAGAGGGAGGGAGATTAAAATCATCTACGGCGCTGCCAGCAGGAACGGCGACAAGTCCCGCACTGTACGCGCCACGCGGGGGGGGGGGACCCTTGGTGAACGGATCGGTTCCCGCACGGTGGCTGAAACGGACGCTCCGGTCGATGCGGTTCTCAGCTTGATCGGCGCCTCCTTAGAAGCCTGATGACGCTTCCGAGGTGGGAGGCGGAACGCCGCGGAGGGGAGCGCAGGAAGCTCTGCGACAGGGCTTTCCAGGAACAGCAGCCAGGGAGGGCGATTCTCGTGCTTCGAGCCAACGCGGCGAGGATGCGCGGACGTTCATCCCCGCGTGCTCGGAGCCGCCTCGTCAAAAAAACAATCACTGGTGGCAAAGTTCTGGCAATGATGGTCAAACATGTAAGCGTGATTGGAGGTGGCAGAGCGGCGCAGTGAACAGCGCTGCTGCCTCACAGCCAGAACACTCCGGGTTCGATTTCCGCCTCGGGTGCCGCCTCTCTTAGTGGAGTTTCCATGTTCATGCTGTGTCTGCGTGGGGTTTCGCCAGGTACTTCGGTTTCCTTCCACAGCCCAAAGACAGACTACTGCTGCTGCTGCTTCTTTGATCAAATGGCCTGACTAAAATTCCCCCCCCAGTGCCCTGCAACAGACTGGTGTTGCATCCTGGATATAGCCCTGCCTTGCACCCTGTGAGTACCAGGATAGGCTCTAGGCCCCCAGCGACTCTGTTCAGGGATAAAGCAGCTATTCGTACTGAATGAATAACGGCATCACCGTGACGGAATGAGTAGCGGAACAATCTTCACGGCTCCATAGGGATGTGTTGTCATGTGTTACAGCTGAGTTGCTTAGCTTGGTGAAATCGATTGCTGAAAAATGTCCACACTTCACGGAGTGAACCGTCGGACACCATTCCGAAAAATGCAGGGCACAACTCACCCGCACACCCATCCGCTATTACATATACCCAGAACTGGTGTTTCTCCACCGGCTACCGTTTACATATAGGATCGAAATCAAGATTCTCCTTCTCACCTACAAGGCTCTCACTCTGGCGCTGCTCCGACATGCATCCTATTATTATTACTTACAGGCGCCCTCCTCGACACGACCACTCCGATCCTCCAGTACGGGCTGCGTGCTGCACGTGCCCAGATCGCACCGACATTCAATGGGTGACAGAGACTTCTCGCGCGCTGCTCCCAGACTCTGGAACTCCCTTCCATTGGAGATTCGGTCAGCTGAGTCCCTGGGAATCTTCAAATCCCGTCTCAAGACACACTTGTTCTGTAAGGCCTTGAAGTTCTTTGAACCGGACTGTTGATGCTGCTCACTGTTGTTGTGCTGGGATGATGGCTCGCTGTTGACCTGCGCCTGCTCAGGAACACTTATTCCTTCCTTCATCAGTTGAACAAGTATTTCTCATCATCTCATCTCATTGTCAGAAACCGATTCGTCCTGTACAGGGTCGCGGTGAGCCGGGGCCTATCCCGGCAGACACAGGGCGCAAAGCAGGGATATACCCACGATGGGACGCTAGTCCATCACCGGGCACTGCGGGCAATTTAGTCTGCAAGCCAATTAACCTGTGCAGCAGCATGTTTTTTGGACTGTGGGAGGAAACCGGAGTGCCCGGCCCAAACCCAGGCGGACACGGGGAGAGAACTCGCAAACTCCCACACAGAAAGCAGCACCCGAGCCGAGATTCGAACCCGGGACCTTCTTGCTGTGAGGAGGAGGCGACAGCGCTACCCACTGGGCCACCGTGCCACCTTTTATGCCCTTCTCTAAATTATATTCATTATTTGACTTTCAATTGAACCGCTCTGATGTTGTTGTTGTTGTTGATACGCCGTTCATGTGTGTTTGCTGACATGCCGTTCTCTCCACAGCTCTGTGCAGCGCTTTGTAACCTTCGGGTGAAAAGCGCTCTAGAAGTACAATTATTATTATTCTTTCAACCCGAAATCCCACCGTAGAGAGCAGCACAGCACGAACGGCACAAGGCTGCTGTGATATCATCATTATAAATAATGCTGCCAGAGTTTAATTTCATCAGCCTGCAAGGGATGCCAGGTGACACGTATTTACAAACGCGTCGAATCCGGATTGGGCTCTTCTGCAAGGTAAACGAGACGGGAGGCAGTGAGTTGTGACCAGGTCCGTCGAGAATGGAGCGGTCATTGGTCAGATAAAACACGGCAACGCCACTTGTTACGATGACATTTGTTGATAGCCAGTACAACGAAACAAGAGGAGGAGAGTGTGGCAACGAGGGTACTCTTTTGCGCACAATTAGGAAATTCTTAAAAGTCTCTGGAATGTAACGATGTAGGTTTTCACGGCTCGATGCATGATGACTGCTCCGCAAAAGCTGCTCTCTCGGGACAGCCGCGTCGATCGCTCCCTCTCCTCTCCTGCGCCTGAGGATGCCTCAACGTGTGAGGAGGTGAAACGTCGCGAGGTGGAGAGAGAGAGAGGAAGCCATCGACGCGGCTGTCCCGAGACAGCAGCTTTTCGCAGCAATCATCAGTCTCTGCAATAATAAACGGTCGATAATTTGAGATCCTTCTTGGGCTTTCACGCTGGCAGTTTGGTGTTCTCTGCTAAGAGGTTTGGCTTCAATCAAGAAACAAATCTTGGCAACCTCAACAGCAACAATGATTGAATTGTGGATTAAGAATAACACCACCTCCACTATAGTTACAACACAAACTTTGTGCCCGCAGTAACAAAAGGGCTGTTTTTTTTTTCATATTATGTACATACCTTGCACATGCTTTGAAGATTATATTTTCTTGTTTGAGCATTGAAGCAATGCTTAGCTCTTACAGCCCTGAGTCAGTGGTAAAAATTCCACGTTGCTTTTGTTCTCCATAGCCATTCTCTCGGGATCGCCGTGTCGAGTGCTCCAGCTCTCTGCTTCGCAACGTTTCACCTCCTGCCACCAGCTCGGGGAGCGAAATGTCGCGAAGGAGAGGGAGGGAACGCACGACACGGACATCATGAAACAACGGCTATAGAGAGCAATTCTCCTGCATCGAGTCGTGACAAACCAAGTTCAACCACTGCTGACTCATTACAGAGTGATATATATACTTATATTTTTTGCGCACTCTAGGAATGATGCGCCAAGTCAACCTCAATCAGGATTAAACTCACAACTTTCCACGTTTCCAGCCGCTCACGCTGCTGAGCCACGTAATAGAATCGTGACGCAGAGTGTGCCCACCAATTAGAACTAATTTCAGATTCAAAACACAATCTGTAGACCTTCCTTGATAAAGGAGAAAGTGATTATTAAAAATGTAAACCGTAATTTACAATTCATGACATACCGCAGTGTCAGCCACAATCAGACGAACTGATTTCTTAATTCATGTTGAGGAGGTGTCGTTTCAATTAATTTCATGTGCATGTCAGGCCATTGCCGTTTTCCATAATTACGCTTAAAGTATTTCCTATATAATAATGTTCGAAATGTGTATTCGCGTGCCGAGTTTGGATTTTTTTTTTTAATCCGAGAGTCGTTTAAATGTGTGGAACTGCCCGTAAACGAAGGTGATGATAATTGAATTTTACATAAGACAAACAGAATCTTCCTCATGTTCATGTTTTAGTGACATTCAAATTTCTGCACGCGCAAAGCGATTCTGTGGAACAGGGTTAAACGGACAGGTAAATAAAGACATCGATACGCAGTGATTCTGCAAATGAACTTTCTTCACCTTGCAACTAAATCACTACAAAAATGTCGAGTAGACAGAAAAATACACCTTAAATGGGGGCTCTCTTGCACAGTCATTGACATGTAAAATACTCATTGTTTGAATGTCAGGCTTGAATAAGCAAATTCTACCAGGATCAGAGAGTTTAATGTCTAGTTGGCATAACAAACGCTTCTGAGCTTTGAAGTCCTACGTTAGAAAAAAAACACTGTCAACAAAGATAGGGATTTTACATCATTTCACTAAGCAAACGCAGATACAGTATGCTGGTCATGTGGTGCAAATGTAACTTTGAGCTATGTGTTTTTTTATTGTCTCTGTCAGATGCATCTGATGATGTATTTTCGTCATTCGATCTTTCGCAAAACGCTGGCTCGTTTGGGAAAATAATGCCACACAGACGCATGCGTTATCAGTCTCTCTGCGTAATTATGTGCGGACGGGGTCGCGGTAAGGTCGAAGCCCATCCCCGCACAGATTCGTACGCAATCCTTGCTCACAGAAACCATCAATGGGAAGCTAAGTCTGAACTGGTCCTGGGGCCCTCCCTGACTTCCTTCGACAAATCACACCGCGTGGCGCCGTGAATTAGGATCGACGTAACATAGGGAGGCCTGCATCCAGCAGCGGATCGGCCAAGGACGATGCACATAATAGGGCGGCGCGGTGGCCCAGTGGTTAGCGCTGACGCCTCACAGCAAGAAGGTCCCGGGTTCGAATCTCTCGGCTCGGGTGCCTTTCTGTGTGGAGTTTGCATGCTCTCCCCGTGTCCGCGTGGGTTTTCGCCGGGTACTCCGGTTTCCTCCCACAGTCCAAAAGCATGCTCCTGGATGGGTTGATTGGCTCGCAGACTGAAATTGTCCCGCAATGCCCGGCGATGGACCGGCGTCCCGTCGTCGGGTGTATTCCTGCCTTACGCCCTGTGTTTCCGGGATAGGCTCCGGCTCACCGTGACCCTATATAGGATTAAGCGGTTTCAGATAATGAGATGAGATGAGTTTGGAACTCGATTTGGAAACGTGGCGCACAATGGCCTACTCTTGCAAACGCAGCCGTTGTCAAGGCTCTTTAACGTGAGTTTTAACTATCAAGCAGCGTGCGTTGGAAGTTCACTGCACGACTGAACCGGGTGGCTCCGTAATGAGGCGCTGAACTCTGTCACGACTGACCACGAGGGCGACTCTCGTGTGCGTGAGAGAGCTTTAGCGAGGAGCGGTGGTGCAGTGGTTAGCGCACCTTGCTTATAAACCCGCTCACCCGACTGCGATACCGTCTCGCCGCTTATATCGAACCAGTGCTAACAAGATGCATTCACACAAATTGGTCGTAAATAACGATTGTCTATTTTTGTATTAATATGATAATAATGATAACATTTGTAACGCGTGCAAATTCCACACCTAGTCATGGACCGAGGGAAGGCGGAGGACTGAGGGGGGTGGGGAGCCAGGCGGTCAGCCGGCGCCAACTCACCAGACACTTGATCACTATGGGTAACATTATACGGATGTTGGAATTATCACCACTGGTTCGTGTCATTGGGTTCCGATACATGTTTGTACTGATGTAGGCATTGGTGGCTTGATGCTTGAGAATTGCTCTCCAAATCCGTTCTTTCGGGACATCTGTGTCGCGTGTTCATTTATCCTCCTTAGCAACGTTTGGAGGTCGTCTCTCGTGCTCGATCGGATGAGCATTAACGCGCAATCCTTGCTCCGCAGGTTACATTCCAGCCCACATCCGTGGCTTTGCATGCAATCAATCGTGATTGAGAGGGGCTGGCGACCCGTGTACCCAGCGACCGATGCTCTCTCGCGCGTAGTTCGGCACGTGACACAGCACGCCGTGTGTCGGAAGACAACGACGCACCCTTGCCCTCTTCCCCACTCGCCGAGGTTAAACATCCCGAAATGTACCCCCTGCCATGCCCCTCGGCTGGTCGTGGCCTGGTGTCAATGCTTCCTCTACTGCTGGATGCACTTCGACGACTAAAGAGGGCTCCCCACTCGCTTTGCCAATCGCGGACATTCCTACCTCGGGAGGGAGTGGAGAGTGAATAAATAATGAAGAGTCAGCTCGAGATGTGGAAGCATTTGTTTTAGGAAAACCCTTCAAGCCTGAAAATGCTTGACTTTTTTTTCCTCTCCTGCCCCGGACGCTGTGAACGAAAGGGGTCCCACAATTGTGTCAAAGTCTGGGGACTCGCTGAAGCCTCGCAGGGGTCAAGGCATCTCCGATAATGTCACAGCGTGAGAGGCGCTCCATTGGGGTGCCGAGCGGGCCAGAGAGAGAGAGGAGAGAAAAAAATTTCACCGCGGCGAGACAATGTATCGATTGTGGCCACGCGAGGCTCACTGCTTGAACGTCGAGAGAGCGCAGACGTACGTGAAGCGAACGCACGCAAAGCGTACAGTGCGAACAAACGGCAGCGTCGAGTGGCGTTGGGCGAGCAGTTCTGAGGGTCGACACGGCACACGAGAGGAGGTGGGTGACTAGGATCACCGTGGCAATGTTCACACACCGCACTGCTCATTTGGGACGGAGGCGACCTAGGGGAGAGCCAGCACCTGTTCAGAACATCGTCTCTGTGACGGCCCGTGCGCGGGATTCGAACTCTGGCCGACAGGTTCGGGGCCAGCCTCGGAGCCACCGCAAGCAAACGCGCGCGCACACACGACCCCACCTCCCAGAAGCCACCCCCCCCTCCTCCCGCCGCCCCCCAAGTATAATCTGCTCCAGATTGGGAAGTGCCTCGTTGGCGAGCCGTGCGATCCTGACGTGAGCCCCGCCGTCTTGCTGCTTGTGACCCCGCCGACCCTGGAGTGTTAGCAGCCGGCGCAACTTCACCGCCGCTTTGTCACACTTACCGCCACGCCGGGGCGGCCCGAGATGGGTCTCTTCATTTGCAGCTGCGCCTCAGGAATTGTCCTTCAGGGCTCCGAGCTGGGCTTGGGAGAGCCGTGCCCAGGGCTGTCCCACATGCAGCCGGGGCCCCGTACGGCCTCCCCCACTTGGGCATCTCGCGAGGTGCGCGGCGGTCTCGGCGGAGTGGGGAATGGAGCAGGCGGTCCGGTTCCTGCCGCGAGGCGTTTGGGGTTCGACGTTAAAGAGTTCGGAACGACGCACTCGCTCAGTCTTTTTAAAATGTAAGCTGGGAAGAACCGTCGAACGACGTAGCTCCTTTTTTAAAAAAAAGTTGTCCAGCAGGGAGAGGTAAGAAAATACAACATCTCAGGGCACCGCTGGGAATTCAGTTAGGACAATTAACCTAGGCAGCGTGTTTTTGGATTTTAGGAGGAAGCCGGGGTACCTGGGGAAAATTTACCCGGGCACGGGGACAACGTGCAAACTCCATGCAGAAAAACACCCCGGCTGGTAATGGAACCAAGGACCTTCTTGCTTTGCAGAGCTACTCACCGTGCCATCTCAATGTGAAGCAACGTGGGTGAAGCCAACTGAGCGCCCTTGTGGGCCCGATATCCAGGTCACGCTGCTGTGCTGGCCCTGATGGAAAAAAATGCCATTAGAACATTTTGTTCACATTGGCCAGATTGGTGGGAGACATTAAGCACCCACGTTTAGTCCCACCACCACCACCACTACTATCAAGGTTTGTTTTCGTCCGAAGGGCTTAACGGTCATGTGAACATTTTGCTACCAACGCGACCGGGGCGGTGGTGGTGAAGTACAGTAACTTGAGCACAAGCTTCGTTTGTGGAGATGTCACAGTCATTACCAATATACGCGCGTCTACTTTAGAACTCTTAACAAATGCACTGCAATCATCGCAAACAAACTTGCTACAGTTTTATGCAACTAATCGTTGTAATTATTGACAGTTATTGCTCGGTTGAACTTTTACATTTAAGAAGCAAGATAAAGTTATTGAACATTATGCAAATTAATTGACCTCCGAATACCATTCTCCGCGGCGGGGCTATCTGTTTTAAATTATGACAAAAAGAGTGCTTAAAAATCGCCCGTGGTTACTTGGAACGGTTTCCAGGAAATATTTTTAGAATGCAATTTTCCCGTCATACGGATGAAAAATTAAGACGATGGGACTTTAATAAGTGATTGATTGTGGGTACAAAACGCACAGTATCCCACCAGGCAATACAAACACGAGGCGCGTTTGAAGTAGGAAGGAGTCTGCAGTGAAAGTCCTGTCGGTGACATTTAATCCTGAGCGTGCCTCGTTTAATTACAGTACTTCTGTTGCAACTGCGGGCCAGAGAGGGCCCGCGTTTTTTTTTCGTGCCCAGCGAATGCTGCGACTGTGCAAACAGTTGCTAAGGCGCATTGTTTGCGAGAAGGTGATCTGAGCCTTTCTCTGAAGATCTCATTCCAGGGGAGGGGAGCCGGGGCGTTTCAATCCTTCGTTTTCGTCTTGTTCTTCCCCTTCTTTCTCCTCCCCGGCACCGTTTATCGGAACGCCTTCCGTCTGGGGTGTGCGGGACCGTGCAGAGCAAGGGTTGACTCTCGGCACGGGATTCCTTAATGGTGACGACGGTGGGGTCGGCCGGTCGGCATGGGGAGGGGAGGGGGGGAGGAGGCAATGCGGTGGGGGGGCCGCGGGTTCAGAGAGCCTCAAAGACACTCTCTGTGTGTCAGTGCCAGGGGGGCCCTCCGGGAACGGCGAGGGGCAGCGAAAGGGGAAAAGGAACCGGAGTCTCGCAGAGACTTTTAAGGGCGGACGTCACTTCCGATGTCGGGGCCGTTTGTTTTTACAAGGCCGCGGGGCATTTGCCGGAGGGCCTCTTACCCGGTGTCCGGGGAAATCAATCGCGAGGATGTCGGGGGGTGGGGGAGGGCACTCGTGAGCGAGCCCAGATAACGTGACGACGACCATCGGTGTCACATCGCCCATCGAGAGCTGCTATGAAGTGCGTGGCTGTGCGCGCTGGCGCTGGCTGTGCGCGCTGGCGCTGGCTGTGCGCGCTGGCTGTGCGCGCTGGCGCTGGCTGTGGTTGCCACCTGTCCCAGTTTTACCAACATGACCCCTGCTTCTTTTTTGTTGTTGTTGTTGCGGAGGCGGCTTCGTCTGTGTGAAATCCGCACGTCTTCTCGAGACGAGTAATGACTCAAAAGTCCGGGTGTTCATCGCACAGAGTGCTCTCTGATGAGCCCGGGGCGCTATCCGAGGAGACAACGCGAGCGCTGGATGATGGAACTGATGGAACTGCTCAGATATGTAGCTCTTCTTAACAGTTGTCCAGCGGGGAGCGGTAACGTTGATCGCTGCTGAGCGGTGGAGAACACGACTGGTATTTTATTTTCGATTAAACAGGGGGTTTGTGGAAAACGAGGCGTCTCCTCACGCTAATTTAAGTGAGACAACCCCTCACGTTGAACATTTATACAGAAACAACAACTAATATAGTAATAATACAGTCTGCGTACTATTAATGTGACGGAGCACACGATGTTTGGGAGATGTTGTTGGTAATAATAAAGACTGTCAGGAATATAAAAAAAAATGCCCAAGATGAATCTGGGACTAGCACTGTTATGAAACCAAAATAAAGTTATTAGAAAGACCGTAATAGCGTACGTAAAAAAAATAACACATTGTGTAAATTACATGCTGTAGAGCATCGCTGTAATGTACTTTCCTTACTTGGGTTAGATGTGTCAGTCGGCTATTGCTATACTTATTCAGATACTGTAGTTTCATGTCCTTTTATGAGCCGTTGTTTAGTGTAAAATAAATAAATACATTCTCAAGCCAATGACCAACTTTAGTAAACTTTGTTTTTACAGACAGACATAGGGAGCGAGAGCAGCGGAATTGGCTGATGATTCGCTCTCCTCACCGCGCACGGTGTAAGGCGAGAGCGAGAGAGAGAGCGAGACAGAGCGAGAGAGAGAGCGAGAGGTCTCGTCGTGAGATGGTGCGGCCGCATGCTTTATCTGCCCGACGACGCCAGAAGGATGTGAAAGAATCACGGAGCGGGCTCTGATGTTTCACCCATTGCTGTGGGTGCAGGGGAAAGGGGATGCGGGACCGAGGAGGAGGAGGGAGGAGGTGATGGGGGGGGCGCTGCGGTGGGGTCGGGAGCGAGGATATGCGTAGGGGAGTGGGTGAGGGATGCGGGGAGGAGGAGGGAGAAGTTGGAGGGAAGGAGGGGGAGAGGGGGGCATACCACAGCCATGAGATCATGGCTTTCCAAGTGCCAGACCTCCCAGTCAGAAGCTGCCTGACGGAAAAAAAACTCACCATGGTACATTTTTGTTGTTGTTGCTACCGATGATTTTTTTTTAATTTGGTCTAAACCAGTTTTTTTTTTGATAGCAGTAAGAGTGGCTCAGTGGCAAATTGTCAAGCGTCGGTTTATATAGAAACAAATAAAAAAATGCATCAACAATTAACGATCTCGTTTGTTAAGCGGTGATAAATTCCAGACACAAGCGTGGATTAGAACCCAGCACTTAACTCTGCAGAAAAACAAATATATATCAGCATTGCCTCATTCAGCTCTTAATTATAAAATAGCAATTTTTAAACTTGTAAACTATACATAAACACCTTTTAATAGTTTAATACATCACCGTGATCTGGCATGGATGCACCGTTAATGGAAGCGTGTTCTACTTTCTTGAGCTTTAAATAAGCGTCACAATTTAGCACATGTGAAGGCTGGGCAGCAGTAATGAATCGTGAATATGCAGGCTTGCCAACATTTCTTCCCATACAGGTCTCTTACCACTGCAGGAAGATGCACATATTTTAAGTTGCATATACTGTGCAGAATAAAAGACGCGATCAGCAACACATTTAAAATAAGGTTATATACAATAGCCTCATTTTGTTTACGTAGATTTGTGATAATGCACCCACTTGCGACACACTCTGCGATAGTTTTCGCTCAGCCTATCAATACGAATGTGAAATATATATCGCATTGGCAATCGTCCAGGGTAGGGCGCAGCAGTACCGCTCGGTATCACTACCTGATTAATTCTGTACAGGGACCGGAGCCTATCCCGGCAGACAGAGGACACAAGGCGCTTTATCCAGGACGTGGCGCCAGTACTTCGCAGGGCACTGGGAGCAATTTACTCAGTAAGCCAATTACCCTAGGCAGCAGCGTGTCTTTGTACGACGGGAGGAAACCGGAATACCCGGCAAAAAACCCACGCGTACGCGGGGGGAGAGAACACGCAAACTCCATGCAGAAAGGCACCCGAGCCGGGAATCGAACTCGGGCTCCACTTGCTGTGGGGCAGCATCGCTCTGCCGCGCCATCGCGCCGCCCGGGGCGCAGCAGAGCCACAGAATCTGATTAAATTTCCATCCACTTTGGCAAACGATCTGGATGAAGGCGCGATCCCATAGAACGTGTGCGTCTGGTTGTCGTAGAGGGCATTCTGGAAACCGCATACGTTTCACTGCGTGTCGTGTGGGTGCAGTCACGAGGGTTGACGGTGGCGCAGTCAGCAGCGCTGTCTCCTCACAACCAGAGACGTCTGAGTTCGATTTCTGGCGCGGGTGTCTTTCTGTGCGCAGTTTGCATTTGCTGCCCGTGTCTGCGCGGGTATTTTCTTCTTGCTGAGTACTTGAGTTTCATCCAACAGATCAAATGCGTGCTACCAAGGTTATTTCTCCCGACGAACTCGCCTCCGATGTCCTGAGACGTAATTGTCTTACCCCTCCTCGCTGGACAACTGTTCAAAAATATCTACACAGCTCAACGGTTCTTTCGAGCTGAAATAACAACGGACTGACAAAAATAAATGAGTCACTGGATATATATTATTTAAAAATTCCAAAATAATAACTATGAAGCCAAAAAATAAACACATTTTCAGCATTTTTATGCACTGAATAGAGCCTTGATGTAATTAGTTCTTGTGTCGTTTGTGTTCAATATAGCGCTTGTTGTGCTTAGTGTGTAAATGTAACAATAACTCAAGAAGTTCCACTTAACAATGGGACGGGAGCGTCCGGTGGACACGAGGCCAATTATTAAATAAAGTGAGAGGCAGAGTAAAAGAGGAAGTTCTTGAACGTGAAACTGAGCAGGGCAGGCAATCAGACGCACAGGTGGACAGGTGGGGCGGTGGTGGCGGGAGAGGCGGGATTTCCAGAGCTTGGTGGTAATAGAAGAGAAGGAGCGACTATTGACTGGAGCGACTATTGACTGGAGCCTTCGGTTGAGTGAGCTGACGGGAGTGGAGATGAGAGGGGAGAGGTTGGAGAGCGAGGGGAGAGGTAGGAGAGCGAGGGGAGAGGTAGGAGAGCGAGGGGAGAGGTAGGAGAGCGAGGGGAGAGGTAGGAGAGCGAGGGGAGAGGTAGGATGAGCGAGTGGACAGGTGCAGAGCGCCGAGGTCGGTCTGGGCGAGCTTACGGAAGGAGCCGGACGCGATAACGTGGAATCTTGAGGTCGATACGGGATTGGGCTGGAAGCCTAACGTGGAGGCCCAATGGGAAGAGTGCATCATCGTTTAGAGGTGTGTGTGTGAGAGGTGTGTGTCAGGGAGTCGTGTGTGAGAGTAGTGTGTGAGAGAGTCGTGTGTGAGATGTGTGTGTGAGAGTCGTGTGTGTGAGATGTGTGTCAGAGAGTCGCGTGTGAGATGTGCGTGAAACCCGCGTTCCCCGTTGCGCCCAAGGATCTTCAGACGCACCAGGGGCGTTCACGCGGTGGCCGAGGTGGCCAGCTTGATAACATTCCTGCAGCGCATTATCAGAGGCCGACACGGGGAGAGCGGGGGGGGGGAGATGATGATGAAAACAATTCTGTCTGCCCACCCACCAGACATTTAAAATACCGCCGCACGGAAGAAGAATCATGCACAACGCGGCTTTGTCGAGGGCGATTTGAAGATTTTTTGGGGGACACTGGCTTGCCCTTTTAACCGAAGAGCCACACGGCACCGTTTTCAGATTTCAGACATGTCTTCAAAGTGTTTTTCTTTGTTTTGTATCGGACATAACTGACGCCGCCACCATAGGCTGCTGCAGAGCGTTATCTGTGGCTCATTGACATAAGGTGTCTCTTATGCGATATTAACCCCCCGTGCCGTGTGACCATTGTCTAAGGCGCTCTGCAATGGCTTGTGACCTCGTGCAATCGCAATGGACGGAGTGTTAGAGGAAGGCAACGCTTGCTCGTTTCTCCACCCTGGCCAACGCCTCTGCGATAATAAACAACCGGATAAGTAGAGTGCGGCGACGCGCTCGCGTTCGGCACCGCGCACGCCGATCGAGCAGGTGTTTGTCTGCACATCAGTAAGCTGGCACCGAGAGAGGGCGCGTCGCGCTAGTGTAGCGCCTAGCGCGCCGCGTTAGGAGTCTCGAACGCGAGATTGATGCCCGCACAAGGCCGACGCCAGTGACTATTTTCTGAACGGTACCTGGGCGTCTCCCAGGTCAACTCAGCCTCATATGAGCAGTGCCGCGTTAGCGCATGGACACGCTGGGCAGTTGCCCGGGGGCCCCACGAGCATAGGGGGCCCCATGCTAATCGATGTACGTTGTGACTAGCTGTCAAAACGTAAATAAATAAATAGATGCTATATAAGTAGCCAGTGTCAAGTGATGGGATGCCCGGAGGGCTATAATGCTGTTAAGACGGCTCTGCATATGAGTATCCGGTGTGATGTGTAAACGCTTTAATTGGGGAGACAAAGACGGCGGGGTGTAGTGGTGGCCACCCACCTCTTTGTGTGCTGTGTTGGGATTTATAGTTGCTCGCTACCAGCACATGACCCTACGGTCGGTTAGAGCTGTACGGGAGGTCTTTGTCTTTGTAGCACCGAGAGTACTGGGTTAGAATCATTAATAAGCGCAAATTATATCGGCACAATAGCAACGGCCCGGCGATGGATTGGCGTCCCGTCGTCGGGTGTATTCCTGCCTTACGCCCTGTGTTTCCGGGATAGGCTCCGGCTCACCGTGACCCTATATAGGATTAAGCGGTTTCAGATAATGAGATGAGATGAGATAATGAGAGACAATAGCAACGCTTTGTTTGAGTCATGTCTCTGCACCACTTCCCAATCATTCATGACGCTTACGAAACGAACAATCTTAGGCGTCCTTCCGCCTTATCCTCACGTCGAGAGAACGTGTTACACGCTTTCAACGAGATCGCCCGACGGGCGGGTACTCTGCTAGTATTTCGAATGGTAAACGGATTCACCTGAAGGAGGTTTGAACGAGAACACGTGCCGTCCTTTTGACAGCACGGATGTGAGCTTTGCGCGATGGATGGTGGGAAAGTTGTTTTTTGGCTTCAGGACGTAGGGAAAAATAAATTGGCATTGCAGCTTATTGTGAACGCACAATAAGCTGTCATGCACGGTATTCCTGCAGAATGAGACGTTTCGGATGTCGTTCTATGATTTTCCCTTCTCATTTAATTGGGAACGCGTACGGGGCATGCCGAGTGTGGTGCGGCCTGTCTACGGAACGTCTCTCCGCTCGTTCAGAGTTCACGTCACTCACCGCGGTGCCCCATGTCTCGTGTCGCCACGCTCGCTGCAGTATCCTCCTACCCGCTGAACAGCCGCGTGCCTCACAGTGATACTGCGCTGGGTTCAATTCCCGGCTCGGGTGCCATTCTGTGTGGAGTTTCGTGTATTCCCCTCGTGTCCGGGTGGGTTTTGTCCCGTACTCCGTTTTCATCCCATAGTCTAAAAACATGCTGGATAAACTAATTGGGCTGCTGACTGATTTGCTTCCCGCAGTGCTCTGCAATGGACTGACTGCCGTTCAATACTCGGTACAGCCCTGCTTTGCGTCCTCTGTCTGCCGGGATAGGTTCCGCCCCCCCCCTCCCGTGACACTGTACAGGATTAATACAGGATTGAATTCAAGTTCCTCCTCCGCACCTACAAGGCTCTCACTGGCGCTGATCCGACATACATCCGTGACCTACTTCAGGCGCCCTCCTCAAACACGATCACTCCGATCCTCCAATACGGGCTGCTCGCTGCATGCGCCCAGATCGCACCTCCATTGGATGGGTGACAGAGCCTTCTCTGGCGCTGTTCCCAGACACTGGAATCTCCTTCCATTGGAGATTCGTCAGCTGAGTCTCTGGGCATCTTCAAATCTCGTCTCAAGACTCACTTGTTCAGTAACGCTTTCAAGCCCTCGAGCTAGAACTGATGCGACTCAATGTTGTCGTGCCGGGATGATGGCTTTGTGCTGACCTGCGCCTGCTCGGGAACATTTATACCTTCGTTGTTTGTTAAATAATTATTTTCTTTTTAAAATATTGTTTATTTTATGTCCTATAATTTGTTTCTATTATTTGACTTTCAGTTGAACTGTCCTGATGTTGTTGACATGCCGTTCTCTCTACAGCTCGGATTTGTAAAACAAAAAAGTTATTGTTGCTGATTTTCCATTTTCATGTCGTTGACATGCCGTTCTCTCCGCAGCTCTGTGCAGCGCTTTGTGACCCTCGAGTGAAAAGCGCTCTATAAATGCAATTATTATTATTAAGCGGGTATTGATATTGACTGGTCATGAACTTTGGGTAATGACCGAAAGGACAAGATCGCGGATACAAGCGGCCGAAATGAGTTTCCTCCGCAGGGTGGCTGGGCGCTCCCTTA
>JAZEWT010000004.1:31819238-31829329 GCA_036362905.1 Mordacia mordax
CCCCCCCCCATCCACCCCACCTCATTCATTTAATTTGCCCCAAATGTCTTTACCCGCCCTCGTAATTGATTCATTCGCTCGTTCATTCAACCCTGATTTTCATCCGGGGCAATGATGATTTATTTTACGCGAAAGCAAATTCCTCCGAGGACTGCCGATGTGGCTGCAGTGCTGGCCGTGTTTGGGTGCCAGCGGTGCTGCAATGATCACCGGCGATGAGCTTGTGCCGTCTGTATTGTTGGTCCACCGCAATGCACGTGGTTCCACGTCCACCGCAATGCACGTGGAACCACGTCCACCGCTATGCACGTAGTTCCACGTGCATTGCGGTGCCCTCCCATTCACACGAATGCAATCTCCGGTTAAAGTCGGTCGGTTATTGTTCAAGGCGGAACGAACCGCTGCTCTTTTTAACAGTTGTCCAACGGGGAGAGGCAAGTCGACAAAGGGCGCAAGGTAGGGTCATATCCAGGATGGGACGGCAGTTAATCGCAGGATAGTGGGTGCAATTTACTCAACAGGCCAAATAACCTAAACAATGGCAGTGTATCTTTGGACAAAGCCTTTGGACAAGAGTAATGACTCATACGTGAACCAGACTCATCATCTCCAGTGCGAACTGCTGGGTACTTAATAATATATGCTGTGTATGTAAACGCTCATTTTCAGGCACTTTAAGCGATGTTTTGTAGTGGCCCGTGAGCGGGAATCGAACTCGGGTCAAAAGCCGGGTCCGCAGCGGAGTGCTGCTAACCGCTGCGCCACCGCTCCCCACGTGTACACACACAAACTGCACTAACCGCTGCGCCACCGCTCCCCACGTGTACACACACAAACTGAACTAACCGCTGCGCCACCGCTCCCCACGTGTACACACACAAACTGAACTAACCCCTGCGCCACCGCTCCCCACGTGCACAACAACGTTATTGCTGCTGATTTTCCTTTTTTATGTCGTTGTTGTTGGCGTGCCGTTCTCTCCGCAGCTCTGTGCAGCGCTTTGTGACCCTCGAGTGAAAAGCGCTCTATAAATGCAATTATTTTTATTATTTCTGGAGTTGCCCTGCGATGGGCTAGCGTCCGACCCTATGTATAGCCCTGCCTTGCACCCTGTATCTACCGGAAAAAGCTCTGGCTCACGGTGACCCTTGAAAGGATAACGAATAATATAATTGCTGATTCATCTCGTTTTCATTGCAATTGAGTTGTAATATCCAACTTGAACCTGAATGAGTAGTAATAGAATACAAACTTAATTGCAACAAATGTTATAATGGTTTCTTTATTTATTCGGTGATCTTTTGCTGAGTAGGAAGGTTACACGTTAAATAAGGAATTATTTCACAATATCGTTGCGGCCTATTCATTTTTAACGATTGGGTTTATAATTATTTTCTAAATTATTCATGATCGTCTCTGGACACATTGATGAGTCTCTCTGGATATCATCAACATAATATTTCGTCACCTCTAAACCGCCACGGTTTTTTGTTGTTGTTACAGAACATTTAAGCACATCCGGCATCACTGCCATCACCCACAAACCATAATCACTTGAGTCGGAACATTCAAACCGTGGCAGCGACGTGCCTTTGAACTGTGGTTAGAAAACAAAAATGTTCAGAGGACCCGGCGCAAACCCACGCGGACACGGGGAGAGCGCGCGAACTTCACACGGACAGGCGGCCCGCGAGGTGGGAATCGAACCCGGGCGCTTCTTGCTGCGAGGCAGCAGCGCCCGCTCGCCGCGCCACCGCGTCGCCGACGCTTTTTGGGGGCACGGTGACCCGGCCGATGCGGCGAGACGCCCGCAGAGCGCGGCGCTGCCGTCACTGCCAAAGGAACCACGAGAGGCAGGGCGGTGTTGGCGGTGCTCTGGCCGCCGAGGGGAGAGCCTCATTGACATCCAGGGTTTGACCCTCTCACGGCTGTCGTCCATTTACTGTTGTTGTGATGACTTTGAGCAGGTCATCATCATTGCTCCTGTACAGGGTCGCGGTGAGCCGGAGCCTATCCCGGCAGACAGGGCGCAAGGCAGGGATATACCCACGATGGGACGCCAGTCCATCACCGGGCACTGCGGGCAATTTAGTCTGCAAGCCAATTAACCTGTGCAGCAGCATGTTTTTTGGACTGTGGGAGGAAACCGGAGTGCCCGGCGAAAACCCACGCGGACACGGGGAGAGAACATGCAAACTCCACACAGAAAGCAGCACCCGAGCCGAGATTCGAACCCGGGACCTTCTTGCCGTGAGACGACAGCGCTACCGACTGGGCCACCGCGCCGCCCTGACTTGATGAATCCCACGCCTATGAAAAACACGTGGTCTTTCTTCAGAGACTGCTGCCCAAAAAATAGTTCTCTACGTTCATCAGTGCAGTAACCGCGTCCCGATCTGCGCGTCGCTTGTCTATTAGGACTTGCGATGACTGGGTAGTTTACAGGTCGAGTCCAAAGTTTACCGGTTCAAGCCACCCCAACCACGGCTGCCTGATAATGTGTCACGGGCACGATACCAAGAGCGGATGCGCTCCATCGTGAACATTAAATATCCCATGATCGCAAGCGTGGGTCATTGTGTGCTCTGTCATGGCCAAATTAACCACCCACAATAAATAGGCATTAAATATTAACCGAAGAGCAGCGCACACACAAGGGGCCTTCTTGTAAACAAAGGTATTGTGTGCGCTGGGGGCACCTACGCTGAAACTATGGAAGCATTGCAGTTGTATCGTACGTTAATTAATGAATTTACTTGGTAATGGGCGTTCAATTAACCCACGTAATCGATTGCATCGTAGAACCAATGTGTACAGACAATGGCCATTCTTTCATCAATATCAGAATCTCTCAGGATCTGTATATATTTTAAAATTATTTAAAATTAGTGCCAGCAACTCGCATGTTGGTTGTTTTGCAAGAGTCCTGTAAAGAGCTTTCAAGCTCACTGGGTTATGTTTCTGCTGTAAGGATGAACATCTAACATCATCTGGTACCTTTATTGTTTTTTACGGCTCGATTTATGAGAATTGCTCACTACTTCTTTCGGAATAGCCGTGTCGAGCGTTCCTTCTCGCTCCTTGGCGACGGTTTCGCCTCTCACGTTGGAGGGAATCATCAGGCGCTTCTGAATCGTTTGACGGACGGTCAGCAGCGAAACAACTGCGCACCGGTTTGGTCCCGATTATGATTCGTGTGCGAGTGCCAGAGGCAGTTGTTGCGGCTGTATTCGTGACTACGCTTTGCCGAGTCAAGGAAAAAAAACACACACACATGCCTATCAGAAATTGATCACGGACTTTGCATTTGCAGAGGCTGTAGACTTTTGACTCATATTGCTCGAAACGTTTGGTTTTTACGGCCTTCAATATTATTTTATGATCGGTGGGTTTTCAGTCATTTATCGACTGTGTGACTGGAACGCGAAGACTTTCACCCAGAGCATGGAGCAAGCCAGGCTTGTGTGCTGCTGCTGCTGCTGCTGGTTGAGTCATTGCACCGAATGATCAGGCGTTTATGAATGGTTGCATTGCTATCTGGATCAGGATTAGTAGAACGTTTATTTCGAAATGGATGTTGGAAGCAGTGTCTGGCGGGTTTGCGCCGGGTGACCGCATGTCTGACTCCCAGACCCCCTCCCCCCTCCCCATCTCCGCGGTCTCCTCGCCCAAGACCAAGCGTAGGCTTTGCGCGGTGCAGAGCTATAAATTATATCGTCGCATTAAAGTAATGTGTGATCCGCAGCCGCTCAACTGGCAGGTCACTCGATTAGAGCTGATCATTAGAGAGAGTCATTGGCATCACCGTGAGCGGTCTCACTGCACGACTCACAAATTGGATGAGATGTAAACTGAGAGACGTCATCTTTGATGATCTGAGAACCTGCTGTTATGTAGACAGACGTACTCCAGGTGACGTCTCGCAGATTGAATCAGTTATACTGTTCGAACGAACACAAAAATAATCGACGAAATCTATTTTTGGGTCAGGTCACGTAAAAAATTATAAAATAGTGTCGTTTAACCCTCCACCACCCGATTGGCCCTGGCGGGTGGTGGAGGGTTAAACGACACAATGTTATAATTTCGTCGATAATATTGGTCACGAAAGCCTTGGAATTAAACAAGAATAATCGTGCAGAAAACTAGATGCCCCAAAAATAGGTTGTTTTTTGTGTTTTCCACTACAAGATCAGCTTCCTTGCATACGTGTTCATCATCACCGTGAATATTCGTACATGTTCTAGTCACTGCTGGATGAAGGCATCGCTAAAGCCATTGCCAGGAGTGACAGCAAAAACAGACCCGAGGGAACGTGCTCCGGAGAGATGGAGCGATGAGATGCGCCCGCGTGTTGGCACCTATATGATCGTCACAGCGCATTAATCACACGGTTCGGCGTGAATGCATTGTCAGTACCTGCTTAATCCTGCAGAGGATCGTGATGGAGGCGGAGCCTATCGCGACAGACACACGGCGCAAGGTAGGGTTATACCTCTAATTGGACGGCAGCCTATTGCAGGGAAATGTAGTCATCAGGCCAATAAGTTAGCAGCAGAATGTTGTTGGACGATGGAATACAAACCGGAATACCTGGCGAGAGCCCGCACCGCGGCATGGGGAGAGGACGCAAACTGTGCAGGGAAAGGCACCCGCGCCGAGCGCTCGACGCATTCAACACAGAGGTATCATTTGGAAACTTATTTCTCTTTTCTCTCTCTCTCGAAGGAATACTGACGAGCACGGATATCGTAAACACGAGACTTTGCCAAGGCGGGGGGGGGGCTCCGTGCAAATTGGCGCAGCGGCGAGGCTGGGGCCCCGCTGTAAGAAAGCGACGCCTGCTCTGGAGTGCAGGCTCACAACAACCACCATCACTCGCAACGCCACGCGATTGTACGCCGGGCTAATAGTCCACAGCTCAAGTTTGGAATTGAAAACTGCCCGCAATTCAGTTACAGGAAAGCATAATCGGAGCTGTTCCCTTAAATGGTTGGCGGGGCCCCCCAGCCTCACACACGAGATATTGTATCGAGATGTGCCGTTGTATTAGCTCATAATTTAAGAATGCGCCCGCTCTGAAGACGCTGAGGGTCATTCCACACAGAATCGGGCTGATGCGCCCTCTTACAAAAGGCGAAAACCAAACAAACATTATTTATGCCTCATGCAGCCAACCTGGGACAAAGGAGCCACGAAACAACTACAAAATTACAACCCAACTCACAATTAAATTAGGCCGCCTGCCAATGGGGGCGAGCATCATGGGTGGCCAGCCTTTAAAGGGCCCTGACATACTTTACACGTCTGAGTGTCAGAGATCTTACAAGCCATGAATGGAGGCAGTTTTTTTTGGTTGCATAATGAAACAAGTTGTTCATTCTCAAAGCAATAAACTTTATTTTTACATATACACCGTCATGCTGCATGTAGAGTAAGCAAGCGAGGTTTTTTTAACTATGTGTATCGTAGTGTATACGGAGCTTGCACTGACTGATACATCCGGTACATGTAAACCGCGGTGCGTGCTGTGTGCACGGTGTCCTGAAGTTGGTTGCAAACAATTTCTCCCCGTGTCAGCGAAATAATTTAGAAAACAAAGTATTTTGCACACACAAAAAAAAGAGTTGCAGAAAAGACATTGCCGTTAATGACTGGGGTCGCGACCCATCAGTGGGCCATGAGCGCCACGTAGTGGTCCGTGGAGACGAGACGCAGGTGGGCCTTGAGGTGCAAACTGTTGAGAGGCCCAGCTTTAAGCTAATTTTCTGCAATGAACTGCGACCTCTTCGCTGTGTTCTGGGCCGTTGCTCACAGTTACGAGAGCAATTAACGTGCTGCATATTGATTGCAATGCAATCGAGGGCCACCGTTGCCATCAATTGCAATGCAATTGCAATGCAATTGCACTGTTGAAGCCATCACACAAATGCACGGATTTAGGCGAAATGTTGTTTTTGTTGTGTGGATATAAATATCGCTAAATACTCTCGTGTCATGATCGCCAGCGAACAGTTATGGTTTTAGAGCCAACGATCTGGAAACAAATGAAACTTCATGACGAGCGCTGAGCCGACTCTGAGAGCAACTCTGAGTCCACGAACGTCTGCAGCCACAGCGGCGTCCGCGAGAAATGTCCACGTGGAGGAGATGGAAGACTGAGACATCAGCTCCTCGTGTGGCTCGGTCGGACACGAGGAGATGACGTGGGAGCTTGTGGAGGCCTGCATTCAGCGGTGGATCGATCATGACCGAACTTGAATTGCTGTTCAGTCTCCTGCGGGACTATTGGTTAAATGAGACCCCATCTCCCCTCCTCCTCCTCCTCCTGCTCCTTTATTCTCGTAAGAAAACGGGGGAGAGAGAAACACATCCGGTACCTACTGGTGGACTCGTCGCTAGAACGTACGGTGGTGCAGTGGTCAGCGCGCTGCCCTACGAACCCGACCACCCGAGTTCGATTCCCGCTCACGGCTAACACCGAGTGACGATTTTATGAATCGGTCCCGGGCCTCCCCTAGCTCGACTCAGCCCCAAAACGAGTACCTGGCTGTATCTGTAAACATCGCTGTTGCGGATACGGAGGCGGGCATCATTGGCGCTGCCAACCCACCCCCTCCGTCTTCATCGGTGCTGATCGCTAAGAGCACTTGACCTCACAGTCTGTCAAGGCTATACGGGGGATATTTGTATTTGTCTTCTCTAGAAAGTATACACTGTCCCTCGCCAGGGGCCCCCGTGAATGGGAGAAGTGAGCAGGGGAGGGGCGGCTGCAGTGCAATCCATGTAGCCTGTGCGTCGGTGGAATGTCTGCATGCTCTGTGATCAGAAGGGTGCGATTGTTATGAGAAAATGCCTCTCTTGCTGGGAGGCTCTGGGCTGGGAAAAAGGGGGCGTTGGGAGAGACGGGGAGACCCCCCCCACCCACATAACTCATCCGCGGGGGCCTTAGCCCATGGATATGTTAAGTGCCAGCGGCCAATATGCGGATAATGCGGCCGACAGCGACAGTTGGAGGAAACAAGGAGATCGGATGCGCTGCAGAGAAGATGCTTTGCTTCAAGCCACTGGGGCCTGTTGTTGAACAACACGCGTCGTCTCGTGACGTTTGAAAGCGTTGTGCTGTTGTTATAATGAAATATGGAAAGTTAAATGTCTTCACGTGATACAACAGCAGCTGCGTTCTAAGTATTGATTTGCACTGTCATACACCGAGTTATGAGTCGACAACGGTGGCATTATTTTACGAGGCGCGGATTAATATGAAACCAATGTTACAGAGTTTATGAACGTACATTTCCACCGTGTTGAACCAACAGTAAAGCGCGCAAGACGCGTATAAAAAAAACAAAACCAATTGGCATCGTGCGGAATTCGGTTCGTGAACCAAGAAAAAATAAAGATGTGACAGGCAGATGGATCAGGCAGACAGCGAAAAAGTTAATCAATCACCCAACACGATCTCCTTTCCCAGTTCGACATTTATGTCATGCTTCTGAGACCACTCTCTCAGCGAAGAGCAGCAAAGTGATTGTGACAGCTCTGGGAGAAATCATGCGATGATCCGCGAGAGTTTGTGAAAGAATTTAGACCTCATATTTATCTGCATTAATCATGAGGGGCAGCTTTCGTGGGCACAAGCCCTTGAGTCTATTTGCTTTTTAAAAGAGTCTGGAAGGAAAAGGCTTTCTAAAACTCAGCTCCTCCACAAAAACTACAAAGTGTGCTCATTCATTCTGCCGCAAAGACCCTGGACAATGTCCTCTCTTCATTGGCCTGAATACAAAGTTTTGCCACATTTTTCTGAGCGTCAAGTCCCTCAATGGGCTGGGGGGGGGGACGCTCTACCTATTTCCTTCTCACAATAGGGCAAAGAACAACTTTCTCTCCGTGCCCGGGCCGCTGGGCCCCCACAGTGGGAATTCGCGACGTCTCGCGAGAAGGGGAGAAAAAACGAAAATGCTATTGTCATGTCTTGCCCAGTTTTTTTTGGTGTGTGCATGTATTTGCCTGCTTGAAGAATGGTGGCAGGAGGTGATGGGGGAAGGGGAGGTGGTGGGGAATGGATGTGGGCTGGGGGGGTCTGACACGCGAATGCACATGCTTAACCCCACACACCAAAGACAAAGATCACCCGTATAGCCTTAAAGGGGGGTTTGGACCAATTGCTGTTGGCTGGCATCTGTGAAAGCCCGCACGGCACATTTGGGGGTGGGTGGCCAGCGCCACGCACGGCCGTCTTTATCTCCCTCGTGGCGATGTTGAGACATCGCGGCGGCGGCTGCTCATTTGAGGCTGAGCAGATGTAGAGGGAGGCGCAGGGCCGGGTTTGGAAAACTGTCACTGGTGTCGGCCGTGGGTGGGTGGGGGTGGGCATCGAACTCGGGTCACTGGGTTCGGAGGGCAGCGCGATAACCGCTACACGACCGCTCCCCGCTATCCCAAGACACCACACACACGCGCACACAATAATAATAATGACACACACACACACACCCCAAAGACAAAGCATCCCCGGTATAGCCTTAAAGACTTTAGGGTCAAGTGCCGATAGCGAGCAATTATGCAGGCCGACACGGGCGCCAGATGAGGTGAGTGACCAATACCACGCCCGGCCGCCTTTGTCTTCCTCGTGGCAATATTTACATACCGCACTGGGTACTCATTGAGGCTGAGGCGACCTGTGGGTGACCCAGGACCGGTTCTGAATATCGTCACTGGTGTCGGTGGCCGTGGGCAGGAATCGTAATCAGGTGGGCAAATTTGTAGCCCAGCGCGCTGACCACTACGCTACCGCTGCCCACTGGAATCTGTGCACACATTGGGAATAGCAGCCAGGCAATACAGTAACTCGTAAGAGAGTTATTTTTAAATTTACAACTTATTTTTTACTGTTGTCTTTTGTTGAAGTTATAGGTCAAATTCCAATAGATGTTGGGCTCTTCAATACGATTCAATAATTCAAATGCTAGTGCAATTTTATGATCTCCACTGTGTTTACATATTTGTTTAACATTTCCTAATTTATATTTATCCGTGTTTTTTCTTTCTCTCGGACGTAACTTGCTTACCCCGCCCCGCTGGGCAACTGTAAGAAAAAGCTATATCGCTCAACGGTTCCTTCCAGATTAAATTAAGCTGACTAACGTAGTTATCTGTAAGATATATAATGGGGCAAGTGTTTGTATGTGTGTGTGTGTGTTGTCGTGGTTTTTGGTAATGTCATGCCCGGTGACACGGTAGGGAGCGCAGGTGGTGCGTCTGCCAGTCATCTCAGTCAGACAGCTCATAACACCTGTCTGTCCCGTGACCTCCTGTCAGCGAGCCTTCGACACTTCACGTGGCCCTAAGGTGCACTTGTCCTGGCACAGGCGCCGCGCTCGCTTCAACCTCTTCACCCTCTGCTCGCTTTTGCTCGCATCGAATGGCGCGAGTGGAAATAGTTGCTTATTTTCGGATTTATGCAAATCGCAGCGCAATTCTAATATTACGTTTGTGCGAACGGGATGGAACACAAGTAGAATGAGCGGGAACACAAGTAGAATGAGCGGGAACACAAGTCGAATGAGCGAGAAGCAAACGAAAAACCACGAACGGAACGATGTGTAGACCGATTCTCGAATCAACTTGCGGAACAGAAACTGTGATGTTTTGCTGCATTATTACTGTGCCGGGCAACATTACACAGAGTGCATTCTCCCGTTTGTGTGTCCATATTAAATCATGCACACAGTCGCGGAGAGGGGGGCGCGGACCCTATCCCGGCAGACACAGGGAGTCAGGCAAGGCTATATCTATGATGGGACGCCATTCCATTGCATACTCGTGCCCTGCGATGGAATGGCGTCCCACCACTGGTATAGCTATGCATTACCCCTCGTGTTTGCCGGGATAGGGTCCGGTCCCCCGCGACCCTGCCCTGAATGAAACGCTGACCGATAATGCATGAACTGATCTCGTGGCAAACGAGGAATCGTCATCGCTTGGTTCGAGTCGATGATGATGCACACGCGTGTTCCTCCCGTCTCTCTCAACACACACGTGTGTTCCTCCCGTCTCTCTCAACACACACGTGTGTTCCTCCCGTCTCT
>JAZEWT010000004.1:31838787-31856053 GCA_036362905.1 Mordacia mordax
CGCCGCACAGCAAGAACCTCGGGTTCGGTTCCCGGCACGGGTGCCTTTCTGTGTGGAGTTAGTGTGTTCTCTCTCTCCCCGTGCCCGCGTGGGTTTTCGTCCGGTACTCCGGTTTATTCCCATCGTCCAAATACACGCTGCTGCCTAGGTTAATTGCCCTGATGAGTAAATAGACCCCCCCTGTGATGTACTGGCGTTACATACTGGGTTTAGCCCTGCCTTGTACACATTGCCTGCCGAGATAGACTCCAGCCCCCCGCGGCCCTGTACAGGATTTAGCGAGTACTGATACTGACTGCTGTATATTACGGTGGCTCAGTGGGTAGCGAAGTCTCCTCGCGCCGCCAAGCCGTCTCTTCGAAAGAGTACCTTCGGTATTTGAACGAATTCTGCGCGTAATGAAATGTAATATTGGGTTTTTAAATGAAATTAACTTACATTTGTTTTATTCGCTTGAGATAAGCAATGACCAATGCGCGACAACACGCGCTAAACGACAACTTTGGTTGACCGTTATATAATCTCCTCGCGATTATAATTTGTTTTGGGAAAATACTGACTCTCCCTTGCATAAGTCCTTAATCTTGTGTCGCCACAATCTATACCGAGCTTCATTGGCTGCTGAGAAATGTCGAAGCGACAACAGGAAATACGAGCGCCTTGTACTGAAAAATAACATCGCGCAGTTGTAAATTTCACTCAGAAGTATCTTCAATTGGGCGATCCGACGCTGAAGAAGCTTTGCTATTTTTATCTGAACAATGCCTGCAGTGCAGTGCACTGCTCCCTGGCACCCCTGCCTTCCTGATCAATCGTCTCCAACGTGGGCAGAATGCGGCTGCTGGAGTCCTCACTCGCACACCCAGCCACGATCACATATCCCCAGTGCTGATGTCTCTCCACTGGTTACCTGTTGAATACAGGATTGAATTCGAGATTCTCCTTCTCACCTACAAGGCTCTAACTGGTGCTGCTCCGACATACATCCGTGACCTACTTCAGGTTCCCTCCTGAATACGACAACTTCGATCCTCCTCCAATACGGGCTGCTTGCTGCGTGTGCCCAGATCGCACCTCCATTGGATGGGTGACAGAGCCTTCTCGCGCGCTGCTCCCAGACTCTGGAACTCCCTTCCATTGCACATTCGATCAGCTGAGTCCCTAGGCATCTTCAAATCTCGTCAAGACTCGCTTGTTCCGTAAGGTTTTCAAAGTCTTCTGGCTAGGACTGTTGATGTGGCTCAATATTGTCGTGATGGGATGATGGTGAACACAGCTGGTCAACGCTGAACCACTTAACGAGAACGCCGGTGTGTTAGAGAGCAGAACATTGGTGTGTTAGAGAGCAGAACATTGGTGTGTTAGTGGCACGCCGGTGAGTTCGATATGCAACATGACACAGGATGAAATTTCGCTAATAATTGCATTCAGTTTCATTAGGCACTTGGAACATTCGGGGCGGATAATTCAAAATATTTTCTGCACGCATTGAATATCTACGTACCGTATTAACAGAAATAATATGATCACCTTTGGTCAATGTCGTATTGGATGAATCCCTATCCGATGGTAAAGGTGGTTCTTTTGACCATACTTCACAACGTTGCTCAGCGCTGTTTGATATCACTCCGATATGGAAAGACCCGTTGCGCTAAGCAGCTCTTTTTAACAGTTGTCCAGCAGGGAGGGGTAAGCAATTTCCAAAGTTACATCTCAGGGCACCGGAGGCAATCCAGTGAGAGCAATTAACCTTGGCAGCGTGTCTCTGGACTGTGGGAAGAACCCGGAATACCCAGCGACAAACCCACACGGACAGAGGCAGGGAGCGCACAAACTCCACACAGAAAAGCGGCACCCGAGCCTGGGCTCGAACCTGGCTTTCTCTTGCGGAGCGGCGGCGGCGGCGGCGGCGGCGGCGGCTCTTCTCACCGCGCCACCGCCGACACGGATCAATCACCGTGCGTGCAGACACGCGGTCAAGCGTCCCGACTCAAGGCGCGGGTGATCACGCACGGTCTGCGTCTGGCTCTCACGCCAGGAAGTGGGGAATGACCAAGGTCCAGGCCCTTCGTACAGGTCGCAGATTAGCAGGTCTTACACGGCATTAGGGGGAGTTTAGAGCAATCAGGGCATGCGCACCTCCGCTCAGAGCCGTAGTGCCACTTGGGGCGGTCATCGTTTTCCAGAAAAAAATAAAAAAAACCCTGCTCGTCTTTGTGCGCGGTCTGCGAGCACCGGCACAGACTACGGAGAGGGGAGAGAGAGAGAATCTGTAAAATAAAGCGAGGCAGGAATGCGGCAGTGTCTGAAAAAGAGGGGGGGGGGTTCGGAGAGAGAGTGAGAGAGAGAGAGAGTGAGAGAGAGTGAGAGAGAGAGAGAGTGGGAGAGAGAGAGAGAGCGCAGTGAGAAGGGGGACAAAGGCTGGCAAGGATGAAAGGGAGAAAATGAAGTCAAATGGGCTGTGCAGCAGAGGAAACCAGGATTAACGCCACAAAGGATGGACTGAATGGGCAAGACGGAAGAAAGCCGGGCTAGGGATTAACCGCGGGCTGTGCCCTGTGCGACCCTGCTGTCCACGCATTCATGAGAGGTGGGGAAAGGGAGGCGGTGGTGGCTGCGGTGGCCGTGTCAGGGTATCACTGGTGTCTCGGCGAGGCGCGCTGCCCGGGGCCCGGAGCCGGGCGCGTGTAAGGGTGGTTGCGGTCGCACCGCGTGATGCTGGCCACCCACCAGCCCCCCCCCCTCTCGTGCGCCGCCACTCGCTAACAGCACTTGCCCCCGTGAGACTGTGAAGCCCGCGCCGAGGATCTTTGTCTTTGTGTAAGGGTGCGCATACCACCGCGTCGAACTTCAAGCCCCAGGACCTTTTCGAGTGACTCTGTGTGACTAGCGTCGTCCATTCTCAAGCTCTGTTTTTGCCAGAAATGTTCTTGGAAAGCATTCCCCCACCCCCCTCCCCCCAGCAAAATTGCCGCCTGCTCTTACATTTAAAACATCGCGTGGGGTTAATGACAAGTCGCCCGACTGAGACTTGCACAGAGGCCATCGACATTGCAAACCACAGCCAGTGTTGTGCACATTCCGCATTTCCATGACGGGAAACGGACTTCCCACAGTCTGCCCACCCTCCGCTAACGGAGTGGATTCGCTATGGGCAGGCATGAGCACACTGTATGAATATGTATTTCCTGTAACTTTGGTAAGCATTTTCAAAAGGACCCTCCCAGCGAATATTTCATCCGAATACATTATCAAATAAAATAGGATAATAATTAAAAGTTTAAATGACCCGCTTTTACCGCACTCGAAAGTAGAAGAAAAAAATTTGAACACAAATTCAATCTGTCCAGGGATAGACTCAAAGCGGGTGGCCAAACACTGACAATATGTGACTTACGATTGACTGATAATACAGTGAGATTTACATTTTAAGAATTATATTACAAAAAAAAAACATTAATGATCCATCTACAATCTACGCATAACAATTGTAACTGCCTTTAGGAAAACACGCAAGCTATAAATTCCACATTCAAACTTTAACATTTCCTTTACAATTAAACACTAAATGTTTTACGTAATTTAAAACAGATATTACAAATAGCTAACGGGAAACTGCTCGTGTTAATACTTCATTTGGACAATTTCTGCTGAAATAACAAAAAAGTCCACAGCAATTTGCAAGGTGAAATAAATGCAATGAACATTGTATACGGATACACAAATCGTAAAACTATATATGTTCTCTGGGAGGACACTTTGATCAATCCACTGCTGGATGAGAGTTTCTGCATGCCTTACTAGTGGTGGGGACGTTTTTCGTCCGCACTTCGCGATGAATTGATGTTGTGTCACGGTTTGAAATATCTCATCTCATTGTCAAAAACCGCGTAGTCCTGTAGAGGGTCGCGGTGAGCCGGAGCCTATCACGGCAGACACAGGGCGCAAGGTAGGGATATGCCCACGATGGGACGCCAGTCAATTACCGGCCACTGCGGGCAATTTAGCCTGGAAGCCTATTAACCTATGCGGCAGCATGTTTTTGGGACTGTGGGAAGGAAACCGGAGTACCCGGCGAAAACCCACAGGGACACAGGGAGAAAACATGCAAACTCCACACAGAAAGGCACCCGAGCCGAGATTCGAACCCGGGACCTTCTTGCTGTGAAGCGACAGCGCGACCCACTGGGCCACCGCGCCGCCCTAATATAGTTACTATAGTAATAATAATGGTAGAGAGATTGGGAAGAGGGGGTTGCCGGGGCCTTGTGAACCCATTTGATGGACAGACAGAGGGGCGGGGCGAGCGAACGATGGAATTAAAAATCTGGCGCAGAGAGGGGGATAGGACTGGGATGAAATAGAAAACCCGGACTGGAGCGTGGCGCGGAGGGAATTCTGGAGCTCCGCGCTGAGCAATGATCTCTGAAGGTCACCTCACGTCTCCACATGATTGTGCAGCGCAATCACACGCGAGAGGCGAGGACATTTCCGAGCTTATTTTGTCGTGTAACCGATGGTTCGTTTATTTTGCGCTCTGCGTACCGACTGAGAGGGATCGGCGTGGGACCAGGACCGGGTGACGTTTGCGAACGCGACCTGCGGTACGGCTCTGCAGACAGAGGGCGATGTCTGCTGTTTGTGCGATCCCAATTGAGTCGTTCGCCCGTGATCTTACAAACGTGGCTAATTTGGACCCTGACGCCAGCACACGATGGTCTACTCTTACCAATGGTGTCAGAGCATCTTTAACGTCCACTATGAAGCATACGATGCGTATCGGTATTGTTAGAATTACTAGCAGGGTACCCGCCCTACGGACGAGACTGATCCAAGCGTATAACACGTTATCCTGATGCCATGATAGAGGCGGAGACGTGGCTTACGAGGGTTGAGCGAGAGTGCAAAAGTAGGAATTTGTGTGAAATATTGTGAAAGTTTCAGAAGAGCAGTCACTGACTGGGAATTAAAGCTGAACTAAGACAAAAATCCTTTCAGTTGTGCAGGTTATTTAAGCGGTTATGAAGAATTCGAACCCTGTACACTCAGTAGGAACACACACACACATACACACATATGAAACACTCGCTACATTACATATATATAGGTTATGGGAAAGTCTGTGAAAGAGTGATAACGCGATTAGGACCTGATCACGTGCAGGAGCTAGACAAATGGGAGTGAGGGAGGACTTCATCCAGCAGTGGATAGAACGTAGCTGATGATAACCACGATGAATTTCGATATGTTTATGGGGAGAGCCAACTAATTATGATGCCAAACAGGCAAATCTATAATTTTTCGATCAGAGAACATTAATATTAGACACAAAAACGGTTACATTTAATGAAAAAGAATTAATACCATGAAACTAGTCCCAGAGTCCACCAAAGCTACGTGAGCGGTTTTATTTTGACCCAGACACATTTAATCAGATTTCGAAAAAAAAAGCCAAGTCATGGCTATTTTGTTAAAAAAAAACCCCACTTTGGGTTGATGAATCACAACTGTGTGTGTGTGCACGCACACGTGTGAATATTATATTGGAAACCACAACTCCGAATTGTTATGAGCTGTGGGTTTCCACGTCTGACCGTTGTCTCTGATACAAACGTCTATCGAGGGGGCGCGGTGGTGCAGTGGTCAGCGCCGCAGCCTTACAACAACAACAACAACCCCAGTTCGATTCTCTGCCCGGGGGGCGCCTGTGTGCAGCATGCGTTATCACCGGGTACTCCGTTTTCCTCCCACAGTCCAAAGACGTGCTGCTGCCTCGGTTAATTGGCCAGCTGACTAAATTATCCCAAGTGCCCTGTGATGCACATCCCCCTGTACATGATTAAGCGAGTCTCGATAATGAAGATAATGAAGATTGTGTTATAGGAGTGATATGTGACATTTTAACATTTCTGTATGAGAATTGCTTTCCAAAGCTGCTCTTTTGGGATAGCCGTTGTGAGTGTTCCTCCTCTCTCCTTCGCGACGTTTCGCCTCCCACGCTGGAGGCATCTTCAGAAACGTCTATCCCGAAAGAACAGCGCTGGAGAGTGATTCTCAAAGAAATAGACAAACATCCTGGACAAATAACAATGACCAAGACGACTCTCCACTGAACCTGGATCAATGAACTTTATTTTACGTTTGAATTAGATCAGAAGGAGTTCTGTGCGCGAGTCGAGTTTGTCTGAGAACACGTGTTGATCGCGATGAGTTCATTATTTATTCGGTAAAGAGTGTGAAAAAATAGTTCTTCATTGATTCACATTTAAACATAGCGTTTCGTTTTCACACAAACACATTATCTTACAGTTCTCGATGTTCATAGAGATTATGCTACATTGTTTAAAAAAAAAACGAGTGTCTTTTAAATCGAATTATTTATATTTGTGTGCACGTGTTTTATAATGCCACGGTGACAATACATATTTTATGTATGCACTAAGTTTAATTGATTTTAATCGAAGACATACACCAGTATATGGCATACTAGTCACACATCGTGAACACGTAAGTAACATAAATATTACATAAAATACATGTTAACTATAGGGCTGGAAGAAACAGAACAGGCAACTGTTCAAATTTCCACAAACCACAAAAGTACACGAAAGAAATTAGATGGAAACTAAATAAATTATGAAACGTGACACATTTTGTTCTCATGAACACGTTCAGAGATATTTATTTATTTTTCACGATTGCATTCCGTTTAAGAATGTCAAAACATCTGTATGAAATTGTTTCATGCCTTTAAAAGAACGAGTCGGTGTAGATCTGTCCGTTAGTTAACCCACTTCCAGCAAAGGTGAAAAGCAGGACTTGACGATCAAAGGCAAGCCCGCAAGCAAAGTTTTAATAAATTATTAAATAAAATACATAAGTTATATTTTCCAAACAATTACACGAACATGTGTCTGCACTGCCATACAGTAACTTAAAGATATAGACATGTTTTTGAACTTTTTTTTTACATCAAGGAATATATTATAGGTTAAATATTGCTTGTTAAATTATTTCTCTTTAAAATCCGCACAGTGCTTCGAGCAGAAGTTTGACAAAGCCACAGACTTGTATTAAAACGAGGTTTATATTATTAGAATGTTTTTAAAACGAACAAAGCTCTTTCTACACGTCGCGTACGCATGCACTGAACACATTAACGTTTGTATATATGTGCTTGGGAAGGATTGGAACAGAGCACCGCATAGCAACAAAGCTCTGAGCTATTTTGATGACTGTGCACGTGTGTGCACGTGTGTGCACGTGTGTGCACGTGTGTGCACGTGTGTGCACGTGTGTGCACGTGTGTGCACGTGTGTGCACGTGTGTGCACGTGTGTGCACGTGTTTGTGTGGTTGGGCAGCGGTTGTGTAGCGGTTAAGCGCACTGCACTGGAGACCCGGCGACCGGAGTTCGATTCCCACTCACGGCCAACACCAGTGACATTTCTCTGAACCGGTTCTGTGCCGACCGCAGGTCGACTCGGCCTCAAATTAGCACCTGGTGCCGTGTGTAAACATCGCACGCGAGGGAGACAAAGGCGGCCGGGCGTGGTGCCGGTCACGCACCCCTCGTGCGCCGTGTCGACCTGCATAGGTGCTCGCTAACAGTACTCCTTGACCCTACATTCATTTAAAGCCGCACGAGCAATGTGTGTCTGCGTGTTCACCATAGGTACGCGCGAGCTCGCAAAGTACCCCTCGCGTTCCCACAAAGGTGACCCACACCCTTCACCATGACGGGGAAACGTGTTCACATTGCCCCAGCTATCCCTCTCGCCTCTCAATAGTCACCGACACACACAGCTGCCCTCGCTCACATCCCCATTCCTATTCCATTTCGCGGAATCGCCGACAGTCGCGGCTCGAATAGTCTACGATTAATAGAAGTAGTTTTCTACTCTCCCGACTCTATAGCGCGCGCGGATGTTTTGTCCTGCGCTCTTGTAATGTGGATTCAGCCTCGCTTTTTTTTGCAGCGAGAAAAGTAATTTCGTTGCTCAGACAAGGCTGCTGCTGCTGCTGCTGCTGATGATGATGCCTTCAACGTGAAGGCATCATCATCATCATCAGCAGGCTTCACGTTGAAGGCATCATCATCATCATCAGCCTCGTCTGATGCCGCTGCAGCGCCCGGTTATTCTCAAATCAAAGCTCGTTCAGAGTCACATCGGCCGCATGGCGAGGAGCCGTGACTACCGACACCGCTGTGCGTGTGAGCTCCGTCTCTTGGGTACTCAGGGCAGTGTGGTCACGCCGTGAATAGCGATGCCGCCTCACGGCAAGCAGACCGGTTCGGTTGCCGGATCAGTTCCAGGATCGGTTCCCGGTTCGGGTGACCGCTTTTCTGTGTAGAGTTTGCGTATTTTCTCTCTTTCGCCGGGTACTCCAGTTTCCTTCCGCAGCCGAAAGATATGCTATTGTCTCGGTTAATGGGCTTGCTGCCTAAATTATCCCACGCGCCTTGTGATTGGCTGGCTTCACATCCTGCAATAGTGCCGTGCTCTGCGCCCTGTGTCTGCCGGGATAGGCCCCGGACCCGCGCAACCCTTTCCAGGCACACAAACTGCTCCGTGTCTGTGGGAGGAATCATCAGCGCCGGTGCAGAGAAGAATTCCTTTTTTAAAAGCGTCGCTCCTTTTCAAACTTGAGACATTTGTATTTGCAAACTATTGTAAGACATTTTATTATAACCCCACAGTAAGCCCGGGTAGGGTGTCAAACAGGGCTCCTTTAACTGCGAAGGAGGTGGATGCTGCCGCCTCTTTAACTTCCGCGGAGCAGAACGTTGGTTAATGATGGCAGCGGCAGTTTAAGGCGGTTTCACACAAGATGAAGAACGCGACTCTGAAAGGAAGCCTCTGTGACCTTAGGTCTGGCTCTGCTCCCCCCCCTGCTCCCGCTCCATCCCTAGCCGCGCAATGCGTGAGCTCACTTTTCCACAAGAGCCACGTGTTTACCGAGAACAAACAGGACGCGCTTGTCAAACGGTGCCGACAACAGGGGGAATAACAACACCGCCATCAACAACAACATCATCATCAACATCATCTTGCAGAGCAAAGCATTACGATTGTCTCTGTTCGCAGCGACAGCGGTGTCGCAATTTGTCGATTGACTTAAGTACGCAGAATTACCTTGAGGTGCGGGGCGGGCGTGGTGTTGGCCCTGCCGTGCCACTCTCGCGCCTGCCGTACCACTCTCGCGCCTGCCGTGTCACTCCCGCGCCTGCCGTGTCACTCCCGCGCCTGCCGTGCCACTCCCGCGCCTGCCGTGCCACTCTCGCGCCTGCCGTGTCACTCCCGCGCCGGTGCTACGCGCTAACTGCACTTGACCCGACAGTGTGTTCAGGATATACGGGGTATTCTTGTCTTTTAAGTTGCTTACCCATCCCCGCGGGATAACTGTTAATAAGAGATACATGGCTCAACGGTTATTTCCGGCTCATATAAAGACTGACTGACCTGTGTAACAAACTGTAGCGCGCTTTGTCCAATACCAGCAGGCTGACGATGGACCAGGCTCCTGCCTACCTGGGAGCTACGAAACACAGGGACATAATCGTGCCACGGGGTCACTGGCTAGAACCCGGACTCTGAATAATGACCCGTGTCACGAACACGCACAGATTTCCCAAGACAGCTGCTCTTCAGAAATGTCCATCCTGGTAAAACGAGGACAAGTGGGAACTCCAGATGAGACCCAAGAAGGTCGAAACCGGCCCAGCGTTTGCTTGATTCAGACAATGGTGCCTCAAAGCTTTTTTTTTCCTCTCTCCGCAAAGCCAATGGCCGCTCGACCAATATATATTTATGTGGAGACATAAAACGCAGGTGTGCCTATAGTGTTCCTTTAAGATTTTCAGCTGTGTTAAATTCCGAGAATGTATGATTTTTCTCTCCCTCTCGTCGGTATGTAGGCTATGGAACCTCCTATGACTATGTTATAGACCCTAATACAACGCATCTTTCCCATCAAAAGCTTTATTTCAGATAGTGTCTGTGCTCTCAGAGATAAGCTACAATTCTGTGTTTTGGCTACAATATTTACAGAGCAGAGTCGGGACTTCTGTTCAGGAGGGATATGTTTAGAATAGACTTTGTTCAGAGCATTCCTAAGTGAGCCGTGAGACGTGGACATGAGTTATTAAAAAAACTTTTCGAGCAAGTAAATATGCAAGCATCTGGAGCGGTGAATGTACGATGCGCGCACCAAGTTATCATCAGCTACTGTACGAGCGTGACAAATTGAAGTTGTCGATGTGTTTGAAATGGCCTGAACGAATATTTGGGCGGCGCGGTGGCGCAGTGGGTAGCGCTGTCGACCCACAGCAAGAGGCACCTGGGTTCAGGTCCCGGCTCGGGTGCCTTTCTGTGTGGAGTTTGCGTGTCCTCCCCGTGTCCTCCCCGTGTCCTCCCCGTGTTCGCGTAGGTTTACTCCGGGTACTCCGGTTTCCTTCTGTCGTTCAGAGACACACGTGCTGCTATTGCCGAGGTTAATTGGCGTGCTGAGTAAATTGACCCATTGTCTTATGATGGACTGGGTATAACTCTGCCTTGTATAGGATTACAACAGTTGTAATCATATATATACTGGTAAAAAAGTACCCATAGCTCTGCCTTGCACCTTGTGTCTGCTTACTCCATCCCACTGGAGTGAGAAAGAGGATCTTGAATTCAATCCTGTATTTAATAGGTAACCAGTGGAGAGACATCAGTACTGGCGATATGTGATCGTGGATGGGTGTGCAAGTGAGGACTTTAGCAGCCGCAGGTAGGCAGGGGTGCCAGGGAGCAGTGCAGTGCAGTAATCGATTTGTGAGGAGATGAAGATGTGTATTAGCTTCTCTGCAACATCCTGTCACCTGCTGATGCTGAGTCTGGCTGTATTTCTGAGATGGAAATAGGCTGCCTTTGTCACCTTGTTGATGTGTGTCTCGAAGCTGAGTGAGGAATCATGAGTCACACCTAGACTCCGGACTGCCTTAGCAACTTCAATAAATAGTCTGGTCGTCAAGCATCAATTGGTTGGGTTCAGCCTTGGACAATTGGTGCGGGGTTCCGACAGCAAAACTTCTGTTTTGTCGCCATTAGTTTTAGAAATTTGTTATTGAGCCAGACCTTCACAGTTGACAGTGAGGACGACATGCAGAGACCAGACGCACTGATGGATGACTTGCCGTGGATATAGATTTGGATGTCATCGGCATAGCAATTGTAGTTGAGATTGAGGCTGCGCCGGATATGGCAGAGTGCCTGTTTATAGATGCTGAAGAGAAGTGGGACGAGAACTGAACCCTGAGGAACTCCACTCAAAACAGGATGAATCTCTCTGAGTTTTGTCCTCCGAGGCTGACGAACTGCTTGCGGTCGGACAGGTAGGAGCTCAGCCAACGCAGGGCACAGCCAGAGACCCCTATGTCCTCCAGTCGCTCAAGTGAGATCAGAGATGGTCAACGTTATCAAAGGCAGCGCTCAGGTCCAGGAGGACAAGAATTCTTGGCGAGCCTTCATCAGCAGTGACGAGTAACAAACACTCTCCGCTGGCGTCAGGGTCCAGACGGAAGCGCGTTTGCGCGGGTTGGTGGTTACTGTAGCCTAATCGTGGGATTTTTTAAAACCCGAAATATCGTTAAAGTGTTGGTGTTTCGTGCATTTAAATGTGCGCTCGTTGCATTGCAGGCATGGTGCCTGGTACCAGTCATACCTAACGATAGATACGACCCGTATAACGTTAAGGGACTGTAGGGTCAAGTGCTGTTTGCGAGCACACATTAAAAATGCCAGCGTGACACGCAAGGCGGGGTGGGTAACCAGCACCACGTCCGGCCGCCGTTGTTTCATTAGCAGCTATGTTTACAAACCAGTCGACGACACACACGTGTATATATACAAACACTTGCTTGATTACATATACTGTACATTAAGTACACATAGCTGAGTCAGTTTGTATTTCAGCTGGAAGGAGACGTTGAGCAATGTGGCTCCCTTGAACAGTTATCCAACGGGGAGGGGTGAGCATGTTAGTAGGCGACCTGGGCTATACCCATAATGAGACGCCAGTCCATGGCAGGACAGAGGGATCGTTTATTCGGTCGGCCAATTAAGCTGGGCAGCAAATCCATGGATTGAGCGAGGAATCCGGAGTGCTCGGCGAAAACCCACGTGCGGGGCGCTCAAACCCCACACACAAAGGGCAGCACCCGAGCCCGGAATCGAACCCGGGCGCTTCTCAGTGCACGGCCACGAGCGACCGACTTAAGCTGCATTGCGAGCGCAGAGCAAGCCTTCTGCAGCCAGCGCGTGATGGGGGAGAGGGGCGGCGTGGAGCAACGTGGCGTCAAGCCGCAATAAAGACGCCCTCTGCAGCTGACAGCGCGGCGGTGCAAGCTTTTCACGTTTCCCCCTGGTCTCGGGGATCAGGGCGGCGCGGTGGCGGCGGAGCACGGAGCAGCGCTGCTGCAACGCGACAAGGAGGGCTAAGGTTCGATTCCCCTGCCCGGGCGCCTGTGTGGAGTTTCCGTGTTTCTCTCTCTCTCTAGCGCCGCGCGCCGCGTGGGTTTTCGCCGAGTACTCCGGCTTCATCCCACCGTCCAAAGACGCGCTGCTACCTGGGTTTATTGGCCTGCTGAGTAAATTACCAACCAGAAATGCCGTGCGGTGTACTAGCATCACATCCGGGGTATAGCCCCGCCTTGCGCTTTATGTCTGCCGGGATAGGCTCCGGCCACCCGCGACCCGGTATAGGATTCAGCGGGTACTGACATTGAACTGAACTTATCTGGAATTACAATCTTTAAGCCCGGTGGGAACCGTTGAGCTGTCAGTTCGTAATTATTATTATTAATGATAATTTAGCAAACGCCCTTATTCAGGGCGACTTGTATCACGATCGAGGTGTTGTCAAGCGGGGAAGGGTAACGAAGTTACAACTGAGATGGAGAGATGAGGACGTGAGAGCGGAGAGAGGCTGCGAGTGACTTGTAGAGGCAGTCGTTGAGAATGGTTCTATGTCGTGGGCGAGACAGCCTGCGGAGGCCTTCATTTAGCAGTGGATAGACCATGGCCGATGATCGTGATAATAGTGTAAGGGCTCTTCTCCAAGCTGTAAACGCGCACTGAATGGGATATTTAATTAAATAACCACCGACTGATGACTCGCACTAACAATTCAATATTTAATGTAGTGAAGTGTATCGATAGTCTAGCATCGCTTAAACGCTGAATAATTAATCGTACTCTACCAAGGTACGTTATCATGATGTTATGATCATTAACTTTGCACGGTATTTCATAGCCAATTAAAATAAAGCAAAAATAAACTCAGCTTAAAATTTCCCAATGTTTTTAACTTAACTTGTTCTTAACGACGTACATATATATTTAAAAAAAACATGTTATTGCTGTTTTTCCGTTGTAATGTCGTTGTTGTTGACGTTCCGTTCTCTCTGCAGCTCTGTGCAGCGCTTTGTAACCCTCGGGTGAAAAGCGCTCTTTCAATGCAATTATTATTACTAAAATAAGGCAATTGCAACTGCAGTGCACCGACAGGGTTTATTTATTAATTAATTGTCACCGCCCGTTTATCAGACCTCCATCGATCCACTGCTGGATAAAGGTCTCTCAGCATCGTGTGGGCTGTGGGTGTTGTTTGACTATCTTACCACATTTGTCAGTACGAGTTGAGCAAAGGTCTTGGTGCAAACCAAAAATGCTTCCAGCTTCAATTGAAAAAAAACCCCGCGTGAATGGAATGTCAGGATGACTCCAGATCAATCGCCACCGATGTTTGGAAGGGTAACGATTATACCGATTAGTAACGCGCCGCGTAAATTCCACGCCTGGTAGTCGACGAGATACGGATACAGAAGTGGTGCGAGGACACCGCACAGGGGCGGGGAGGGGGAAGGCAGCCACGCGGTCGGCCGGCGCCAACATTTGCGAGACACCGCGGCTTATACAATGATAGTTGCTTTTCTAAAGCGCTTTTCACCCGAGGGTCACAACGCGCTGCACAGAGCTTTGGAGAGAACTGATTGTCAGCAACAACATCAGGCTAGATCAAATAAATTTGATAATGCCTCTAAATCGTTGGAGGACATTCAATTTAAATAAACTATTTGTTCAAACAAATCGAGGAGGAAGAAGTTATCGGACAATGAATTAATGCGTGTTCTTATTCGTGGGTGGAAACCGAAGAAGCTGGAGGAAACACACGCAGAACAGGGGGGAGAACACACAGACTCCAAACAGAGAGACTTTCTGAAGCTCAGATGTTACCACTGCACAATACTGCCGCCCAAGCCAACGTTACCATGCTATTTAAACAGAATAACCACACACATAGAACTTCACGCGTTCTTTTTTCTTATGTGCACATCCACGAAATGTTTTTTTTTACAGACGCATTGGTGGTAACGTGGAAATAATGTCATCCAGCAGTGGAACGACTGTGGCTGGTGCACATGGTGCTGATGATAACGGGGAGGATGATGACACATCTGATATTTAATTTGTCACCGTGACAAGTTATTTCCATGCTCCTGACCCGGAGTATGTGTCACTTGCCACACTGACAGTAACACTGCTACAGTACATCCCACAAGACTTACGATATGACGATTGCTCTCCAGAGCCTTTCTCTCGGGATAGCCGTGTCGAGTGTTCTGCCTCCACGCTTCACGACATTTCGCTACCAACGTCGGAAGTATCAACATCATGAGTTATACAAGCGGAGAGAATAAAAAAGTTTCTTTTAAAAGCTGGAGAATATCTTCACACTCATTCACTTAGTGACGTTAACGTTTAATGTTTTCACTCACTGCGGCACCTCTGTGGTTCAGCTGCGTCAACCTTTGTCTTTGCTTATATTGTGTCGTCTCATCTCATTGTCAGAAACCGCTTAGTCCTGTACAGGGTCGCGGTGCGCCGGAGCCTATCCCGGCAGGCACAGGGCGCACGGTAGGAGTATACTCACGATGGGATGCCAGTCCATCATCGGGCACTGCGGGCAATTTAGTCCGCAAGCCAATTAACCCATGCAGCAGCATGTTTTTGGACTGTGGGAGGAAACCGGAGTGCCCGGCGAAAACCCACGCGGACTACCCACTTGGGCCACCGTGCCGACCTGCTTATATTGTCCATGATAAATTCATTAAACCCCCCCTAAAATTCCCGTGCGCGCATGTGTAAGCGACACAGAGAGAACGAGCGGAACAGTATTTAGTAAAAAAAAACAGAAATTCGGCCAATGTTTCCGTCGTTGTCACTTTTTCCTATCTCTCGTATTGCTGGGTGAGCGTTCGTTGAAATTTGAACAAATCATCGTGCGGGCGTCTCGCAAGCAGAGCCGTGAATGCGTCGTGGCTTCGGCGCGTGGAGCCAAACACAAACAAGGGGCTTTTTGTGGCAGATGAATGGCTTTTTTTTTCAATGGAAACAAGAGCGCAATTAACTTCACCAAAGTAAATTTTTAAATCGAAAATAAAAAAAACCGTGGATGTTTTTTTTCCCTATATTCCGCGGCAGCGCTTTGATAGCACGCGCAAAAATAATCTTGAAAGCATAGCCGGTCGCTGCAGTAAAGTCACATTCCGACAATTGTGGAGGAAAATACAGCGTAAATGATGGGGAGTTGCGTTTTAATAAAACCTCGAAAATATATGAGAGCATATTTATTTGCATTTTTACTCCCGAAATATTGCTGACGGTTCGCCAGCTGTTTCCTCCGTTCCTACCACACTTGAAATGTACTCTACTCACAAAGTATCGCACGTGCAGATGATGCTAACAATTATTTTTTTTCTATACGTGTGTATATATATGTAAAATTACGATGTCATGTTTCCTGCTTCGTACAAGTTCTTCTTGAAAACTGAAATTCTATGCAAATCATCCAGGATATGATTCATAACAACACGAGATAATAGATCAATTTCAAGTTAATTACTATTTGCGGCACGTAGAATGTTCCAAATCTCTGAAAAATGCGTCATGGTACAGTAATTGGATGCAACCCAACAACGGTATATAATAAAGTGATGACAAATACAAGTTGCTATTTTTTTTACAGAAAGCCAGTGTTGCCATCGGCCTGATATTTACTCACGAACGAGGGGTTGCCCGCATTATGAAACAATACTCATCACGATCATCATCGCGGGCTAATAACTCTCTACTGCTGGATGGAAGTCTCCCCGCGCTCTCTACCATCCCTCACCTGTCCTGCGATGACGCCTCGGTCCATCTCAGTCCTCCACGTGGACGTGTGCGTGGTGGTTGCCCTTTCAAACATCTCCCCTCCTTTGGCTGCTGTTCTGTCCGCAGTCTTTCTCATTGACCATTAGAACTGTCAATGACGATGTGCCTTGCCCAAGCCAACTCCGTTTGATGAAGATCTCGAAGATGTTCATGATTATTGTTTCTTTCAGGATATGGGAGAAATTTTCAACTCTCGGTGCCCAAAGCCTGGAGAGAGGCGCGTTCAGAATTACACAAATATATGTTTAATGCATTTGCTGGAAGAAATCCTGATAAAATAATCAAATTAATTGCTGCGTGAAAATATTTCAATGCGGGATGTTGTATCTGGGGTGCACGGTGGCACAGTGAGTAGCGCCGTCACCTCCTTACAGCAAGAAAGTCCCGGGTTCGATTCCCATCTCGGGTGCCACTTTTTTTGCGTGGCGTTTGCGTGTCTTCCACGCGTCGACGTGGTTATTCGCCGGGTACTCCGGTTTCCTCCCACAGTCCAAAGACATGCTGCCAAGGTTAAATAGGCTGCAACTTAATTTCTGCCCCTAGTGTCCTGCAATGGACTGACGTTCCATCATGGGCACAGCCCTGCCTTGCTCGCCGTGTCTGCCAGGACAGACTCTGGCTCACGGCGAGCCTCTGCAGGAATGAGCAGCGACTGAGAACGAAGAACACAAACGCTGCACTTCTACATTTTCAATCTCACCGCACGATTTACCATTCTGACAGTAAGCTTTTCCAGCCTTAACGCAATTCAACACACTTTGCCATTTGGCATGAAGCGGCAAGTTTCATCTTTTAAAAGGATCAACGCCTACAGCTTCTTCTGTCCACGAATCGCTCGGAGACCCGAAGCGATTTAGATTGAAAGCAAATTGTGGGGCCGCGTGCGCGGAGGTGGTCTCGGAGGTCAAGGGATCATCACCAAGGACCGTCTTGCCAAGGTGAGGGCCGAGCATGTACCTGCAGCACAGCCAACCGGGCATGCACACAGCCTTCATAACACACAGCCCC
>JAZEWT010000004.1:31870719-31884033 GCA_036362905.1 Mordacia mordax
GGGGGGGAGAGGACACACACTGGGCCACACAGAAAGGCGCCAGAGGCGAGGAATGAGCCACCTAGGGCAGGATTTTCTTTCTGTGAGGCGCCGACATTACCACGGACAGGATATCACAGTAATTAGTTACCGATTTACGAGGCGTTCCTACGCGCCCGTTACAATGTGATTGCGATGCACAGCGCTAAACCCAGTAGACACGTGCAGCTCAAGCAATCCCAGTCCCACGTAGACAAAGTGCTACCGGGTCGGTAGTGACGTGGTAGTCTACTCCTCGCGTTAGTGTTTTAGCAACAGGCGAGTGTCGGTCGATCAAGACGACGAGCGGAGTTACCGGTCGTACGGGCGATCTCGCTCCGAGTGTGTACCACGTTCCTCTGACATCAGCGCAAAGGTGCAGAAGTGTTGATGAGAGTGCAACGGTGGGCGTTGACAGCTGACATCGTGCGAACTTTCCAAGACGCGTGGTCCGTGAGTGGGAATTAAACGCGAAGTGAAACGTACACGAATTGGAGCTGTGCAGATAAAAATCTGCGCTCATGAAGTGCTCGATTCCCTTATCACTGCGGCGCGCGCACACACACACACACAAGCACTTGCTCCGTTATATTTAGAGAAGCCATGCTGACAATTCCGACAATGATAATCACGATAATGATGCATTCAGTAGCGAGTCACAATTATTACCACGATGATCCATCTGCGGGCAGTAACACGGCTACTGGACAATGCGCTCCACCTGGCTCTAAATCAGTGTTCGCAGGCTGCAGGATTGTTCCCCCAGAACCACAGCGGAAGAAGCGTGCCGTGGGGCATAATTCCTTTCGGCTCCGTTCGCTGACCGACACCATGCGGATCTGTGCGCGGGTCCGCCTCTATCAACACAAACTCTTCCACAACCCCCCCCCCGACCCTCCCGTAATCACCGCCACTCCGCTTTACAGATCAATTATCAGCTGTCCCCCGTTAGTTATGGGTAACGGGGCAGAGCAACCCGCAGCGCAGTCACTGTGCATCTTTCTCTGCCGACCTGCGCCTGCTCGGGAACATTCATTCCTTCCTCCGGTTTGCACTGTTGATGCGGCTCAGTGGTGCCGTGCCGGGATGTTGGCTCTCTTCCGACCTGCGTCTGCTCGGGAACATTTGTTCCTTCCTTGATTGTTGAAGAGGGGGTAGTCAGAAAGACGGTCAGCCGGCGCCAACCCGCCAGACATTGCTCTCTCTATATTATGATGTCACAGGCAATTTCATTAATGGGTGTTTGTTTTGGGAGGAAACCGGAGTAGACGGTGAAATCCCACGCAGAACAGGTGGCGAACACACAAACTCCGCACAGAAAGGTCCTCGAGGCGGGAATCCGTCCGTTTCAGCGAGGTGCGGATGTTCGCAGATAAAGCACGGTCGGACGGACACACACACGGTGGGCTGCGCGCCGTCTCAGTTCGCTAGCAAGACGCCACCTACATTTCCAAAGTGTGATGGCCGTGCCCGTGGCAGCAACCGATCACGAATAACCGTGTGTCCCGTGCACAAACTCGAGGGGTCTCTCCCACACCCCACCTTTTGCCCCACAGATGGCCCAAAGTTTGAAATCAAACCCCCTCAGTTGCCATGTGAGCGGAAAGTGTTTTCAGGAGCTTGCAACAATTTGGCCTCGGCGGGGGAAAAAAAAAAGGGGGAAGAAAAAAAAATTACTCGGGCAACTTTTGGGGTGCGCGCATGTTTTATGTAACACGTGTTACGCATTACTGTGGGAAAGTCCTTAGGGGTCCGGCCGTGGTGCTTCTGTGGCTCTGATGGTATGAAGATGGCCAATTGTTGTCACACGTGGCAGCGCTGAGCTGGGAAGTCTCATATTTTTTGCGCAGTAATCTCTGCTGCCTGTGCCTGGGACTCGGTGAATTGGAGGAGAGCGGCATCTGAGCCACGTCCCAGCCAGATCAAGCGGGCTGCGTTGAGTCCGTGAGACGTTAAATAAGCAGTGTCGGACAGGCTGCTTATTAAGCCTTGCTTAATTACACTGGGGACGCACGGCGTTACATCGCACGCGCTTTCGTTGAAACGAATTCATCATCAGTAACAGTGCCCGCGGAGTTCTCTACTGCATCGCGAAGGCCTGGAGCCTGTACGGGCAGACAGAGGGCGCAAAGCGAGGCTATGGCCAGGATGTGACGCCAGTACATAGCTTGGCACGTTTTGGGGCAGTTTGCTCAGCAAACTGCCCCAAAAGGCAGGTATATACCCACGATGGGACGCCAGTCCATCACCGCGCACTACGGGCAATTTAGTCTGCGAGCCAATTAAGCTACGCAGCAGCATATGTTTTTTTGGACTGTGGGAGCAAACAGGAGTGCCCGGCGAAAACCCACGCGGACACGGGGAGAGAACTCGCAAACTCCACACAGAAAGCAGCGCCCGAGCCGAGATTCGAACCCGGGACCTTCGTGCTATGAGGAGGAGGAGGAGGCGACAGCGCTACCCACTGTGCCACCGCACCACCCGCAGAGTTATTTTCCCCAATCACCTCTACACATCCCTGAAGCTTGTTTCAACAGCGTCCAGGATGAATGGCGCGACGCGCGTCGCTCCATGCGTCGCTCCACGCCGCTCCACGCGTCGCTCCACGCGTCGCTCCACGCCGCTCCACGCGCCGCTCCACGCCGCTCCACGCGCCGCTCCACGCGCCGCTCCACGCCGCTCCACGCCGCTCCACGCGCCGCTCCACGCGCCGCTCCACGCGGTGCGCGCTCTCACAATTAAACCGGGCAAGAGATCGAAACTACACCGCCGCCCCTCCGCGAGTGTCACGCTGTGGACTCACGGGCAGGCCCGTGGAGTGCAGGGGAACTCGGCTTGCATGCACACAGGCATCGGGAGCGACTCACGAATGCCGGGCTCATCCCGTGTTTGGCGATTTCTCATCGCTACACATTCTCTGGAATGCCTCGCCCGTCCTTGTTTTCGCCCTCTCTCTCTCTCCCTCTCCTGCAACCCTATGGATGTAGTTTAATACTAATAATAACAATCATCGCACTTCCAGAGCGCTTTTCACCCGAGGGTCGCAAAGCGCTGCACAGCGCTGTGGAGAGAGCGGCGGTGTCGGCAGCGACAACCGCACGTTGAACGGTAATTCAACAACAATAGCGGTTTTTATTTGTCCCGTTCCGAAACAGCGGGTTTGTTTCCAAGCATCCTTTTCACGACCGGTAGTTGACCGGCGTGAGAGAGTAAGTTCAAATGATCCACCCTCCACCCGCATTACCCAAAGAGAGAGGAGGAGCGCTCGACACGGCTATCCCGAAAGAGCGGCGTTTGAGAGCAATCATCATAATATATTCATTCATTATCGATATCTGCTCAATCTTTCACAGGGTCGTGGTGAGCCAGAGCCTGTCCTGGCATACAAAGGGTGCAATGCAGAGCTATACCCATATTGAATGCCAGTCCATCGCAGGGTATTGGACGCAATATAGTCAGCAGGCCAATTAACCTTGGCAGCAGAGGCAGCGTGCGTTTGGAGTGTGGGAGGAAACCAGAGCACCCAGCGGAAACCCATGCAGATACGGGGGGTAACGTGCGCACAGAAAGGTGGTACCCGCGTCGGAAATTGAACCTGGGTTTTTATTACTGTGAGGTCAGAGCGCTAGTCAATGCTACGCTACGGTGCCACCCATTACAATTAATGCAAAATACAATTAAACCTTTACGTGCCACTAATATTAAAGAGTGAAGAATCACGAAGCCATTTGAATCGGACATAGAAGAGATCACCGCTCTGATCACATAGAATTATTACTCTTTATTAAATCTCTCCTTCGCTCACGTAAATAACACACAATGACACGACACACGGGCGGCACCGTGTCGAATTGTCGTGATTTATCCGAACAATAATGTACACACGAGAAGTTCATGCATTTCCACAAAACGCATATTTGCACGGTTCATGATTATCCTCTTCTGAGAAAAGTCCCAACTCTAAACCACATGCATTCTCATGAAAATTAATCCACCTTAACAAATACCGAACATGACGGTTTTTAAGAAATTACAAAACACATATTTGAGAAAGGGGGATTCTGCTTTAGTGTAAGGGTCAGCATAATAAGATTAAAATCCAGATGTTATTGGTTTAATCCCACTGTACGGTAATGTAGTATATATATTATGTGGCGAATTTTTCTATACATTCCTCCCACAGTCCAAAAACATGCTGCTGCATAGGTTAATTGGCTTGCAGACTAAATTGCCCGCAGTGCCCGGTGATGGACTGGCGTCCCATCGGGGGTATATCCCTGCCTTGCGTCTACCGGCATAGGCTCCGGCTCACCGCGACCCTGTACAGGATTAAGCGGTTTCTGACAATGAAATGAGATGCACGCACTGAGTGTGCAGGCTTGAAATCCTTCATGAGCGTATAATTTGCTCTGCACACCTGCAAAGCGTTTGTCTCCTATTTCAGATTTACTCACTCTTCTTTGATGATGACTGCAACGCAGTGATGTCATTGCGAAACGTCACCAACAAGGGACATCAGCAGAACGTGTTCGACGCTTGGAACAAGATCGCCCGTAGGGCGGGCACTCTGCAAGTTGAAACGATGCTGCGCGTTTATCGCATCAAGCTGGTTTTTTGCCGGCCGAGCAGAATAAGCTCGGTTCACCACGACGAGTCAGTCGGTAGGTCGCGAGTGGCGGGCTAAAGGATGCTCGTAGCTAATCTAAGACGTCTGGTCATTGTGGAAGTATAATAATAATTATATGATAATAATTAAGCCTGATACCATCACGAGCGATCTTTCATATATTCTATCGGCAGCAGCATGGAATTCCAGGGCTGTGCCTCGACGTTTGATTGAAACGTGGATTTCGTTGATGACACATTGTCCTGCAGACGGACTCCTGCCGTGTGCAGATTATGCCTTTTGGGTACGAGACACTGATACCTTTAAAATAAATAGCGACATAAATAGAAACATAAACACACACAAATAACGGTGAGCTTTTTGCCGGTGTACAGATAATGAAACGAGAACACAATAAGCTTTGCCACTTCTGGCAATTATACAGTTAATGAGTTAAGACACCAATTATATACCTTGTACAAGGCATCAAGTTTGCGACATAAATTTTTACATTAATATAAATTACTGCCTTGTAAAAAGTGTTCATTTAGTGTGTGAATATCTTAACACCTTCTGCATTACTGCAAAAGAAAGTTCAACCCTTTTTAATTTTTATTATTAATAATATAGTACTGATGTAGCGTTTCAGCGGTCTGTGCACGATGATTGCGTTCCAAATGCTCTTCTGTCGGTACGGCCGTGTCGAGCGCTCTGCCTTTTTCCCTATCTTCTTCGCGAAGGAGAGAGAGAGGGAGGGGAGGGGGGCGAGTGCTATCCCAAAAGAACAGCTTTGGAAAGCGGTCATCAAAAGTACGTACGTGAAAATATTTACGCGTTCTGTTTTCCTTTTTATTTTCGTTCTGCCTTCCTTTAACGTCGCTCTTATCCCAAGCTCGACACTCAAGGCGCTGGTGAATATATCTACTGTTACCAACGTTATTTTATTAATCCTCTCGTATTTCTGCCGGGCTCTGGGAATGGCGAAACACTCGCACTGCGAGAACAAAGTGAGCGGGTGTTTTTGTGTTTTGCGGCGAGCCCTTTAAATTCCTAGAGAGGGGACAAGCCAGGAAAATGGACACTGCGGTGCAACAAAGGGTTTCCCTCCGTGCTGTTGCCATCGAGAAGGCAAGCGAGAGGGGGCAGGAGCATCAGTGCGACCTTGCAGCGCGGCTTCACACCGAAAGAGGAAGAGAACGAGGCGAGCCATGGCTAAGTCGCGCTCTAATCGGGAGCTCGCACTGTGGCCCTTGAGCGGGTGACGCTGCAGAATGTAAATACAGTCTATAAAGAGCTCCCTCGCAGCCTTAATGGACTGTAGGAGCAACTGTTGTTTGCGAGCACCTGTGAAGGCCGGCATGACACAGGAAGGGGGTGAGTGGCCCACACCACGCCGGGACGTCTTTGTCTCCCCAGTGGCGATGTTTACACCGCGCTTAAGGCTGAATCGACCTAGGGGAGGCCCAGGACCGGTTCTGAAAAACGTCGCCGGTGTTTGCCATCAGCGGGACTCGAACTCAGTTCGCCAGGTTGGTAGAAATGGAGCCGAGCTATTTTGCCACTGCTCCTTGCTAATAGTAATTAATTACTTTGGCACCCAATAGAGCCCACAACATGATGTGAATCTAAGAATTATGATAATGAGCGCATTTCACCCGAGGGTCACAAAGCGCTGCACAAAGCTGCGGAGATAGCGGCGTGTCAACAACGATATCATAATAGATCAGTGGTTCTTAACCTGGGTTCGATCGAACCGCAGGGGTTCGGTGAGTCAGTTTCAGGGGTTCGGTGGAGGTCAAGACACACACCTCACTCATATGATTCGTGATGACATGCCCCGCTTGGCCATCACTGGCTGCAGGTGATCACATTTTATTTTTCCAATAAAGAAGGGTTCGGTGAACGCGCATATGAAACTGGTGGGGTTCAGTACCTCCAACAAGGTTAAGAACCACTGCAATAGATCAATTAAGGAAAATAATTACTGTACATCAATGAAGGACATAAAATAACAAATAAAATAATTGTTGAAACAAATAAAGGAAGGAAGAGGTGTTCTTGAGCAGGCGCAGGTCAACAGCGAGCCATCATCCCGGCACGACAACATTGAGCCACATCAACAGTCCTAGCCAGAGGACTTGAAAGGCTTATGGAACAAATGAGTCTTGAGACGAGATTTGAAGATGCCCAGGGACTCAGCTGACCGAATTTCCAACGTCACCCATCAAAAGGAGGTGCGATCTGGACACACGCAGCAATTGCTTTCAAGATAGCCTTGTCGAGCGCTCCTCCTCTCTCTCCTTCACGACGTTTCGCCTCTCACATTGGAGGCAATTCCCACGCATTGGGCCGTGAAAACCAGCACATGATATGGATCTCTTACGTGTTTCGTGGAGATTGTGTTCGATAAATGTATTTGTCAGTTAATTACATTTCACACCACAAAAAATAATTTATCATCTCATCTCATCTCATTATCTGAAACCGCTTAATCCTATATAGGGTCACGGTGAGCCGGAGCCTATCCCAGAAACACAGGGCGTAAGGCAGGAATACACCCGACGACGGGACGCCAGTCCATCGCCGGGCATTGCGGGACAATTTTAGTCTGCGAGCCAATCAACCTATCCAGGAGCATGCTTTTGGACTGTGGGAGGAAACCGGAGTACCCGGCGAAAACCCACGCGGACACGGGGAGAGCATGCAAACTCCACACAGAAAGGCACCCGAGCCGAGAGATTCGAACCCGGAACCTTCTTGCTGTGAGGCGTCAGCGCTAACCACTGGGCCACCGCGCCGCCCATAATTAATCATAATTTTGGTAAAATAAATATGTTTCATATTTTCTACACTCACTTCTGTATTTGCCCGTTAAAAATGGCGGGGTGCAAGCATTCTGTTTAGTTGATTAACAATGTATTTGTTTAAGACATCAAAACATCGCCTCTCCGAAACTAAGAGGGACCTTGTTACTAAGATCTCATCTCATTATCTGAAACCGCTTAATCCTATATAGGGTCACGGTGAAGCCGGAGCCTATCCCGGAAACACAGGGCGTAAGGCAGGAATACACCCGACGACGGGACGCCGGTCCATCGCCGGTGTTACTAAGATCGTTCCCGATTTCTGATCGGGACAAAAAAAAAACTCATTTGGAGGAAATCTTTTCGTGTCTAAAAATTAACCGAGCCACACTGAGGACCCTCTCCGGAGCAGTGTTCCTACTGCTGCCAGAGAGTGCTGCGCGCACACACACAAAGACAAAGATCCCCCGTATAGACAACAGACTGTAGGGTCAAGTGCCGTTAGCGAACACCTATGAAGGTCGACACGGCACAGGAGGGGGTGGGTGACCAACACCACGCCCGGCTGCCTTTGTCTCCCTAGTGGCAATGTTTTCACATTGCACCAGGCACTCATTTGAGGCTGAGTCAACCTCGGGGAGGCTTAGGACCGGTTCAGAAAATCGTCACCGATGTTGGCCGTGAGCGGGATTCGAACTCGGGTCGCCGGATTTGTAGCCCAGCGCGCTAACCGCTGCGCCACCGCTCCCCCCCCACACACACACACACACTGACACACGCGCACACACTGCACCTGCCTTCTATCATCATTATCAATACACGCTTAATCCTGTGTCGGGTCGCGGGGAAGCTGGAGCCAATCCCGGCAGACAGGGCTGGAGCCTATACCGGGCTGGAGCCTATCAAAGGGGAGGGGGGTATACCCATGATGTGACGCCAGAACATGGCGGGGCACGGGGTAAAATGTACTCAGCAGGCCAATTAACGTCCGGAGTAGTTCTCTCTGGGCAGTCGGAGGAAATTGGGTTAAAATTCATGGTTTATGCTCACATCTCGCTGGCATGCAATGACCAGCGTGGTCAAGTATGGTCAAACAATCCTCTGACATACACGACTTAGGGAGACATTCATCCAGCAGTGGATTTATAAGGCCCTAAAGTACCATCTATATTATTGTTCCTTTAATAAAAAGAACAATTGCTACGAGCTCTTAGTGTAAATATAGAAGATGGGCTGTTAGGCACTTTGGATTTCACGGGCAAGTGCTGTTAGCGAGCACCTATCAGTGATAACACAGTAGTTACGAGGGCATGGTCTAGCCAGTACCACACCTGACCGCCTTTGTCTCCCCCAACTTAAACATAACACTTTGTAATTGTGCCTATTGCTTGTACAGCCGAGTTCGATCGTGTGCGGTGGATCTTGCACGCTCACTGTCTACTCTCCGCTGTAATCATCAACATCAATCTCTCCTCGTATACTTGTCACAAGCAAGGGACGCGCTGCATTGCAGGGCAGTTTGTCGTAGCATTGGAAGAGGCGGGGTGTGGTTGTGCACACGAGCGATTTCTCCGTTCCCTTTACCCAGCACCGCAAAATCATATGGATAAGCTTCCTGCGAGTAACTTTCCACTCGTGTGCATTACATACACTGTGACGACGAAACACTATGGGGAATCGCCCCGGAATCCTGCATGTGTGTGTGTGTGGGCTACTGGAGAGAAGTGTGGCTCAGTGGTGGGCGCGTTGTGCTACAGACCTGGTAATGAGTTCTACTCTTCACATATGTACGCTGGCAAAAAGTACCCATAGCTTAAACAGCTCCACCTGAGCTGCTAAGCATTGATATTGCATTGTCCTGAGCTGACTGCATTTTGGCATCATAAAGAAAGCCGTGTCTGGTGTAGGCCAATCAGTTTGAAGGACAATGCATATGTTATCAAAGCTTCCTGTTGGAATATATTGCCACAAGTGTGTGTGTTTTTTGCAAACTAGACACATTGCGAAATGTGTCTATTATGGTGTTTTAAGATCTTAACACGTGTATAATTGCCAGCAATGGTAAACACCTGTTCTACTTATGACACTGCTAACCCGAGTTCGATTCATACCCGCGGCCAACACTAGTAACGATGTTCTCAACCAGTCCTGGCACCCAATGCGAGTGTGCCTTCATAAACGAAGAGTCTCTCGCCTGTGCGCATTCAAACCTAAATGTAACATTGACGCGTGACAAACGTACCACGCTATTGGCTTGGCAGTGGCGCGTAAGTACAGCATAACAAAAGCACGTATCCGCTGGACGTGTTTGAATTTCGCAACAACTTAATCTCTCAGAGGATTAAGCGAGAAAAGCTCCGGTTCATAAATGTGCACGCATCGGGCTGCGATGAAACAAGCGTCGTGACGACGCCTGGCAAGGGTGTTCGCTGCCGCAAGAATTCCCACGTGGTTTGAGATTGGCCCATATTCGGAGGTGATGTATGGTCTGTGTATTACAGTATTTCCATCGATCCCAATCGCGAGACCACCTTTCCCACGTGTTGCGAGCTATTGCTGCTGCCTACGCATCGGTTATGCACGTGTATTAAAAAATAAAAGACAAAGATCCCCCAGAAAGCCTTAACAGACTGTAGGGTCAAGTGCTGTTGGCGAGCAACATTTGTAATGTGAGTATATTTTTACGCGGATAGGACACCTTTAACCCTGAGGTCCCAAAGCACTGCAGGGAACCGGAGCGAGGCGCGGGGGAGGGGGGGGAGGAGGTAACGGCGCGGTCAACTGGCGCCAACTCGCTGGACACTGCGTGCCGATACATTATAGTGGTGTCGGGCCATTAATGCGCGTCTTTCTTGGTTGTTGGAGGAATCGTAGAATACGGAGAAAGCCCATCCCAAACAGAGGGAGAACACACAAACGCCACACAGAAAGGCGCCCGAGGCGGGAATCGAACCGCCTGGAGCAGAGGCCTTCTTTATGTGCCGTGCGAATGATGCCACTGCGTTACCCAGCCACCCAGCAGCCGCAGAGATCGGCGAGTCACGCGAGGGGGTGGGTGGCTAGCAGCACGTCCGGCCGCACACGTAGCATCCCACCTTAACACGCACGTACGTAAGCGGATACTTAAACACAGCAATTAACTCGCAAATTCCCGCGCACACACAAACACACTGATGTGTGCTTTCACGGCTCGATACAATGGGAATTGCTCTCAAAAGCCGTTCTTTCGGGACAGCCGCGTCGAGCGCCCCCCCCCCTCTCCGCCTCCTACACCGCGACATCGTCAGGCGTACAGAGGACGGCCTCCAGCGAAGTAGACAGGAGGAACGCTCGACACGGCTATCCTGAAAGAACAGCTTTGGAAAGCAATCATCATTGAGACAAATATTCACGCTCACTGCTAAATGTCCGCACACACTCAGAGATGCGCACACGATGTCAATTGTCAGATCGTGTTAGCAAGTCCCGAGTCTGAATTAACTAATCATAGAGCTTTGTAAACAGTTTTGAAAAAAAAATTAATACGATGCAAGAGCAATGTATTGTTTTAAAAATTGCGTAAACAATTGGTGCGCGCTTTAATCCTGAAATGGTTTACGTATCGGCAGGCCACTGTTAAAATTGGTAGTATTTTACAAGACCGATCTAACGCAACGTACCCTTGTAGGCAATGCAATGCTGCATGCTCGCAAAATCATTAATCAAGGATGAATTTGGCTTCGTATCGACTGTCTTTCATTCCAAGTGCATTAATCATTATGATCGTGATGTCTTCACAAGGCGTGAAATGTGACCCGATATTATTCTTAAACGCCTTGATAAGCAGACATTCCACTTGGGGCTCAGCATGCCCATAGATACCCGGTGTTGATGCATTCTCGGCATAGAACCTATGTCTATATTTTTGATTAGATGACCCTGCCTCCCGATGTTGTCTCGCGAGAGTCCAAGAACTCAGTCCTATCTTCTCATCTCATCTCATTATCTGAAACGGCTTAATCCTATATAGGGTCACGGTGAGCCAGAGCCGATCCCGGAAACACAGGGCGTAAGGCAGGAATACACCCGACGACGGGACGCCAGTCCATCGCCAGGCATTGCGGGACAATTTTAGTCTGCGAGCCAATCAACCTATCCAGGAGCATGCTTTTGGACTGTGGGAGGAAACCGGAGTACCCGGCGAAAACCCACGCGGACACGGGGAGAGCATACAAACTCCACACAGAAAGGCACCCGAGCCGAGAGATTCGAACCCGGGACCTTCTTGCTGTGAGGCGTCAGCGCTAACCACTGCGCCACCGCGCCGCCCTCAGTCCTATCTTCGAACAATGTTGATGATGATGATTGCTTCGAAAAGCTGCTCTCTCGGGACAGCCGCGTCGATGGCTCCGTCTCCTCCAACATGTGAGCAGGCGAAACGTCGGGAGAGAGAGCAGCTTTTCGAAGCAATCATCATGCATCGAGCCGTGTAAACCTACATCATTACAATGTTCGTGATGTCTACACCGCAGTTTGCCCTCCCTGTGCTGTTAGCGCTGATGAGCTGGAGCAAATTTAAATTTGCGGCGAATTCAAGCACTGGCAGGATGCCGAGGAAGGGGATGGCGGACGTTTCTCGGGAATATTACAAGGAAAGAGGAAAATGAAAGCCTGGTTAGAAGTGAAAACGTCGAAGGAATGAGTGCTCGTGGACGAGAGATGTCGACTCATGTCAGGAGTCTCTCGAGATGGTTGAACAAATCAACAACGGACATTCGCGGTCGCTCAACGAGCAGAGATTTGCGGAAGACCATCGTCACCAACGTCCTCGCAGCCACGCTTCCTTGCAGAATAATGACGAGGACAAGCTATTGAGATAAGTGAAACCGGATGATTGCTTCGAAAAGCTGCTCTCTCGGGACAGCCGCGTCGATGGCTCCCTCTCCTCTCCTCCCAGCGACGTTTCGCCTCACACGTTGGAGGCATCTTACAGAAGTGAAACCTTCCCACAAAGAGCGGAGTGTGGGGCCGCGCTCTCTTATCAACACGACTTCTCCTCCGCGTTTCCCACTGGTGTCAAACCAAAAAAAATTGTAAACAATCTTTCAAAAAAAAATGTGGCAAGTGATACAATCCGCTCCCGCGCTGCTTGTTTTGTTCTCAGCAAGTTGCCCGAGAATCTGTAAACGTTTCCTCATGCCAGGTTGCTTCGTCATGTGGGTCGTATGTCAACATCACACTCTCACTGAACGCTCGTTATCGTCGCTATCAATACCCGCGTAATCCTGCGCAGGGTCGCGGGTGACCGGACGGAGCAAGGCGGGGCTATGCCCATGCTGTGACGCCAGTACATCGCAGGGCACTGGGGGAGAAATGTGCCCAGCAGATCGATTAACCTGAGCAGTTGCGTGCCTTTGTACGGTGGGAGGAAACCGAAGTACCCGGCGACATCCCACGCAGACATGGAGAGAACTCGTTATGTACATTATATAGACATTACTTCGTGTGAACAATGCACGAAGATAAAGATCCACCGTGTAGCCTCGACAGACTCTAGGGTCAAGTGTTGCTCGCGAGTAGCAGCGAAGAAGCACGACACACCAAGGGGTGGGTGGCCAGCGCCACGCCCGGCCACCTTTGTATCTCCAAAGTGGCGATGCGCGCGTACCGCACTCGGTACTCATTTGAGGTTGAGTCCACCTAGCGGTGACCCGGAACCGGTTCAAATATTCGCCACTGTTACTGGTCGTGAGCATGAATCGAACTCGGTCGCCAGGTTTGTCGACGAGCGCGCTAACCGCTGAGCCACCGCTCCCACAATAATAGGGGCGCGCAAACACTCACTCACTGACACGCACGCACTAGCGTGCGTGGCTTCTCATGTATTAAACACACACGCACTAGCGT
>JAZEWT010000004.1:32013629-32036691 GCA_036362905.1 Mordacia mordax
GCCACCGCGCCGCCACTGTACGTTATTTATATTTAAAAAGTTTCCATTGCAGAACTTTTATTGGTGCCTCGGATCAGATCACGCGGAACGCATTCGTTCTCATCACGACCTCAGAAGCTAAGCAGGGCTGAGCCTGGATAATTCCTTCGATGGACAACCAGCATGACTGACAGGTGCCATAGGATGTAGATGAGGGGTTATGCGGCCGTTTGCAGACGCGGCACTGCAGCAATATCGATCGCTGGAGCGCCCACGCCTATGCCTTCAACGAAATCTGACCGGCGTGGTGAAGTATGGTCAAAGAGCCCCCGCAACCCTCACGGTAAGCGCAGGCCGTCATCGAGCGGTGGATTTACAAGACGGCTGTATGTGTACGTGATCTACGTGTGTTCCTGCCCTGTTAGAGGCTTGTTCAAGAGCAGTGCCAACGCTGCATTTAAAAGGTTGCTTTAAGCAATGCAAAATCAAAGGGCATGCTATAATACGTTGCGTATAAGGCAGGCAGTGACTAGAATTAAAGCTGTTAAATTCTGCTCTAAGCTGTAATTCATTATACGGGGGAAATGATCTCGCATTCCTGAGTGAACTATTCATCCACAAAAGCAACAGCATGCCAGATTTCTAGAAATGGACTGAATCCCAGTCACCCACCCTAGGCTGGCTGTTCGAGGCATTTAAGTTACTAAATAAGCCTCCCTTGGGAGCAAAGTCAGAGATAATGCATGCGGCATCTCGATAAAGTCGAGAGTGATTTACTTTTTTTAAAGTGAACATTTGAGTACTTTTGTGGCCGTGCCAGGCTGGGTGCGCCTACGCGCCCACGTCCAACGATCGGGCCGCCGGGCCGGAAGGGTCGCGGTGATGTGGGTGATTCAGCGGAGTCATGCACAACACGTGGTATGAGGATTCTGGAACGTCTGGGGAGTGACATAAGGTGAAGCGTGTGATGGTGGGATTGGCTGACGGACGTGGAGTGATATCTCGTGGCTGGGTGACGTCTGAGGGGATATAAAGAGGTGTGCGGAAGTGAGGGAGGAGAGTTCCGCGTGGGAGATGGCAGCGAAGAGACGTCCGATGTAGTCAATGCGAGTGGTTAGCGCGCGAAGCGCGGGGTGGGTAGGGTCGTGTGTTAAGTCGCGTTGTAGTTCTGTGCGTTAGCGAGTTGTTGATAGCGCGAATTTAATAAAGAGATGGCAAGACAGAAGTCTCCCGTCTCCTCGCTGGAGTGGCTGCCGCGTGTATGCTGAGGAGAGATGGAGCCGCGGCCACCGCCGCCGCCGCCGCCGCGTTCCGCACTCGCCGTCGGGATAGAGAGGAAGCGTCAGCGAACGGCCAAATGATGGTGGAGAGCCGACCCGTGTGCTTGCCATCACACTTGCAGCGGTGGTGCTGCTGCATTGCAGAGTCCGCGTGGAAACTACTTATGAGCGATCATCCCCCTCTGCTTAGAACATTCCAGTGAGATGACAAAAGAAGTCTAAGCAAAAGATTTAGATGTAGCGCGATACGATTAGTCTCCCTGTGCGTTTCAAAACAATAGTTTTTAATGTATGTCCGATTCCTTCATGAGCACATTTAACTGCACAATACTAAAAGTCTTTTAGGGTTTTGATCGATTTGACATCCCGCTTGTTGATTGCTCTTCTGACACTTTAGCGAGCAAGCAGAAATATTCCCAAAAAGGCCGTCACGAATACCGCTGGAGCAACGTAGTCACGTCAGCGAAACGTCATCAAAAAGTGACAACGGAAGGACCTGTGTTGCTCGCTCGAAACGAAATCGTTCGGAGCGAGGGCTCTTCTGCTCGCGTAACTAAAAACAGAGTGAACTGTGAGACACAGACAAGACATGAGAGAGTGTACCTTTCATATTAATTAACTCAATTAGCTAATTTAGCTTAGCTAGCTCGTGAGCTCGCTGTGTTCAGTAGGGGCTTGCAGACTGCCTAAGCCCAGCGCCAGCACCATGTACGGTGGGGACGTTGCACGTGTGTGCGGGTCCAGGTTTCGATGCGGTGGGGGGGGGTGGAATCGTGGATCACTAGGAGATGCAGCCGTCACGCACGTGACAGCGACATGTATGACCATTGTCATGCCTCTCCAGGGCAAGATTTCTGGAGTAGCTGTGAATTTGTTGCGGTGTAGGTTTTTCCGGCGATGGACTGGCGTCCCGTCGTTGGGTGTATTCCTGCCTTACGCCCTGTGTTTCCGGGATAGGCTCCGGCTCACCGTGACCCTATATAGGATTAAGCGGTTTCAGATAAGTAGATGAGATGAGAGGTTTTCGCGGCTCCATGCGTGATGATTCTTTCTAAAATCTGCTCTCGTGGGATAGAGCCGCGTGGATAAATAAGACAAAGAATTGCACTTCGAGAGCGCGTTTCACCCGAGGGTCACAAAGCGCTGCACAGAGGTGCGGAGAGAACGGCGAGTCAGAAACAACAGCGACACAAGAGCAGCAAATCAGCAGCAATCGCTCCTCATCTCTCCTTCTCGACGTTTCGCCTCCCACATTGGAGGCATCCTCAGGCACAATGAAGATAACAATGAAATTATCTACACAATAATAATCTAGCGCTACATTTGAACAGGAGTGGCTTTCACAGTAAGGAAACCTGGGGTTTCCTGCAGCACGCTACTCCACATACAATCAATGAACCGGACAAAAATGTCTTGGAGGAAAATAAAAAGTTGTAACACTATTAGTGGCCTTAAACATCACTTAGTTATTTATGTAATATTAACTTATTAGTTGCACATTTCAATGATGTGCTAATAACGCAGGCATCGGCGCAGTGAGCGAAGCTCGCACTGGCAACGTGTATGGCAACGTGCATCGCACATTATTTGTGCAGCTCTTATTTGTAAACCTCTGCTGCCACCTAGAAGTCGCAAACGTTATTGAAGGCTGCTCGAAATGCAGATAAAGGCGCAGACCTGTAAGTGTCTGTCCACACCACTGCTGGAAGAAGGCCCCACGCTAGAGGACTCCAGGAAGCCCCAACTGTAGATTAGTTTTGCCTACTCTTCCATTGTTCTTTGATATTAAAACGCACTGACGAAGATTTTCACGGCTCGATGGAAGAGGATTTGCTTTCCACAGCCGTTCGTTCCTGTTAGCCGTGTCGAGTGTTCCCTTTCTCCCCTCCGCGACGTTTTGCCGCCCACGCTGATGGCACGGTTCAGAGACGCTCGATGATGTGGAGATGCCTTCAATGTGGGAGGCGAAAACGTCGCGAAGGAGGGAGAGGGAACACTCGATACGGCTATCAGGAGAGCGTCACTGGATTTGAACAGTTTCTTTCAGGAAGTTTTCTCAGACTGGGACATTTGGTCGATTCCATTGATGACTGTGGCTGAGAGCCGGGGTGCCTGGAGAAAATGCGCACATGTGAGGAGATAACATATTAAGTTGCGAACTCCTGGCAGCCTTGCAGTGCCAGTGGTCACTCAATCAGAATGGCTCATTAGCACCCATCCACGCACTCACCAGGATCAAATTTGCTTAACTCTCAATAACTGGCAGGGACCAAAGCATTCAGAGCGATGTGGCTGTGGTCATATTCCAGGTTTAATTTCAAAATTGCCTTTGAGAAACGTGAAAATGTGAGATGACATGCATTTATCTACGTGCAACTGAATCTCACCGAGCAAAGGCGTTGACAGCACGGTGGGAGTTTCACACGGATGTTGAGCAATGCTTATAAACAGTCATGTAGGTAAAGAGATTTTGTACAGAACTAATCCTGGATTTAGGCCAGGGCCAACGCGCTCTTTACAATATAGCGTGTGCATGTATACCAGACCGGGGACAAATCACAATTGTAATTGTGTTATTGGTAATTCATTGCAATCACAATGTATAATGGCTGGAATTGCAAAGTCAACTCACAATACAGTACTGCTGTGGTTGTGTCACGAGAATTGAACCCAAGTAAGTAAAAATAATAATAACACATTCTAAAAGAAAAAGTAAATCATAGCCCTTTGTAAATCTATTGCTGGATGGAAGGCCTGCCCGAGGCTTTTGATCATTAGGTTTGTTTGACCATACTTCACTACATGGGTCAGTGCAGGTAGGTGAAGGAGGGTTCGTTTAAGTATCAATCTCCACTGATGCTCTCCATGGTTAGGAATCGAACTCAGTTATCTCGTTGCATGGTGCTTGGCACGCATCGCTGAGTGCACTGCCTCTCTGGGCACAGTGTGCACAGAGACAAAATAAACTACACCCAGCTCATATGTGCTAACACGTGATGGTACGTGGCTAAGTGGCGGTAACGTCTCCACGGCGCCTGTGCCAGGCCAGGTGCACTTTGACGCCACACGAAGCACTCAAGGCTCGCTGACAGGCTGTCACGGGACAGACTCCAGGTACCATGGACTGACTGAGATGACCGGGCCGGGGCACTGCCCGTGCTGCCTGCGCTCCCCCGCTCTGCCAGCTCGCTGAGTTTTAGCTGCCCGCGCTCCGCTCGATGTTGTGAGCGTCGCTCCTCAGCCCCCCCCCCCCCCATGTTGCTGGAGAGAGCTACTGCCTCCAAACTGCCGAGTGGGCATTCCTTTGCGAACCCACCGCCAGGGAGGTAGATATTGACACCACTGATACGAGTCATCGACAAGTCCGATCAGCTTCATGTCCTTCTACACCACATCAGCCCAACTCCTCTTCATCCCGTGTGTGATACACGGCAGTTAACAATTCTGGTTCGCCGCGATCAGACAGAGGATCGTTTCCTACTTGCAGGACACAAGACATTAATCAGAGCCTTGTGTTGGCACATCCGTAAACACAGTTGAACCACATGTTTAGCATAGGGCTCCCTTGTATAAAAGTCATTTCTGGAATTATTTAAGTTATTGGTTGCAGGGCGTAACAGTACAGGCCCCAGTTATATGGTTATTGATCCAAGTACTATGCTACTTTAGGGCCCAAATAAGCACCTTCAGAACAACCCAAATAACAAGAAATAAGACTGAATGTGTTTATATTTGTCAGTGGATTGACTGTGTAAAGTAACTACTGTGGACCAGGGATTATGACTTTCTGAATATATATGTTCATTCGTGTATTGAATATTCTCAGCCAATTTTTTAGCAAAGCCAAAGAGGCTGGGATGGCTGCAAAGCCCGACTATGAATTGTTCTAAGGTCAGCTTTGCGTCAGTACAAAGATGTAAAACGAGATAAAGTGTTACCATTTCTGGTAATAACACAAAGTGTTTAGGCCTCAAACTACCAAATACGTCAAACCTGACACTTTGTGAAATGTGTCTACTTGACGTTTTGAAGACCTCACGCGTGTATTATTGCCAGAAATGGTAAAGCCTGTTCTCTTTTTAGGTAATGTTAAAACAAAAATTCGTATTTCGTTGCATATCAAACTATGCTTTTTAAATTATGAGCAGCAAATTTAATGTGTAACGAAAACGACTCATGTTAAATGCAGTTCGAATTACTGGTCTTAACCAAACACAGCTGAGGTCTTTCATAGAGAGACATGCGCAAAATAACCGACTTACGGCCTTCTAATTCAAATGGATAATTTATATTGTCAAAGCGATTTTAAACTATGTTATTCTCTATGGGTACTTTTTTCCAGGGTACATATGTAATAAGTAGAACAGGTTTTTACCATTTCTGGCAATTATGCAGCTTAACAGCTCCACCTGAGCTACGAAGCATTGGTATTGCATTGCTCTGAGCTGACTGCCTTTTGGCATCATCTGGCTGACACTGACAATCAGGCTCTAAAGAAAGCAATGTCTCGTATAGGTCGATCGGTTTCCTCGCACAGTCCACCGGGTACCAAGAAGATCCCACTGGAACGATTATTAATGATTATTTAGCAGGCGCCCTCATGTAAGGCGACTTAATAGCAATAATAATTGCATGTACGGAGCGCTTTTCACCCGAGGGTCACAAACGGCGCACCAACAACAATGACAGAGAACGAACTTTCATCATCATTGTCTGCAGAACCTTGATCCTGCTGTGTGTCAAGCCATGCGGCTTCACAGCAAGAAGCACCTGGGTTCGACTCCCGGCCCTGATAGTTTTCTGTTTGAAGTTTGCGCGGGGTGGCCCGGTGGCCCAGTGGGTAGCGCTGTCGCCTCCTCCTCACAGCAAGAAGGTCCCGGGTTCGAATCTCGGCTCGGGTGCCTTTCTGTGTGTGGAGTTTGCGAGTTCTCTCCCCGTGTCCGCGTGGGTTTTCGCCGGGCACTCCGGTTTCCTCCCACAGTCCAAAAAACATGCTGCTGCACAGGTTAACTGGCTTGCAGATTAAATTGCCTGCAGTGCCCGGTGATGGACTAGCGTCCCACCGTGGGTATATCCCTGCCTTGCGCCCTGTGTCTGCCGAGATAGGCTTCGGCTCACCGCGACCCTGTACAGGACTAAGCGCTTTCTGACAATGAGATGAGATTGCGCGTTCTTCCCCTTTATCCGCGTGAGTATTCGCTGGGTACTCCGGTTTTCTCCCACAGTACAAAGGGATGCTTGCCTGGGTTAACTGCCCTGAACAAATTGGCCCCGGTGCTCTGAGATGCTTTGACATGAGCACCCCTCCCCGCTGGACAACTGTTAAACAGAGCTCATCCGGTTTGCTTGCAGCATCCCCTGTGCAGCACCTCTGCATCTCGCAGTGACGGATAGGTACCGCCAGGTGGCAATGTGTCCTTGTTTATTCTTCAGCACGGACGCAAAGCCCTCCCTACTTACGTTTTTTTATTGAAAGTACAACACTGAGATATAGGTAAGGGGTTCCTTCCTGTCCTGGACTTTGCAGGATGCTCCTGCTCGTCGAGCTGGCTGTCCTCACAAATCTCCACGTTTTCCTGGAAAGAGTCATTCAAGGCAGGCGCGATGCCATGGGGCAGTGAATCGAGCTTCACAGCAAGAAAGCCCAGGTTCAATTCCCGGCTCGGGTAGCTTTCTGTGTTTGGTGTCCTCCACGCGTCCGTATGAGTTTTCGCCGGGTGCTTTGTTTTCCTCCCACCATCCGAAGACACGGCTAGGTTAATTGGCCTCCCGAGTAAATTGTCTCCAGTGTCCTGCGATGTACTCTCCTCACGTCCCGAGTACAGTCCCGACGTACACTCTGTCTGCAGAGATAATGCCCCCCCAGTGACTCTCGACAGGAATAAGCGGGTATTGACAATGATGGGAAAGTCATTTCTGCCAGCTACACGGAGAGTCATCGCTTATGCTGTTTAATTTTTTATAATCAGAGCAGAGGGTAACCGGTGAGCTTGCAAGCTCCGGATGTGGGAGTCCTGCTATAGAACAAACGTTCGAGCTGACCAACGTAATGCACTCAGAAGGTCTCATCTCATCTCATTGTCTGAAACCGCTTAGTCTTATACAGGGTCACGGTGAAGCCGGAGCCTATCCCGGCAGACACAGGGCGCAAGGCAAGGATATACCGACGATGGGACGCCAGTCCATCGCCGGGGTAAGAACCAAGAGTTTGAAATTGATGCGCGCAGCCACCAAGAGCCAGCGAAGGTAGCGCGGTACCTACCACCAGATGGCACATGCGCCTTCTACTTAAACTCGGGTATACGAGCTTAATCATTGTTTCCTGATGCTTGGCAGGGCCTGCAAGGAAATCCCCTTGACTCTGCGAGCAGGATGCACGAGGCAGTTAATATTGCACACGTAAGGATTTCTGCCGAGAACAGATGAAAGGCAAACAAAAGCAGTATTTGTAGGTGGGAAGGAAGAGGGGCTGCAGGATGTGTGCAGTTTGGCGACAAGACGTGAAACGACTTTTTTTATTTCAGCTTTGCCTGCGTCCTGTTGTCACTTTCGGTCCTTATGAGTGTTTTCTTTTCACGATGCTATTACTACGATGCAATATTTATAATAATGAGTCGAGTTCAGGTCATATCCTTGCACGCAGGGTGCCTTGCAAACGCCCGTCATCATATCGTGTCTCTCTCTCTCTCGTCGACGAGATGTTCTCTTCTCATGTCTGGTTATTTTGCCGGGCACTCTGTTTTCTTCCCACAGTCCCAAGACACACTGCTGGCTGCCTCGTCTCGGTGGCACATTGACAAACATTTCCCATTGTGCCCGGCGATGCACTGGTGTGCCATCCCGGGCATAGCCTTGCCTGCCGTGCGGTAACGTTCTCAAATGCACCTTACGCCGTTATGCACCCAGCAGGTCCATCAAACAAAGTAAAGTCGGCCGGCCGCAGGCGATGGGGTAAAGTGTGGGTTTTATGACGCTCTTCATATGTCAGGCCAGTGAGCAATGGCAGGCAATGGCGTGAGCAAGAATTGCACCTTGACCTGTACCTGCCAAGGAGTGTGCATTTGGACAGTAGATAAATGTAAACGACATTGTCTAAGTGGCGTTAGTGTTACATTGTTTCAGGGTTATATTCCGCGTGCAATTTCTCAACGGCAGTGGCGCTCACGCTTAACGTCATGACGTTTACAACATTTGTATCTCGATGTAGGTTTTCACGGACCGATGTATGGGAATTATGCCCAAAACGCTGCTCTTTCGGGATAGCCGTGTGGAGAGTTTCTCTGCTCTCCTTCGCGACGTTTCGCCTCCATACGTTGGATGATAAGCCGACGTGGCAGAGATATGTCAACAATGAGAGGAGGAATTTCCTCGTTCGGCTATCCCAAAACAGCAGCTGCTGGGAAGAGTTCACAATAATTGTTTAAAACAAAAGCACCCCATCACCTTCTTGGGTGTGTTATCTTGCGCTGTGAATCTAAACACACGTCCTACTATATAATACCCAGACACTGATTTCAACACTGATGGGCAAAACAATAAAGTTTCAAAGGCTAATAGATTTGCAATTATTATTATTATTAAACACACATGGATATCGGAACACACACGAACACAAGAGCGTGGATACAGCAAGCTTTGAAGTGAACGTTCAGCATATATTGATCGTAAATATACACGCAAATGATTCATGTTTATCGAACTGGGGCCAATTTAAACAGATTGCGTTTACACTAGCAATGATATAACGGAAATGGTTGTATTTAATTATCTAAATATGATCGTTTACTCTTGGGAAAATGTGCATTGTGTAATTGCGTGTATACATTTTCAGAATGCGATAATTCTCAGAATTTTTTTTTTCTTTCAATGGGAGAACAAGTGGCCAGAATCCCAGAATAAATCTTGTTGGTGTGAAAGTAACCCACATGTTTTACCATGACGGTCCTATGGTAGTTCCCGGTCCCACCTCCCCACCAACAAACCGAACTTCAAGAACCCCTTTGCACTGGACCCCAACGACCCCGCGAACTGCTGCCCCATTGCAAACCTATCCACAATCTCCAAAATCATCGAATGACTCATCCTCAGACGCAAACAGCACCAAATCACCTCCTGGCTTAAATTCAGCCGCGTCCAATCCGCACTCATTAAGATACTTCACAACCGATTCATCTCCAATGACTGCCGGATCAGCAGTCATCTCCCTCGACCCCTTCTCAGTCCACTTTCCACACAACGACGATGTCCTGCTCGACCGCCGTGCCACCGATTCCATCACCGGCACCGCACTCAAAGATCATCGCTTCTTCTCTCTCCACCAGACTCTCTCTCATCAAACTGGGCAATTAAGAACGCTCAACGCAACGCGCACACGCGGGGTCCCTCGGAGTTCCATCACCACGACTTTACACTGACTACACCTCACCGTTCAGCCACCTCAGCGACGGCTACAGCAGACTGCGCCACATGTCGGTGAATGATGTCCAGATCTCCACCAGCCCTGACCCGGTGCGACAACACAAGCAGGTCTAAGATCCTGCACCGCCAGCAGTGGCTCCTCCACAACCACCTCGTCCTCGATGCAAACAAATCAGTCACAATGTTCCGAGGCGCCAACCACCGTCTCCCTCCACATCGCTGGCTCCAACATCGCACCCTCATCTCACATCAAGAGCCGAGGCACAAAACACCGGACACTTCACTCTGACTCGGCGCTCGCGCAAACGACATCATGAGACCCAGGCCACGAGCGCCACCACCTTGCAGCAGCGCTCCGGCAATGCCTCCCCCTACTCTCCACCTGAACATCTCCCCACACCGTGACCCGCATCAATCATCAATCATCATCGTCGTGAGCCGTTTCGACGGCTGCAACGCAATCACGTCAGGCATCTGTAAGCGTCCGTGCACCTAAATACGGTGGCGACAGAACGACTTTGGCACGCGCAGTCTTCAACGTGAGAGCAGCTCGAAAGAGATCCGTTGATAACAGAGGACACCAAGGCTTGGCTCCCACATTCGCCAACGCATCACTTACAACACAGTCGTGATCTGCAGCTGCTCAATCCACACAGACCTCCCCATGCCATGGCGTTATTTTAATAACCGTTGTGGTATAAAATAATTCCTTCGTTATTGGCATCACTTAATCCCCCATCGAGGGTCGCGTGGGGTCAGAGCCTGTTGTTCTGCAGATTTTTTAAAAAAGACAACACAAAGGCGATGCCCTTCAAGGTCTCCTCCACAGCATCGCTCGCGTAAGCGCTCGAGCAGGGGAGTCTCAACCGCTTGCGCTCTCAGGCCCACTTGGCCCCGCTTGGAAACGGTCTCCGCGGACCATTAGGTGGCGCTCGCGGCCCACTGGCCAGACGATTTGGGGGAGGGGGTGGTGATTGCGACCGTCCACTCTTGATCTCTCCACACGCCATCTGCTGAGCGGTTGCATCGCATCTGTTCATGCTGCTGAGTGGACTCGAGTCTCGCTCCGGATTCCCCGGTTCGTCCTCTTTCTCGAGGAGCGGCTATTCTGCGAGATATAATTATAATAATATGTGCACTTCTAAAGCGCCTTTCACCCGAGCGTCACAAAGCTCCGTAAGTTTTCACGGTCCAAGTCATCATTCAAAGTCTGGTTATTTTTCGGGCACACGCGCAATCCCCACTCTCGTTCATATTCCCTTCACGCCAGCGATTTGTGCTCGATTTATAATCCCGCGAGGTGGAAACCATGGAGTGGACAGTGTGGATACATATGAGAGAATCTGACACACCTGGGCTGTTACCGCGGCGACAGCTGTGGCAGTCTTGTTCTTAAACGTTGGGAAGTTTCAGTGTTGATCCATGTACAGATGTCAGATTTTCATGGCTCGAAGCGTGAGAATTGCTTTGCGAAGCCGTTCTTTTAGGATAGCCGAGCGCTCCCCTCCCCCCCGTCTCTCATTCTCGACGTTTCGCCTCCAACGTCGGAGGCATCCTTAAGCGAACGTCTCGGAACGCCTGAGGATGGCCTCCGACGTGAGAGGCGAAACGTTGGGCGAGCTCAGCGACACGGCGATCCGCGGCAAGAGCAGCTTTGAAAAGCATTCTTATCATAAAGTTTAAGGCAGCGCGGTGGCCCAGTGAGTAGCGCTGTCGCCTCCTCACAGCAAGAAGATCCCGGGTTCGAATCTCGGCTCGGGTGCCTTTCTGTGGGAAGTTTGCGAGTTCTCTCCCCGTGTCCGCGTGGGTTTTCGCCGTGCACTCCGGTTTCCTCCCACAGTCCAAAAAATAAACATGCTGCTTCATATGGCAATTGGCTTGCAGACTAAATTGCCCGCAGTGCCCGGTGATGGACTGGCGTCCCATCGTGGGTGTATCCCTGCCTTGCGCCCTGTGTCTGCCGGGATCGGCTCCGGCTCACCGCGACCCTGTACAGGACTAAGCGGTTTCTGACAATGAGATGCGACGAGGTAATTGCCGCTAATTGAATTAACGGGAAGTTAAAAACGGTACTCTCTATGGCGACACAAATTCAGGAATGCCTCGTATAATCTTAACAGTTTGTCGGGTCAAGCATCGTTAGTAAGCACTCATGAAGGCCGACACGGCACACGAGGGGTGGGTGACCAGCAACACGCCGGGCCGCGTTTATATCCCGAGTGGCAATGTTTACAGACCGCATTAGTTACTAATTTGAGGCGGAGTCGACCTCGGGGAGTCCCACGACTGGTTCAGAGAATCGTCACTGGTGTTGGCCGTGAGCGGGATTCGAACTCGGGCCACCGGGTTTGTAGCGCAGCGCATTAATCACTGAGCCACCGCAGCACAACCTTCCACGCTTGACACAAACGCGGGCTCCATGATATATAGATGACATTCTCTGGCTCACGAGACACTCCGAATATTCAGGCGCACCTCAGGCTTTCATTTTCCCATGTCAGGGACAAAAGGTGTGCCTTTTAATCCGACGAATCCTTTATGTATGCACGAACTGTACTGCTGGCATGTACGTGTCAATGCACTTGTCAATGAATATGCGTAGGGAACATCTGCACGCGTGTGCACTCGCAAGTGTTTTCAATTAGCAGTCGTGGCATTGCTTAATGCACCGTGCTCGGAGTTCAATTGTAAACGAACAACTGGGCCTGTTCTAGAACGCTGTAAACAACTGGGCCTCCTCTAGAACGCTGTAAACAACTGTGCCTCCTCTAGAACGCTGTATACAACTGGGCCTGCTCTAGAACGCTGTAAACAACTGTGCCAGCTCTAGAACTTTGTAAACAGCTGGGCCTCCTCCAGAACGCTGTAAACAACTGTGTCTGCTCTAGAACGCTGTAAACAACTGGGCCTCCTCTAGAACGCTGTATACAACTGGGCCTCCTCTAGAACATTGTAAAACAACTGGGCCAGCTCTAGAACTTTGTAAACAACCGGGCCTCCTCTAGAACGCTATAAACAACTGGGCCTCCTCTAGAACATTGTAAACAACTGGGCCTCCTCTAGAACGTTGTAAACAACTGGGCCTCCTCTAGAACGCTGTACACAACTGGGCCTGCTCTAGAATGCTGTTAACAACTGTGTCTGCTCTAGAACATTATAAACAACTGGGCCTCCTCTAGAACGCTGTAAACAACTGGGCCTCCTCTAGAACGCTGTAAACAACTGGGCCTCTTCTAGAACGCTGTAAAGAACTTGGCCTGCTCCAGAACGTTGTAAACAACTAGGCCTGCTCTAGAACGTTGTAAACAACTGGGCCTCCTCTAGAACGCTGTAAACAACTGGACCTGCTCTAGAACGCTGTAAACAACTGGACCTGCTCTAGGGTGACAGCCATACACGAGACGCTGCTGCTGCTGCTGCATGCAGGCGATTAGAACTCTGGAGACAACGAGGCAAAGGTGGCCAGGGATGGTCCCACCCAGGCCACTTGTTCCACCACCTACACAGGCATGCACACGTGCTCACTCAAAGCCCTTTGTTCCAACAGTCAGCGCAGGCTGTCCTGCAGATTGTGTTTGTTTGGTGTCTCAAAAAAACCGGTGACAAAATGACAAAATGAAACCGCAAAGTTTTGATGTGCGCGCTCACAGGAACTGGTTCTGGCAGTGCCCCGAACCTTCCTTGTTATTCTTGTCTACCGTCTTTATACAAAGACAAAGCCTTAACAGACTGTAGGGTCAAGTGCCATTAGCGAGCAGCTATGAAGGGCGACACGGCACACGAGGAGTTGGGTGACCAACACCACTCGGCCGCCTTTGTCTCCCTGGTGGCAATGTTTACACACTGCACTAGGTACTCATTTGAGGCTGAGTCGACCTAAGGGAGCGCGCTAACCGCTGCGCCACCGTCCCCCACTACCGCCTGTTAACAACACTGTCACCCGCATCTGAGTCAAAGCTGCTGAGGCTTTACGGTAACATTTCAGTGTAATCTATATATGTATGATCTACTACAGAGGAATATACCCACCTTGGGACGCCAGGCCATCACCGGGCACTGCGGGCGATTTAGTCTGCAAGCCAATTAACCTATGCAGCAGCATGTTTTTTGGACTGCGGGAGGAAACCGGAGTGCCCGGTGAAAACCCACGCGGACACGGGGAGAGCATGCAAACTCCACACAGAAAGGCACCCGAGCCGAGATTCGAACCAGGGACCTTCTTGCTGTGAGGCGACAGCGCTACCCACTGGGCCACCGTGCCCAGTAAATCGCCGAGCGTTAGAGAGGAGGAGGCTATCCCGAAAGAGCAGCTCTCGGGAGCAATTCTCAATAAAGATCTGTACTCGAAAAGACTGGGCGAAACACCCCGGTGCGTTGGTAAATACCCTGCTGGCTGAGGACCATACTTCACGCTAGTCAGTGCCAGTTGAAGGCAGGGAGCACAGACATTAGGGCACAGCACGGGGCAGCAGTGGGCTTTGTTGCACTGCACATTGCACTGCACAGCTGAGAACGCGAAGGATTTTAATGTGAATAAAAAATCAACATTTGGGAGCCGCGACTCATTAGACTTCTCGAGTCGATACGATGAGTGCCATCTTTTATAAAGGTTAACAGTGGTTGCCATATGGATGAACCGATGCGATCCGAAGTTATGCGGAAGTTCTGAAACTGGTTTGGGATCACCCACGGCATTGATTCTCGCCCAAAGCGTGCTGGAGCCAGAACAAGGAGATAATTCGATTTTTCGTGCCAGCAAATGCAATGAGTGGGATACCAAACTTCAAATATACCGCACTGCAGGCCTGCTTACAATCTACCCATAGTAATCAGACACCACTGACGTATTTGCTACACTTAGTTGTTTTTGAAAACACAACTTCACGTGTGCAGACAAAACACGAGAGAAATGCAGGTTTGCGACGGAGCGTGTGGGTCGGAGCCTATCCCGGCAGGCACAGGGCGCAAGGCAGCAATATACCCACGATGGGACGCTAGTCCATCACCGGGCACTGAGGGCAATTTAGTCTGCAAGCCAATTAACCTATGCAGCAGCACGTTTTTTGGACTGTGGGAGGAAACCGGAGTACCCGGCGAAAACCCACGCGGACACGGGGAGAGAACTCGCAAATTGCACACAGAAAGGCACCCGAGCCGAGATTCGAACCAGGGACCTTCTTGCTGTGAGGAGGCGACAGCGCTCCCCACTGGGCCACCGCGCCGCCCTGCCACTATTGTCTTGAAGTCATATTTTTAAACACACGCCGTACTGCATAGCTGCAACCAGGGAGCGCGTAACAATTGAAAACAATACTCACACTTGCTTGAATCTTTGCCAGTTCATCCAGCCACGTGAGTAAGGGCAAATTCGGCGACATGAACCTTGAAAAACAATGCCATTGGAAATCCGAGTTGGACTTCGACAGACGGGGAGGTCCTCAGCTTTTCTGGCTTCCAAAGGAAACTTGTTTTGGAGCATGTTTTGCGGAAATATTTAAAATGCTCAGCGAAAAGCCGCAACATGTGCGGCCGCAGAGGAAACCGCTCGCATTGACGTCACAGAGATTGTTTACAATTGTGCAGACATTTAAATGCGATAGCAGCGAGCGAATGACTGAATGAATTATGCGACGATTAGACGCGCAGAACGAAAGCGACGCCACAGCAGGTTTTGTTCACACGGTGCAAACAGCGCCGCTCTGATTATAATTCTATTCCACAACTTGTCACGCACCGTCCAGATTCCGTTCCCTCTCCAAGAGACAGGAGAATGACCCGGAGGGGTGAAAAACCGCAGAGGCGGGGGAGCGAGAAGGTAGCCACGCAGTAATCTGGCGCCAACATTTGCCAGACATTGTATCCTCGATGTATGAAGATGTTAGCGGAAAACTAATGCTCATCTATGGGAGGAAATACACGAACTCCACGTAGAAAGGGAGCACCGTAGCTTGGAATCGAACCCAGGTCCTTCTTGCTGTCAAGGACAAACGCTACCCCTGCGCCACCATGCTATGGTCAAGTGAAGCTCTTCAATTGGTCATGCCACTGCTGGCTGAAGAGCCCTAACAGGACATTTCTCCGGAGAGCCTCTCTGAAATAAAGGTCATCTTTAATAATTTTATACTTTGATATTACAGATTCAAACGTGCATATTATTCGTTCAGCATCGAAGGCATTCGGTGGAAGAGCGAATAACGCGCAGATGTACGGGGGAAGGCGGACACGTGGTTGGCCGACGCCAACATTTGCCGCGCACTGTCCTTCCCACGCTGTCCAGACTCGTCTTGTGCAGAGCTCACGTGAGAATTGGTGATGCCAGGCGTCCCTGCACAATGAGCAGACCTGAGAGTGACGAGTGAGGAGCTCTCACAGAGGAGGGATTGCGAGGTGAATGTGAGTCGCACAAGGCACGTACAAGGCACGTGCTCCGTAGTTCAAATGGTCCGTGGGAGACACGGAGCTTGGGGCAGTTACAGAGGGCACACCGGGTAATGCAAGGGCAGCCCCAGAGCAACAGTGGAAGTGCGTTTTTTGACACCGCGCATGTGATGAGGGTAATTGTATCGCTCATAACGCGTCACGCATGCGCCGTGGCCGATCATGAACGAGACACGGACACTAAGGCAGGCGGAATCCACAAGCGGGGGGGGGATGGAGAGGTGACACCTGCGAGGTGCAGGTGTCACCACTGCAGAGCCACCTTGGTGCTGAACCCGAATCAGAGGCACGCAACGGAGCATTATGAAAACCGAGTGGGGGTGGGCAGGACTTGTGCCCAGAAGGACGTGCGGTCACTGGTCGAGACTAACCGTGGAATTGTAGCTCAACGAGGGGACACACGCTGAAGAGGTGGTCGGGCATAAGTTCGACACCGTGGAGCAGGATCGAGGTGCGTCGTTGAATCGCGTGCCCTGAGCCAGGGTGACTGCTCGGGGAGACCTTCATCCAGCAGTGGATCGATCGTGGTTAATGATGACAATGTTGGTTTTAATCAGTTTCCTCTGGCGGGCGGCGCGGTGGCCCAGTGGTTAGCGCTGACGCCTCACAGCAAGAAGGTCCCGGGTTCGAGTCTCGGCTCCGGTGCCTTTCTGTGTGGAGTTTGCATGCTCTCCCCGTGTCCGCGTGGGTTTTCGCCGGGTACTCCGGTTTCCTCCCACAGTCCAAAAGCATGCTCTTGGATAGGTTGATTGGCTCGCAGACTAAAATTGTCCCGCAATGCCTGGCGATGGACCGGCGTCCCGTCGTCGGGTGTATTCCTGCCTTACGCCCTGTGTTTCCGTGATAGGCTCCGGCTTCACCGTGACCCTATATAGGATTAAGCGGTTTCAGATAATGAGATGAGATGAGAGTTTCCTCTGGCACGCCAAACACCCATCAATGGTATCGACCAAACATCTCAAAACAAGACGCTCCTTTGGATCATCCTTGCGGTTCATTGTGACGTTTTTTAGGCTTTATTTTCCATTCAGGATGTTATGGCTACATATGGACGTTATTGTTATTCTCAGGTGAATAATTGGCATTATTAATTGTGTTCGATTATGTAAACATGCTAATGCATTATTTGAACAGTCAAAATAATTGAGTTTGGCACAGAACAGCGAGGACTGATATGGAAACATATCTTGATTGGCACGCGATGTCTGATTAAAGTTTCCAATTTTGGGAAGTGTGCGTTTAGCTATGAGCTGATAACCAAAGAATGTTTCGAAACGGTACCAACCGATGGCCTTTAAACGTTGGATCACATCGCTGTGTGCATCGTGAGTTGTGCTTCTGTGCACGCACAGCTTACCGGAGCAAACACGCAAGCACTCGGCATAACAACACAGAATTAATTCAAACATTTGTAAACACCCTTGCAGCGCATCGATGCCATCTGACTATAACACATAACGCAACACCGACAGACTTTACATGGCTCGTAAGCATGACCGCACCGCCACAACACTGTCAAGAAAACATTCAGGTTATTTATCGTTGGCGAGGCAGCCGGTCCTCGTGAAAGTGGAAAAAAGAAAAGAATGAAGTCATCGAATGAGAGCTTGAGCAGAGCAATGGGAATCTCATCTCATGTCACTGTCAGAAACCGCTTAGTCCTATACAAGATCGTGGTGAGCTCGGAGCCTATCCCGGCAGACACAGGGCGCAAGGCAGGGATATACCCACGATTGGACGCCAGTCCATCCCGGGCACTGAGGGCAATTTAGTCTGCAAGCCAATTAACCTATGCAGCGGCATGTTTCTGGACTGTGGGAGGAAAACGGAGTACCCGGCGAAAACCCACGCGGACACGGGGAGAGAACTGGCAAACTCCACACAGAAAGGCACCCGAGCCGAGATTCGAACCCGGGACCTTCCCGCTGTGAGGAGGAGGCGAGAGCGCGACCCACTGGGGGCCACCGCGCCGCCCCATCACTGGGAGTCAACATCACCCACGGTGCGGGTACGGGAGCGTCGCCACCAGCGGGAGGCATCGGAGGAACGTGAGCAACGTCTCTCTCGGCAGAGAGTTGACCCAGCGATTCGAGAGTGCGTTGTTTGCTGGAGAGGAGAGTGCGCCGAGGAGCGGTAACCGAAATGGGATGAGAGAGAAAAAAGGGAAGAGGGTTTTTTTTTTCAAAATTTCTGGCAACAATAGATGCGTTAAGGCCTTAAAATACCGAATATAGACGCCTTTCACAAAGTTCCACGTTTAAAGGAAACTACGCACGCTCGTGGCAAATCATGCAAACAAAATGCGTTTGTAACGGTACTGACAAAAACGTATCCAGAGACCAGACAGCTCGATCCGAGCTGCTAATCAATTGATATCTGCATTGACTTGCGCTGATTGCTGTATCGCAATACCTGGATAACATTGACCCTAGGCTCTAAACAAAGGCGTCTCTGGTGTCGGGCAAATCCGTTTGGAGGACATTTTTTGCACGTTTTGCCACAAGTATGTGTGGCTTCTTGCAAACTTGAAACTTTGATTGCTTCGAAAAGCTGCTGTCTCGGGACAGCCGCGTCGATCGCTTCCTCTCTCTCTCTCTCTCTCCTCGCGACGTTTCGCCTCCCTCACACGTTAGAGGCATCCTCAGGCGCACCTACATCATTACACAACCGCCTTGTTCAGTTACCACCCGGAGTGGTTCGAAATGACCCATAGACATTCTCCTGGTGCGTCTACACGTGACTACACGTGCGCATGTGAAGTATGAATGTTATAAATGTCATAGAAGGCAAGATCGAGTGATATATGTAGTCTTTGTACAGTGCTGAATGCTTAAGGCATTCAGCACTGTACAAAACATATTGCTATGCCTTACCTGTTACAGTGGAATGAGTATGCAACAGAATTTATGTTTGTACAAGTATGTGCTGTGCGTTTGATTAATTGTGCAATATATGATTACGGTCACTGTCATTCATGTGAATATTGTTGATGTGAGTTGATTTGCCTTTTCGTTATATGCGTTGTTGTTGTTGTTGTTATTACGTTGGTCGGTAGAAATGTTTGCTGCCGCAAGGATCCCGCATATCGAGCTTGCAAGCTCACTGGGTTCTTTCGGCTGTAATCAGAAACATCTACCTCTATGATGATTGCTTCGAAAAGCTGCTCTCTCGGGTCAGCCGCGTCGGAGGATGCCTCTAACGTGTGAGGGCGAAACGTCGCGAAGTGGAGAGACAGAGAGAGAGAGAGAGGGAGCGATCGACGCGGCTGTCCCGAGAGAGCAGCGTTCCGAAGCAATCATCATGCGTCGAGCCGTGAAACCCTACATCGTTGCATCCATCTCTGTGTTTGATTCACTGAACAGAAGGATGCGTTAGTGCTCAAATCACTTCACTTTCTGCCCATGGCTGGTGCACGGTGGCACAAAGGCAACACTCGCACCACACAGCAAGAAGGGTCTGGGTTCGACTCCACTCGCCTGTTTGGAGTTTGCGAGGTATTTCGCGTCCGCTGGCTTCTCGCCGGTGCTTCCCGTTAACAAGCAGGGCTGCCTTCCATCACCCCTCTCCACGGTTGCTCGTGCCTCTGAGTCTGATGTCCGCTCTCTCCGGGAGTGAATGGAACTGTGCACGTTATGTTACAGATTATCACATTATTAGTTATTATTCTCATTATCTCATCTCATTATCTGAAACCGCTTAATCCTATATAGGGTCACGGTGAGCCGGAGCCTATCCCGGAAACACAGGGCGTAAGGCAGGAATACACCCGACGAGGGGACGCCAGTCCACCGCCGGGCATTGCGGGACAATTTTAGTCTGCGAGCCAATCAACCTATCCAGGAGCATGCTTTTGGACTGTGGGAGGAAACTGGAGTACCCGGCGAAAACCCACGCGGACACGGGGAGAGCATGCAAACTCCACACAGAAAGGCACCCGAGCCGAGAGATTCGAACCCGGGACCTTCTTGCTGTGAGGCGTCAGCGCTAACCACTGGGCCACCGCGCCGCCCTAGTTATTATTATTATTATATGGCAAATGCTCTTGCCCTGGGCGACTTAAATCAGCACATACATACAAACATGCATCTAATAAATAGATATGAAATAATTGCTACCGGCTGCCCAACATTGCAAAATGTCAAAGTGTTGTCAGATCTGTAAGTTATGGTTGTATAGATGTGTCTTGAAACGGTTTCTGAAATGACGTGAGTGACTCTGTGGTTCTAAGTTATATTATTATTTAATGTCGCCTATATAAATTAAACTAAGTTACAAATCCACTTTCTCTCCAAAGAATACAAACAACAGAGACAAAAAAACAGATCCAATGAAATCATCATCATTATCAATACCCGCTTAATCCTGTAGAGTGTCGCGGTGGGCCAGAGCCTATCCCGGCAGACAGAGAGTGCACGTCAGGGCTATACCCAGGATGTGACGCCAGTGCAACGCAGGGCACACTTTTTGGGGGCATTTACTCAGCAGGGCAATTGACCTATGCAGCAGCGTGTCTTTGGACTGTGGGAGGAAACTGGAGTACCCGACGAAAACCCACGCGGACACGGGGAGAGAACATGCAAACTCCACACAGAAAGGCACCCTGGCCGAGATTTAAACCCGGGACCTTCTTGCTGTGAGGTGACAGCGCTACCCACTGGGGCCACCATGTCACCTTGAAATTAAAAAAATCAACTTGAAGTCAAGAACGTGTTATCCTACCCAATAAAGCTGAGCGCTTGTCTCTACTGGCAGGTTTGAGCAAGATGCAAATTCCACATTCTCATGACCAAGGCCAACTCTCCCACAGGTTAACTACTGCGAATGTTCTGCAAAGTGGTGATCATTACTCGGTCAATAAATGTCACTCATTATACACTTGTTAATGTCTGCAGTCGCCTATTCTTACCAAAGTATGTAAGTATTACCACATAGAGTTTGTCCATGTATGTGTCCAATTAAAGCCTCAGTAGGGCCCTTCATTGAGATAATGTTTCAGTCCCATCCAGTATTGTTCATCTCAGATATGCTCTCGGACTGTGGCGCCTTCTCGGCATGATGTCAGTGGTTTCACACCGCGGACATGACGCAGCTCTGTGCAGCGCTTTGTGACCCTTGGGTGAAAAGCGTTCTATAAATGCAATTATTATTATTATGTGGTGGGAGCTTCTTTGTGAAACGAGTTGAACCACTCACAATCGCTCCCGATGACTATAACCTGCCACGATATATATATATATATATTCCTCCCTGGAGAGCCGTGGCGAGCCATCTTCATCTCGTATTCGTGGCGTTTCGCCTGCCTTAGGATCCCTCTAATGCTGCAGGCAACACTTCGCGAGAGAGGAGGAACGCTCGACACGGCTATCCCGAAAGAACAGCTCTCATACATCGAGCCGTCAAAATCATCATCACTGCATAGCGCATTACTGGCATTCTCAACCGGTGGGGTCGCGACCCATCAATGGGTCGCGAGCGCCACCTAATGGGTCCGTGGAGACCACAGCCAAGTGGGCCGCGTGGGCCTTCAGGTACAAAATATTGAAAAGCCCAGTTTCACTCAAACGCTTCTCATCTTGTTCGCTGCTCGAGGCTGTATTCTCGTGCGCTTGCAGCAATCGCTCAGTTCACCGACTCCTTCCCGCATGTTCGCCGCAAGGCGTTATCGTTGTTGTGTTTGCAATAAAATATATAAACAAACACAAACAGAGACCACCACGCAGTAAGTTCTCTCGCCGTCCACCAACACTGCGCTTGACTGAACAATAAAAATTCATTGCTCCAGTCATAGCCTTGTTTTTATTAATGACGATGCAATACATCTGGTGCAAAGCGCAGACAAATGCATATGTGATTAACAACGTGTTTACATCCGCCGTCATTAATTCTAAGTGATCCATTGTAGAACATTATCCAGAATTCGCAGAAGCTTTGGAAGTCCAGTGAATCCTACGTTTTGTTTAGGTTGTTGCATGGGTCTGCTGGTTGATTGGTTTACACAGATCCACTCGATCAAGGGAACGGAGCACTGTTGTTTCTGAGAAACTATCCAGGCACGAAATCCACACACACTCTGGAGACCATTTCGTAAGTTGGGAAGTATAGAAATTATCTCTAAAATTATCTGGTGTTGGTAATTTCCTGCCAGGTTTTGAATGCTTAGGCTAGATTTCAAAGCTTTCAATCACCGGTTAAAAAAGGTCACACTGTACGAACATGCTATGTTAGCGATGTAAATCTTGTTAATTTACACACCATTTTTATGATGTATTTTAGGTAGATTTACGTATTTTAAGAAGAGCACTGTTGACACTGCTAGCCCACAAGAACAACTATCGAGATCAATTCTCATACATTGCGCCGTGACAAAGCTACATTGGTATTATATGTGAACTTTGTTCATATTTGAATATGTGAGTGAGCACTATTGTTCATGAACTGGGCTGTGAACCCTGAGCCTGAGTTCGATTCCCAACCATGGCTAACGGTCAGTGGCGAATGATGTGTAAGCCGCACGTTTGTCCCCGATCCGTTAAACCCGCAAAGACCATCGACACGAAATATAGGCAAACAATCTCGATGATTGACATGATGAGTGGAGGGAGATCAACATTGAGCAATAGCCTGAGAGCGCTTGTATGTATATATACAAATAGAGCCTTGATGAATAGGTCTGGCCGCAAGCTCTGCTTCAATACCCCCACCGATGTTGGGACAAATGCCCAACTCTGATGTCTCATCGCATCTCATTGTCAGAAGCCGCTTAGTCCTGTACAGGGCCGCGGTGTGCCGGAGCCTATCCCGGCAGACACAGGGCGCAAGGCAGGGATACACCCACGATGGGACGCCAGTGCATCACCGGGCACTGAGGGCAATTTAGTCTGCAAGCCAATTAACCTATGCAGCAGCATGTTTTTTGGACTGTGGCAGGAAACCGGAGTGCCCGGCGA
>JAZEWT010000004.1:32067001-32083135 GCA_036362905.1 Mordacia mordax
TAGGACTGGATAGCATGCAATATAGCCTGCTCTCTCGAAGGATCGTCCAAACATTCACTCTTGGGCAATTTCTTTTATTCTGCCAGTGTTCTTCACTTTGTGACTCATCGCTGCCTCGACCAATAAGAGAGAGAGAGGTAGCAATGATCGTGGAGTTGTCCATCTCCAGTGCCTCGTGGAACATTATTACCCACGTACTCTAGATCGATCGCTCCCTTGCAAAGCACACGCTTGCGATTGCATGAGCATTGCTCTCCAAAGCCGGTGGTTCGGGGCAGCCGCGTCGAGCGCTTTCCCCCCTCCGCGCGCCGCGCACCTCGCTCCGCTCGGCGTGGGAGGCGAAACGTCGCGGAGCAGAGAGGGGCAGCGCTCGGCACGGCTCTCCTGAAAGATACCAGGTCCCTGCGCCGCGTCCTACGGTGCCTCTCGGCTCACTGCGTGGTCTCTATGGTGTCATAGCTGCAGAATAAATCACTCGTTCATTATCAATAACCGCTCAATCCTCTACAGGGTTGTGGGGGGCCCGGAGCCTATACAGGGTGCAAGCTGGAGGAATACCCAGGATGTGATGCCAGTAGATGGCATAGCACACTTTTTTTGGGGGGCCATTTACTCAGCAGGCCAATTAGGCCGGCTCGCTACAAAACAATAATATTACAATTTACAGCACATGCAATGTATTCGCACAGTGGTGAAGGTGTTCGTTTGAAGAAGGACTCAGAGACACAAGGAAGCTACGGAGAGGTAGAGGGAAGCCAGCCATATTAGTTAGCTGGCGCCAACATTTGCCAGATACTGTTTCCTATGTATTATAATGTTATCAGCTAATTGATGAATGTTTTTTTTTAGTTATGGGAAGAAAACAGAGACCACAGAGGCAACCCCCACAGAAAGACACCTAAGGCAGCATGCTCTGTCTGTGAGGCACGGTACATCATTAAATACCGTTTCCATGCAGACGACGTCCAAGATTTAAATTATATTTCATTGAAGCAGGATATTGCTCCTGGCTCTAGCCTTAACATTGTGTTTGGCTGATATTTAAAAAGAGCTTCTGCTGAAGCCTTGGATAAATTACAATTTGTCTCTGACTTGGCTGCCAGAATCTTGTCAAGAGTCCTGCACGTGAATATTTCAGCCGAGGCTTTCGCTTCTCTTCACACCGGCATCCTAAGGTCGTGAAGTGGAGAGAGGGGAGCCACTCAACACGGTCACCCTGAAATAAGAGCTTTGGAACCCAACTCCCAACGGGATTCACTGTTGCTGCTGGTTGGCGCATAGCCCATCGCTGTGGTGCTCGAGCTCTAAGTGGGGCTGCCCACCCCTGGGCGCCAGCGCACACCACGGCAAGATGAACAGCTGACCGCATGGACAGAGGGGCACAAACCGCACGTGTGTGCATCGACTCGAGGGGTGGTTTCGTACGGAAATAACCAAGCAGGGGACGAATAATGTCCCGTGAAGACTGAAGACATTTCACAAAGCGACTTTCTCACAAAGGGCATGATTCTGGGAAAGCGAGGGCAGGTGGCAACCGCAGTTATACGTGGAACGATAAATAACTTTCACTAAATCAAGTGTCTTGGTGATGACACGAGATGGGATTCGACGTAAAGCCAACATAAAAATGTTTACATAAAAAATACTCACCCACTCGGAATGTGTCAACTGACACTCTTTTCCACACGCGTTTATATATCTGGGGCGGCGCGGTGGCCCAGTGGTTAGCGCTGTCGCCTCACAGCAAGAAGGTCCCGGGTTCGAATCTCTCGGCTCGCGTGCCTTTCTGTGTGGAGTTTGCATGCTCTCCCCGTGTCCGCGTGGGTTTTCGCCGGGCACTCCGGTTTCCTCCCACAGTCCAAAAAGCATGCTGCTGCATATATTGATTGGCTCGCAGGCTAAATTGCCCCGCAGTGCCCGGTGATGGACTGGCGTCCCATCGTCGGTATATCCTTGCCTTGCGCCCTGTGTCTGCCGGGATAGGCTCCGGCTCACCGTGACCCTATATAGGATTAAGCAGTTTCTGACAATGAGATGAGTTTATATATCTCTCATGGAGCGAGTGTGTTTTTTGTCTTCTGTAAGCATGCAGTTCTACGCTGAGCAAACATTTCCTCTGCACGGCCCCAGCGAAATTTTTAAAAAAATCGTGCTTCAGTTTTACGTCGCACGCATCGATCGCTCTTCTAAATCATCAGAGAGCCGGCAGCAACGCGGCCCCGACCCCGTCACCGGCAAGAGACGTCGGACGAACTCGTCGCGAGTCTGGGAAGCGATCCCCCGCAGGGCGGGCACTCTGCTAATACTCACGAACGTGAGCATCCGCCGGCTCTCGCACAGCGCCCCGCAGCAGCCGAGGAGACCGAGGAGCAGGAACACGGCCCCCACGGCCAAAATCACGTGCGCGCCCCCCAGCAGCAGGGGGTGATGGGGGGAGACGACCTCCGCGACCCCGCTGGGATCGGCAATGGCCCACACGGCGACTGCGAGCAGGCAGAGCCCGGCCAGCTGTCAGACGAGAGACAATTAGCGGGATAGCAGACACACAGGGCCTGGCGGCCAGGAATGCACGCGGTATTCCAGGACTGCAAATATTATTAGTTGGGAGCGAGGCTGCAGGGAGCTATTCTCGAATTTGTCGTTTGGGATTTGTGAGTCCTGGTGTCAGTCTGGCTCAGGATCTCGAGATCGGGGTGAGATTGAGCGGCTACGGATGAATAACGATCTGCGTCTTTTTTTTTACACATTTAAAAAAGTGTGTAAGAAATGAATAGGTCCGCAAAGGGAGATTTATTTTGGTGATGTAAGAGGAGAAGAGGTTTTAGCCTTCATGGCAATAACACAAGTTTTCAGACACCAAATGGATACCTTTCACAGTGTCAAGTTAAAAACACACACACTTTCGTGGGGTTTTTTTACATTATCAAGGCATTTTGTTTGCACGTTTTGTCAAAAGCAAGTGTCGTCATTTGCAAACTTGATACTTTGTTAAAGGTGTCCACTTGGTGTTTGAACATTTCGAAGCTTGTATTATTTTGAGAAAGGGTAAAACATTTTCTCTTTTAATGTCACATCATCTGTGTATTGGCAAAAAAGTGTGTGCAGATATAACAGCTCGACCCAAGCAAGGAAAGCATTGATATACATGTTGCCCTGAGCTGAATGCCTTGTGGCAATACTTGGCTAACAATGGTGAGACTGGGCTGTAAATGAAAGCTGTCTATTGTGGTGCAATCAGATTCAAGGACAATGCATAATTATCAAAATCACATTTTATGACGTGTTGTTCAACACCTTGTGAAGTTGCCTCGTGTTTGAAGATCTTATAATCTTGTATTATTGCCCGAAAGGGTAAAAAACATTTTATTTTTACTTTTAACATCCTGACTGTACTCACCAAAAATGACACTTGCAGACTGCATTATTGTTGTCGAGGTCACGGCAAAGTACTTATAAAATTCTTTACAATGTCCCATAAAAAATAAGTTCCTCTAAGCAACGAGATCTTTTGCCCCAAGATCGTTTAGGCGTTAAAACCGCCCACGCCCACGGCACAATAACCATAGAGTTCTCGAGGAAATGAGTGCAGTGAATGGCCCACTGTTAATCAGTAGATAACAGATTAGCTCCTTCACTGAAACTATGAGCAAGCTCGGAACGCTTGCGAAAGGTAGAAGGTGTTCCTGTAAAGCTCAGGTATTTAGAAGCGTTAAACTGCAGCGCCTGTGCAGACACGTGCATTGTGACTGCAGCGCCTGTGCAGACACGTGCATTGTGACTGCAGCGCCTGTGCAGACACGTGCATTGTGACTGCAGCGCCTGTGCAGATACGTGCATTGTGACTGCAGTGCCTGTGCAGACACGTGCATTGTGACTGCAGCGCCTGTGCAGACACGTGCATTGTGACTGCAGCGCCTGTGCAGACACGTGCATTGCGACTTACGAAGATAAGGGCATTGAAGAAAACCATAAGGTACTTGACACAGCTCAGGCATGTACCCTCCATGACGGGGCAGTGAAGCTGTTAGAGGAAGGGAAGCCTCGACTGTGGAGCTTGGTGTTGGGTCCTGGAGAGATACAGACAGAGAGATCGCACACGTGGCAGATGATGATCCTCATTGACACCGCCGGGCGCTCCTGCGTCTCGTCAATGAACCTCGCACAGCTGATGGAGAGATACAGACAGAGAGATCGCACACGTGGCAGATGATGATCCTCATTGACACCGCTGGGCGCTTCAAGCCTCGTGCACCTCTCTGTGAGACGTCTGCCGCCAAGTGAGAAACAAATTGTAAATGTATCCAAGGCTTGACATCAGCCACCCACAACGTCAAAGACAACAGAGGAGGCAGGGGCAATTTCCCACTTCAGTGAAATATCATTTTAATTTGCAATGTCATCTGCACTGAGTCGGTATTGAATACTTAACCGAGCCTCACACAAAGAACATATTGCCTCGGATGCCTTTCTGTGTGAGCTTCCTCACGTTTCTCTGGTCTCCTCCCATAACTAAAAACACTCGTCAATTGGCCGATAACATGATAATATATAGGACGCAGTGTCTGGCAAATGTTGGTGCCGGCTAGCCTATGTGGCTGGCATTCCCCTGCCTATTTGTGTCCTCCTTGTGCCTCTGAGTCTTTCTATCTTCAAACGAACACCTGCGATATTGTGCAGATCCTGTCAGTATTATGGATTGTCATGGTATTATTCTTTAGCTATAACAGTAGACCATGCACTGAGCCAAGAAGGACCAAAGGACGTGACAGGGCCAGTATATTCCAGGATAACCGTGTCGAGCACTCCTCCTCTATCCACAACACGATGTTTCACCTCCCGTGATTGAGGAGGCATCCTTATGTGTACCGAGATCGCCGACCATGCTTTGGAAAGCAATCATCATTCATCGAGCTGTGAAAACCGACATCAGTACAGGGCCAGTATCAAACAACGGATTGAGGCGAAGCGGCAACAAAGTGTTTTCCGCCTGCAGGGTATGGCCTATTCCACAAAGGTGCTATGCCAGTTTCCGCAACAGTGGGCTCAAGATGCCGGTGCAAGGGACACGTAATCTATCTTGACATATGAACGCAGCGCGCATCTAGAGGACAACGAGTGTGGACAGTTAAGCCAGAGTCCACAGCCATGATTAGATAATTGATTGTGACCTTACTTTGGTCAATCTGCGCGCTAAGCACAACCCAAAAAACTAATTGAAGGAGCTCTATAAGCTTATTTACGGTCACATGGCCTGGCAGTTGTTTTGCAAGCACATCCTCCAGTGTCTGAGAGAGAAATAGAAAATTTAATATCGGTCAAAAGTTGCTTGATATACTTGGTTCCAGATTTGTGTTTTTTTTTAATCCTAAAGGAGAAAATGGGTGTAATATTGACGGCGGATGGACCATTACCAGTGCAAAGTGTCTGGTTATAAACACACGTAGCAACAGAACTTAATCGTCTAAAGCTGTTGTAAGAAAGGGTCAAACTTGGTAACTGGATCGAGCCAACATATGACTGGAGTCGATTTGGCAACCGATTCACAGCAAATTCAGAAGATAATACATTTCTAAATAAGAAGCCACAAATGTGCCTGGAAAATCACCCATATTGGACTTATTAAAATATATTTCAAAAGTACCATCGTGCCATTACAGGCATTAAAAATTATGGCACGAATGTCTCTCTCTCATCTCATTATCTGAAACCGCTTAATCCTGTATAGGGTCACGGCTTCACCGTGGCACGAATGTGTTTTTCTTAAATAAATGAACCATTAAAACAATTTCCAATAAATTTCTTACGGGTATTGAATTGGAGCGTGGCCACATGACCACTCGACTTGCAATAAAGCACTCCACAGCAAAAGCCAAACTGCGAAACTCGCAAGCAAATTGTGTTTAATAAAGCACGCAGGGTGGGGGCCGCTATCTGTCAAGGCCAGTCCGAGTTCTACGCTGCTTCTTCGATGAAACTTAGCCGCAAGGCGTGACCTTGTTTAAAGCAGGGACCTTAAAAATTACAGACAGCGGGACAGAACAGTAAATATAAAACAAACTTTGTTTTAAAACGTCAAACAGAATGTGTAGCGATACGATCTGCGTGTCTGTCATGCAGTCTGCTTCAGATATCACCCCTATGTACAGTACATGAGGAGGAAAGGCTCAGAAGTCCATCTCATCAGAATTTATCACGTGCGTAAATACACTCTCCATAGCCGCTCGAGCGCCGCTTCTCCGCTCTCCCTCGCGGCGGGAGGCGAAACGTCGCGCAGGAGACAGACGGAACGCTCGACACGGCTATCCCGAAAGAACAGCCAGGCAGAGGAATTCTCATACCTCGGGCCGTGAAAACCCACAGCAGTACAACAGTGTGTAAACTCTCGTCATCTGGGTGGCGCGGTGGCCCAGTGGGTAGCGCTGTCGCCTCCTCACAGCAAGAAGGTCCCGGGTTCGAATCTTTGCTCGGGTGCTGGTTTATGTGTGGAGTTTGCGAGTTCTCTCCCCGTGTCCGCGTGGGTTTTCGCCGGGCACTCCGGATTCCTCCCCACAGTCGAAAAAAACATGCTGCTGCATAGGTTAATTAGCTCGCAGACTAAATTGCCCGCAGTGCCCGGTGATGAACTGGCGTCCCATCGTGGGTAAATCCCTGCCTTGCGCCCTGTGTCTGCCGGGATAGGCTCCGGCTTACCACGACCCTGTACAGGATTAAGCGGCTCTGACAATGAGATGAGATTATTTGGTCACAGGTGAGGGAGGCGTGGATGCAGAGGTATTGCGCGGAAACTGTAGAGAGGCGGGGGAGGAGGAAGGCAGTCATCCGAGTAGCCGGCGCCAACATGTGCCAGACGCCGCGTCCTGTATAGCATGTTGCTATCGGCTGTTTTGTTTTTTCAGTGTGCCGAGAGAAAATGGGAAAGCGTTTAAGAAAGCCACGCAGAACAGTGGGAGAACGATCTCCTCGCAGGAAGAGGCCCAAGGCACTAAGGGCATTGCCTCGGGCAGGGCCCGTTTTCCGTGTAACGCGACTGTTGACCTCTAAGTCCTATAAATCAAAGGTCGGGTCGACGTTTTACTGTCGCTTGTCACCCACAGTCGTGTCGTGTGTATGCCTTGCATGTGTCTGTTCACCTGTCTGTGAGAGTGGGGGTGGGGAGCGGTAGCTCGGTGGTTAGCGCGCTGGGTTACAAACCTGATGACCCCGATTTCGATGACCTGTCCATGGCCAACACCAGTGACGCAAGAAATAAACAAAACCCTTATCTGACAGGCCTTGGGGAGGTAATCATCCAGCAGTGGATTGACAAAGAATGTTTGCCCTGCTTTGTTGTATGTGTATTCAGCCTTGTTCTATTTTGCGAGCATGAGAAAAGTATAAGATTACAACAGGTTTTACCGTATCTGGCGATTATGCAGGTGTGCATACTTTTTTCATGGGCACTTTTTTGCCAGTATACATATATAAGATTACAACAGGTTTTACCGTATCTGGCGATTATGCAGGTGTGCATAATCGCCAGATACGATTATGCAGGTGTGCATAATCGCCAGAAACGGTAAAACCTGTTGTAATCTTATATATGTATACTGGCAAAAAAGTGCCCATGAAAAAAGTAATTTCGTTCCTCAATAAACTGTAATTTTATACGCATGGAATGACAATAAAGTTTATTTATCTTAACAAATGACTAATGATACCTGTCCATTGGCTACCAGTCTGCCATGCTGCACTTTGGAATGAGTTGCAATAAGTCAATCGTAGGCACCATCTTTTCTAACTCATGTGAAGTTATGGGCTCGAGCTGTATGATGGAAAACATCATCATCAGCATCTAAAATGCCATGACTATAGAGTTATTATCGAGAGTAGAGGTGAGCAGTGTGTGTGGGGGTCGCACTGCTGTGTTTGTACACTCATGGACAAACGCCTCCCGATGTCTCTGTGGCCATGGGGGGAGGGGTTACCGATCATCAATAACGACGTGCGATTGGTTGCTGGGTCGGTGACGAGCGATATCGTCACTACGCCGCTGACGTTAGAATTAAGCTCCAGTGAGGCAGTTGTTATATAAGGTGGAAGGAACCGTTGAGCTATGTAGTTCTTTTTAACAGTTGTCCAGCGGGCAGGGGTAAGTTACAACGTCTCTTCAGGTGGCAGCTTAGTCAGGACAATGAACCTCGGCGGTAGGTGTTTGAACTGAGCGAGGCAATCGGAGTACTCGGGGAAAAGCTACGCGCACACAGGGAAGACACACGAACTCGGCACAGAAAGGTGGCACCCGAGCCGGGACGGGAACCCGGGCGCTTCTCGCTGTGAAGCGGCGGCGCTACTCAACTCGAATCGCGAGGTCGTTCTCTGTGCATATTCATAGACACACATTACAATCCGGGGCGGCAAGGGGTGGCCCAGTGGGTAGCGCTGTCGCCTCCTCACTGCAAGAAGGTCCCGGGTTCGAATCTCGGCTCGGGTGCCTTTCTGTGTAGGGGAGTTTGCATGCTCTCCCTGTGTCCGCGTGGGTTTTCGCTGGGCACTCCGGTTTCCTCCCACAGTCCAAAAACATACTGCTCCATAGGTTAATTGGCTTGCAGACTAAATTGCCCGCAGTGCCCGGTGATGGACTGGCGTCCCATCGTGGGTATATCCCTGCCGTGCGCCCTGTGTCTGCCGGGATAGGCTCCAGCTCACCGCGACCCTGTACGGGACTAAGCGGTTTCTGACAATGACACGAGATGAGACATCACGATCTACAATCCCAGCGAAGGTCCCGTCTGCACGGGCACCGTGGTTGTGTACGAGCGACTGTGCTGGTGCACAGGCTAACGTGTCACCGCGACTAACGTGTGAACAAACACGATTAAGCACCGGTAGATTATTTAAAAACTCGAGCAGGATGAGGCAGGCAAACTACTGTCCACTGGCGCGGCGTGAGACAGGGATGTGTATTGGGACCTTGTAGACAGAGGCTTCTTAAAGATGAAGAGACAGTCGCGGACCAAGGATGAAATATCATCTCATCTCATTTCTCAGAAACCGCTTCGTCCTGTACCGGGTCGCGGTGAGCCGGAACCTATCCTGGCAGACACAGGGCGCAAGGCAGGGATACACCCACGATGGGACTCCAGTCCATCACCGGGCCCTACGGGCAATTTAGTCTGCGAATCAATAAACCTATGCAGCAGCGTGTTTTTTGGACTGTGGGAGCAAACCGGAGTGCCCGGCGAAAACCCACGCGGACACGGGGAGAGAACTCGCAAACTCCCACACAGAAAGCAGCACCCGAGCCGAGATTCGAACCCGGGTTTTTCATGCTGTGAGGAGGCGACAGCGCTACCCACTGGGCCACCACCCGAGGATGAAACTGAATCTCGTAGTTGTACAGCATGGTCCATATATCTTGTTACCACCATTAAATTGCTCTCCGACATACTTTCCTTGACTAAGCACATTCTGATTTGCATAGCCCTTATTTATCTAAAGCTAATAAAGTTTATGTGTCACTTTTACAATGTTGACATTACACAACCATTGCTATATATATATAAATCCTGAGTTTTTAGAGGCTCACAAGACGTGTGCACGACGGCGTAGTGAAAACCGGGTTCTCAACCTCGCAGCTTCTGGACCCACGTGGGTCTCTGTCTGGTCTGCTTGGAACCTAACCTCGTGGCGCTCGCGGCCCCACAGTCCACAGACATGCTGCCTAAAATAATTGCACTGACTTAATTGTCCCCAGTGCCCTGAGATGTCGCAACTGGCTTAATCCTCCCCGATGGGCCACTGTTAAAAAGAGCTGCAAAGCTCAACGACTCCTTCCAGCGTAATTAACAACTCGCTGTCTCGAGATGATTTTAACATCAGTCCCGAACCGTCTGGAGGATGTTTGGCCGAGTCTACCCAGTGGGCAGATGAGTGTGAGAGGACTGTGCACGCTCAAAGCCTCTCCGCGAGCGACCAGCTTGCTGTTCATCGACGGTCCGAGCGAGATTGCAAGATGGAAACATCTCATCATCTCATTGTCTGAAACCGCTTAGTCCTATACAGGGTCACGGTGAAGCCGGAGCCTATCCCGGCAGACACAGGGCGCAAGGCAAGGATATACCGACGATGGGACGCCAGTCCATCGCCGGGCACTGCGGGGCAATTTAGCCTGCGAGCCAATTAACGTATGCAGCAGCATGCTTTTTGGACTGTGGGAGGAAACCGGAGTGCCCGGCGAAAACCCACGCGGACACGGGGAGAGAACATGCAAACTCCACACAGAAAGGCACCCGAGCCGAGAGATTCGAACCCGGGACCTTCTTGCTGTGAGGCGACAGCGCTAACCACTGGGCCACCGCGCCGCCCAGATGTAAACATGTCACTGAGTAATCTCAAGGCTAGGGTGCCCCAACTTGTCTAACTTGTACACAACGGTATCTACTTTTCCGGCACTGTTAGTGCCTTACCATGAAGGATGGCCTTCACCCCTCACGTCGCTGGGTTACCTAATTGTTTCTCCTTTTGGGCAGTGTTGTTTACGACTGTGTTGCGCTTTTGTTTTCACGAGTAATCATTTTCTCAGCCGTCCTAAAGATCTTTAATTACACAAACACGTCAACCAGGTCTTTATTTAACAACTCGGAACAGCCCATAAAATACACAGCGCTCTATGTCCTCTCTATTTTAAGCGATTCCTGGGGTTTATACGAACACAGTTTATTAGCAATGTGTTTTAATCCGCGTGTTTAAGCTGTTATTTCACACGAATATTTATTTGTGGTTGATGTATCAACGTTAAGATCTAGCGTAAGCGACCACATTATCAGCTTGTGGTCAACTCTTGCAAACAGACCATCACAGTATCACATATGCGTATCACAACTTCTTAAGCAATTTAACTGCTTGCAGTGATATATAATAAAATATAATAATACTGAGCAACCCATGGTCAATCCACTGCTGGATCACTGATTCTCCAGGCCAGTGCTGGTCATGGAGCTTGTTTGACCATACTTCCCCAAAGTGTACCTGACCTGGCAAATGCGTCATCGAGACGTCACTGCCGTCTCAATGTTGAAAGTCGGCTGTTGTTGTTGTTGTTGTTTCACCAGGAGGGTCAATGAGGGTTGGCGACGGAGGACATTCGCGACTTGTTCGGCTGTCTATCGCAACAAACGTTGGCCATGGCCCGCAATTTACTCGAGCGCAGATGGTCGAGGTTACGATGTCGCAGTGCTCAAGGCAAATGCGCCGTCGCTCCATCGCAATAAGGAGGAATAGCCTTCGCTCCATCGCAATGAGGAGGCAGAGCCTTCGCTCCATCGCAATAAGGAGGCATAGCCTTCGCTCCATCGCAATGAGGAGGAATAGCCGTCGCTCCATCGCAATAAGGAGGCATAGCCGTCGCTCCATCGCAATGAGGAGGCATAGCCGTCGCTCCATCGCAATGAGGAGGCATAGCCTTCGCTCCATCGCAATGAGGAGGCATAGCCTTCGCTCCATCGCAATAAGGAGGCATAGCCTTCCCTTCGCACTGAACACGAACCCACGAGACACCGCGCGCCCTTCCAATGGACGGAGAGCGGGAGGGAGAGAGACAAGCGATGAAAACAGAGAAAACCAGGAGCGGAGAGCGGGAGGGAGAGAGACAAGCGATAGAAACAGAGAAAACCAGGAGCGGAGAGCGGGAGGGAGAGAGACAAGCGATGAAAACAGAGAAAACCAGGAGCGGAGAGCGGGAGGGAGAGAGCGAGACAAGCGATGAAAACAGAGAAAACCAGGAGCGGAGAGCGTGGCACAGTGGACACTCTACAAAAATAATCGCGCTGGGAAAATAAGGCGCAGAAATGTCGTCATTGTAAAGCAATGAAACCGGTTTGAAAACACAATCGGCCGTGCGTTAATATCTGTTAAAGCTGCTTAATAGGTAACATATATACTGCGATGTAACTCTCCACCAGACAAAACAATGAGACTGATAACAGTTAACTATCGTATCCGATTAAAATGTACACTCACAGGCATTGCTTGTATCGAACGCGATTCCATTAATCAGGACGAATGTTTATACACACCAAAATATCCCTCTGTGTTACGCTAACAATAACTGTTTCATTACTGCAATGATTCATGACGACACTTGAAATGGTCAGGATCGGTAACCGCTTAATCCTATACGGGATCGTGGGGGGTCGGAGCCTATCCCGGCAGACTGAGGGCGCAAGGAAGTGAGATACCCCAGATGTGACGCCAGTACATCGCAGGGAATCTTGTTTGGAGGGGCGATTTACTCAGCAGGCCAATCAACCTAGGCAGTGGCGTGTCTCTCGACGGTGGGAGGAAACCGGAGTACCCGGCGACAACGCACGTGAACATGGGGAGAACACGCAAACTCCACACATAAAATGCGCCCGAGCCGGGAATCGAACCCGGATCCTTCCTGCCGTAGGGGCGACAGCGCTGCTCACAGCGCCACCGCGCCGACCCGACAACTCTAAATACTTTACTCTCACCCAACACTGGCCCAACTCCAGAGCAGACGCGCGATATGAGCTTCACGCGTGACGCAGACACGCGTGACGCAGACACGCGTGTCCCTTACCTTTCGGCCGGCGGAACGTCTTAAAGCGAACTCCCGCTCAGCAAACGCGACGCCACTCTGGCCCCTTTCACGGTTAATATACGAGCAAATGTAAACGTCCCACCGCCGCCAGGCCTAACGAAGCGTCTCAACACTCGCCCGAGCCGAGACTGCTGGGCAATGCGCCGGACCAGCGGCTCCACTCGCGAACAGTAGCAAACAGGACACGCCTGTCCATCACCGGGATTCCAGATGGAGAAGCTTCTGTGGCCCCTCCCCTCCTGGCTCAGATCCAGCAGGAGCCAGAGGAACAACTTCCCAAAACCCCCCCTCCAACGTTTCGGTGAAACATCCCGCCGCCCGGCTCCTACCTCGCTCCCAAACACGGCTCCCCCTCCCTCTCTCCTACTCCCTAAAGAGTCAGCAACACTGCACCCCCCCCCCGCCTCTAGAAACACGCCGTCTGTTCTCCGCCAGCGAGCACACAGGACACACTTTCACTGCTCAGAATAGAGAGCAACGCGTTTCAGTAAATCCTTGCATGCATTCTGCTTCATCCTGGACAGGGGCGCGTGGGGCTGGAGCCTATCCCGGCAGACACAGGGCGCCTAGGCCGGGGTTATACCCAGGATGTGACGCCGGTACAGCGCAGGGCACTTTTTGGGGTCAATAAACGTTGGCAGAAGCGTATCATTTGATGGTGGGCTGTACCGGAGTGACCTGAGAGAGAGAGAGAGAGAACACGCAAACTGCACACAGAAAGGCACCCGAGCTGGGAACCGAATCCGGGTCCTTCTTGCTGAGAGGCGACAGCGCCGCCTCACTGCGCCACCGAGCCGCCACTCAATCTCGAAAGTCTTCATTCGACGAAAGAACGACTCAGAGGAGACCGCAGGGAGGTGGGGAGGAGCTGGGGCAGCCACGCGATGAGCCGGCGCCAACATTGTCAAGACACTGCAACCTATCGGCCAATTAATGAATGAGTTTGTTGTGGTTTTAAACCGGCGGACCCGAAGGAAATCCACACAGAACAGGGGGAGAACACACAAACTGCATACAGAAAGGCGCCCGAGTCGGGATTCGAACCGTCTACAGCTGAACTCTCTGCGAGGCGCGGATGTTATCGCTGCGCCAGAGATAACGAACTCACAACGCCTGCTCTCAGCGTTTCGTCCTCCACATCAGCCAACATGTTCAGTAGGACAGCTTCCTATTGACAGGGCATTCTACTGCTCAACTATATCTCCAGAATGCATAAGTTAACAGATGATAATACTCGCTATGTAGTCCTCATTTAAATACTTTGGCATAATAGCCCGTACGTAGACACGTGCCTCGTTCCGAGAGGACCGCACATCAAATAAAGTTGTCGCAACAACGAAGACTCACTCTGACAATGTCTCCAACGTGGGAGACGAAACGTCGCGAAGCAGAGACGATTAATAATTGCAGTTCTTGTAGTCTTCTCACCCGATGGTCACAAAGCGCTGCACAGAGCTGCGGAGAGAATGGTTCGTCAACAACGACAACATAAGAACGGCCAATCAATAACAATAATGTTTTTTGGGGGGTTTGGGGGGAGGGGGGGAGAGATTGAGATTAGATGTGACGAGCCTGGTATGCGGGGCTCTCTTTTAACTGAGTTCCACAGTCGCGAGTTCCACAGTACCGAGTTCCACAGTACGGAGTTCCACAGTACCGAGTTCCACAGTAACGATCCGTGTTTAAAAGAGAGCCCAGCACTCACCTACATCCCGGACGTGTAGCTACAATCGCACATCAAGCATCCAGTATCGGCAGTGCCCAATGTCAATGTAAACAGATTCTATCAGGACGTTGGAAACATTCATTGCTTGGTTCTGTATTGTCCGGGTATAAACATACAAGTGTGAGCTCAGACTGCTGGGATGGCAGATGGATGCCAACAGACTTGGGGTTCACCCGCTGCTTATCGAGGCAAGGAGATGGGTATTTTTGATGAATTTTGGCGGATGTTTATTATCACAGCAGAGCGCACCCAGTGAGCTTGCGAGCTCTGAACGCAAGATCAGCAGAGGCCCCTATCCAGGGCGACTTACATCATTACTGAGGCGTAGTGGGGAAACCACAGAGAGGTGGGGAGAAGGCAGTCATGCAGTCAGCCGGCGCCAACACCTGCCAGACACTGCGTTCTATATTTTGTGATGTTATCGAACCCAGAACCTTCTTGCTGTGTGACGACAACGTTGGACGTTGTTGGTCAATTAATGAGGTTTTTTGTTGTTGTTGTGGGAGTACACCGGAGAATCCAGAGGAAACCCACGCAGAACCGGGGGAGAACACACAAACTCCACACAGGAAGGCGCCCTCGCCGGCAATCGAACCGCCTCGGGCAGGACTCTCTTCATGCGAGGCACAGCTGCTAGCGCCGCACAACCTTGCAGCAGCGCCTGGCGAATGTTGGCGCCAGATATCAGCGTGGGCCGCCTTCTCCCACCCCGCCTCTCTGCGGATTCCTCGCGTCTCCAAGTCATTCTGTCCACATGGAACGAATCGTGTGCGCGTTTCCCCAACAGTAAATTTCATTGAATCTCCAGACGTCGCTACGCCGAACGTCGGTTGGTAAAATTCTCTCGCCAAGTCAGCAGTTCAGGCGACCAGGCAATAGCCTCACCTCAATTCAATCGACAGCAACCCCCCCCCAATCCCCCACAATCCCCTCCACCCGCTCCTTGTTGTTATTATTATCTTTTGAGCAGTGCATTCCAGTTGGGAGTGCCTGTGCTCGCGATTACATTCCTGCCCTTGTATCTTATTATAAATAGCTCAAGACTCACTAAGTACCTCTATCAGCAAGGGTGGCAGATAGCAAGGATGGTTGATTTTTTTCTGACCCTTCACTACAGCACACGAGCGTGCGCTGTTTGTGAGCGATTCCTTCAAGGTGACAGCGCAGTGTAATGTATTGTTGTGCACGCACAGGGCACAGCAGCAAATGTCAGTGTTCAAACGAATACTTGACGTCCCAATGTAAATGAGGACTAGAGAGTCACGTAATTTCGGAAACTGCTCAATACACATCTACACAGCTTTGCTACGTTAGACAACCGATAATATTTATTTTGTGTTCATTTATTATACATGTGTATGTGTGTGATGACATAAGTTTTCCCGGGGTAACGGAGTCTGATAAATAAACTTACAATAATACATTCATGCGTTTAATGACTGTCAACATAATTATTTCCATAACAGATGGAATTCAAAGGTTGCGCCAGGCCTGAAAAAAGGCTGGATCATGGTAGTGCTGGAAAAAAAGGGCATCTGGAGCGTATTTGGTCTACTCTTCCTGTCTGGCCACACGTCTTGATCAAAGTGCGAGCACCCACTATGAGCATTTCTCTCCATAGCTGTTCTATGGGATGGTCTTTTCAATCATGAAATAACACCTTTCAGGAAATCTCATCTCATCTCATTGTTAGAAACCGCTGAGACCTGTACAGGGTCGCGGTGAGCCGGAGCCTATCCCGGAAACACAGGGCGTAAGGCAGGAATACACCCGACGACGGGACGCCAGTCCATCGCCGGGCATTGCG
>JAZEWT010000004.1:32195298-32212628 GCA_036362905.1 Mordacia mordax
TGATACATATGAATGTTTGGTGTAATATAGAACATTTCAGAATTTCTGCTGACATCCCATATTTCCATTAGAAGTGTAACCATAGATCGTAATGTGGCCAGCATTCCTAAATCAGTCTGAAGCAGTCAGCATTTTAAATCGTGGCAATGTGTATAAGAGTGGCATTCTACTGCCCCATGCATTTACAACCACACTGATATCACTCCTGTATATACATCGCCGTATTTCTAATGGCAGTGCGTATTTATAACACACTGAAGCTGGTATATATTGGATGTTGGTACAACAAAGTACTTGCACAGATATCAACATATGAAATTTACATGCAACTGGTAAATGCACAATTTATACGGGTCATCACATGGCCTAGCGGTAGCGCGTTCACTGCCGGTTGCAGAATTTTGCGGTTTGGTTTGGCAGGCCGCCCTGGTTAATACTGGGAACATATTAACCATGACATACATGCCGTCTGTTTCACAGTGAATACTAAAGAGCACCTCGAAGAAAAAATGTGCGCGCTCTCTCGTCACCGACCCAAAATGTACCAACAATTGTCGAATTGCACGTACATTTATTTGGAAATTCCGTCGCGATCTCGCCTTGCTGCGGTGCAAACGTTGCAGGCTCGCGCTTAAGAAGATTCGTGAGACATCGCTGGGTCAATGTCACATTGCAGCATGATCCAACTGTGAGCGCACGGCTGAGCGTGTCGTGCTTTAACAAGGGGAAATAAGGATTTGGATCAACGACATTCCTGCCCACGCAGTGGCTCAGAACTCACACGTTATCCGTGGTATAACCGGTAGAATGTACAATGAGTATTTGAGAATAATACATACAATATACATATCGCGGGCGGCACGGTGGTCCAGTGGGTAGCGCTGTCGCCTCACAGCAAGAAGGTCGCGGCTTCGAATCTCGGCTCGGGGGCTACTTTCTGTGTGGAGTTTGCATGTTCTCTCCCCGTGTCCACGTGGGTTTTCGCCGGGCACTCCGGTTTCCTCCCACAGTCCAGTGCCCGGTGATGGACTGGCGTCCTATCGTGGGTGTATCCCTGCCTTGCGCCCTGTGTCTACCGGGATAGGCTCCGGCTCACCGCGACCGTGTACAGGGCTAAGCGGTTTCAGACAATGAGACAAGATGAGATCTACATTACATGCGGTCACCACGTAAGCATTCGTTCAGAGAGAGAGAGAGAGAGTGACTCAGGAGGCGCGAGGAAACCACAGAGAGGTGGAAGGAAGACAGACACACGGTCAGCCAGCGCCAACATTTGCCAGACACTGCATCCCGTATAGCAAGATGTTTTAGTCGATTAATTGACAAGTTCTTTTTTGTTTAAGTCCTGGTTAGAAATCGCAGAATGCAGCGGAAATCCGAGCAAACCCCGTGGAGAGAATAGACAAACTGCCCAGAGAAAGGTGCCCGAGACAGGAGTCGAACTGTGTCGGGCTGAGCCACCGTCTGCGTGTGGCATCCACATAGGGTTCCTCCATCATCCAGCCGTACATTCAGTGCACATGGCTGGGATTCGTGGAATCCGGTCACCTGAGTTTGACTCGCGACCCTGGCCAACAGCAGTAGCGAATGATATCTGATCGAGTCCCAGAGACGACAATCCCCCGCATAGCCTTAACAGACTGTAGGGTCAAGTGCTGTTAGCGAGAGCCTATGAAGGTTGACACGGCACGCGACGGGGGTGGGTGACCAGCACCACGCCTGGCCGCCTTTGTCTCCAGAGTGGCGATGCTTACACGAAGAGCTGGGCTCTCATTTGAGGCTGAGTCGACCTAGGGGAAGCCCAGGACCAGTTCATAAATTCGTCACTGGTGTTGGTAACGAGCGGAACTCGATCTCGGGTTGCCACCCACGTTGACCAGCACGGTGAAGTATGGTCGTACAACCCCTTCACAACTGAGGGCTTTAATCGGGCAGTGCGTGACAAAGGGCTGTACATTGCATGTGGTCACCACGTAAATAATCGTTTAACTGTAATGCAGTTAACACACGGCACCCGTGCTCACTCTTGTAGGGAGAATGATTCGCAGACGCGAAGATCCTGAGATGGGCAGGATGGACAAACTGTCCAAGCTCTGCAGCCCTCGCTTGTTAAGGTATTATTCGACAATCGTTTTTATTTGTTAGTCCAGCTCGAATAAACCATTGAGAGGTGTAGATTTTTTTTAATCAGTTGTCCAGCAGGGAGGGGTAAGCAAGTTACAACATTTCAGGGCACCGGAGGCGATTTAGTCAGGACGAGGAACGTAGGCAGCAGGTGTTACTGTGAAAGTGAACCGGAGTACCAGGAGAAAACCCACGCGGACACGGGGAGAACATGCAAATTCTAAACTGACAAAGGGCACCCGAGTCAATAATCGAACCCAGGTTTGTTGCTGTGAGGCGGCAGCGCTGCTAGTTTCGCCACCGTGTCACCCAATGAATGAGTGTCTATATCTCATCTCATCTCATTGTCAGAAACCGCTTCGTCCTGTGCAAGGTCGCGGTGAGACGGAGCCTATCCCGGCAGACACAGGGCGCAAGGCAAGGATATACCCACGATGGGACGCCAGTCCATCACCGGGCACTGCGGGCAATTTAGTCTGCGAGCCAATGAACCTATGCAGCAGCGTGTTGTTTGGACTGTGGGAGGAAACCGGAGTGCCCGGCGAAAACCCACGCGGACACAGGGAGAGAACTCGCAAACTCCACACAGAGAGCAGCACCCGAGCCGAGATTCGAACCCGGGACCTTCTTGCTGTGAGGAGGCGACAGCGCTACCCACTGGGGGCCACCGCGCCGCCCATGGGCGTCTATATGTGGGAGGAAGCCAGAGCACGCACAGAAAACCGACTCATCGTGCACAGGGGAAACGCTCTATCCCACGCAGACGGAGCAGGTGGAGGCCACATGTTTGCTCTCCTGCCTTCTCTCGCGTCCTCCTCGACAGCGCCGGGAAGAGATTTTCGCAACACCGCCGTGATCCACCAACCCCTCGCCTCCACGGTTCCGATTCAGAGGCGCCACCGCACGGCGGTATATTTGCCGAGATCGACAGCGAATATCGTTCCCAGTCTGCGGTCGCGCTTACAACCGGGACAAATTGTGCTGCTCCACATGCCACGCTGGGAATAAAAGCTGAAAACTATTAGGAGACAAATGTTTTTTTCTTTCCCGCATTGGTTTGGTCCGTGTCCCATATCCGCACATTTTTTGTTCTCTCTCTCAGTTTTACTCCACAAGGAAATGCCAGTATTACCACTTTGGAGGTTTGTAGGGGTTTTTTTTATTTTTGGGTGGGAGACTAGCGCAGCGGAAGCGTCCATGCAGCGCAGAGACAAGGTCATGATTATCGCATCGGGGCGCCTTGCCGTGGCTTGTGGTGAGTCTCCACCGAGTTCTCCCGTTTTCTCCCGCAACTGGCAAACGCATTCGTTAATTGGTCGGTGGCGTTGGAAAAAATCATTATAACTTAGGAGGCGGTGTCTGGCAAATGTTGGCGCCGGTTAACTGGGCGGTTACCTTCCCGCTCCCCCTCCTCGCGCCTCTGAGCCGCTCTCCTCTCTGTGCGCGAGAGGAAACGAAACTGCACGGCGCGTTATAAGTTGTAATTATTATTATGATTTACAGAGAGCGACTCTCGGAGGTACTTTGGCCTACTCTTCCACGCCGACACCTCGACAGAGGTGAGAGCACCCACACTTTACCCCACCACGGCGTGACTTGCTGATAGAGTAACCGCTTTTGTAGTCGTTACCACTGATGTGCGGAGAGGTTGTGCCCGGGAGGATCTCATCTCATCCCATTGTCAGAAACCACTTAGTCCTGTACAGGGTCGCGGTGAGACGGAGCCTATCCCGGCAGACACAGGGCGCCAAGCAAGAATATACCTACGATGGAACGCCAGTCCATCACGAGGCACTGCAGGCAATTTAGTCTGCAAGCCAATTAACCTCTGCAGCAGCATGTTTTTTTGGACTGTGGGAGGAAAGCGGAGTGCCCGGCAAAAACCCACGCGGACACGGGGAGAGAACATGCAAACTCCACACAGAAAGCAGCACCCGAGCCGAGATTCCAACCCGGGTCCTTCTTCCTGTGAAGAGGTGACAGCGCTACTCACTGGGCCACCGAGCCGGCCGGAGGGGGTAGGGGAACATTTATTGAACTTGCATCGTTGTTTCACCCACTGAGCCAGGGGGTGGAATCCAACTGCGCAGTCTGGATTGCTGACCAGTACATTCCGGCTATAATCCGCAGTGCTTTGCTGGGGGAGGGAGAATGAATATTCAATTCATTGGATGCGGTCACAAAATAACTATAGGTCATTACGAATCCAGAGCAGCACGGTGGCCCAGTGGGTAGCGCTGGCGCCTCACAGCAAGAAGGTCCCGGGTTCGAATCTCGGCTCGGGTGCTGCTTTCTGTGTGGAGTTTGCATGTTCTCTCCCCGTGTCCGCGTGGGTTTTCACCGGACACTCCGGTTTCTTCCCACAGTCCAAAAAACAGGCTGCTGCGTAGGTTAATTGGCTCGCAGACTAAATTGCCCTCAGTGCCCGGTGATGGACTGGCGTCCTATCGTGAGTATATCCCTGCCTTGCGCCCTGTGTCTGCCGGGATAGGCTCCGGCTCACCGCGACCCTGTAGAGGATTAAGCGGTTCTGACAATGAGATGAGATTACGAATCCCACGGCATTGCCTGTTAATAATAATTATTATAATAACATTGATAGATAATAATAACAAACAAAGACCATCAAACACACATGCTGGTGAATCGCTTAACGTATGCTGAAGGGCGGCCAACTTTGAAATTTGAATTTCAAACGAAAACAATTAAGAGCGAGGAAGAAAATAAAGATGTTGAGATTACGGGTGGGTGGTACGGCAAATAGTTTCGTAATTTAATACGTCGGGCCGGAGATAGGGTGGAGAGGAAAACTAAATTAAACGTTTTTTAATGCGAACAATGGAATCTATTCTGTCCTGTTATAATGACGAATGGCAGGAGGACGAGGGGCGAGGGATTTCTTGGGAAGAGGGATGAGCTTTTCCCAGGGGCGGTCACCGGAAGAGAGAGGCAAAGGAAGCGGGAATCACTTGGGCAGCGAGGATTGAGTAAATGTGCTGACGCTGGGAATGTGAGGCAAGAAACGCGGACACGTGGGGAAATGTGCGGAACGGATTCAGGTCGTGGGCGAGGCTCGCGCACCCACACAGAAGTGAAGTGAATTTTAATTTCGTAGCGGTGTGGTCTTAAATACCCCCCCACAACCCCCCACCCCCCACCCCACCCTCCCCATTCCAAGCCGTGTCATTCGCTCCTCCTCTCTCCTTCACGATGTTTCGCCTCGCACATTGGCGGAGGAACACTCGACACGGTAATCCCGGAAGAGCGGCTCTTGAGAGCAATTCTCACGCGCCGAGCGGTCGATTATTTGTCGCAAAACGCAGCGCCCATCGTCTCAGAACTCCCGAGGATGCCTCCAATGTGGGAGCCGGAGCGTCGCCAAGGGCAGAGGGGGAGCGCTCGACACTGCCAGCCCGCAAGAATAGCTTTGGAAACCAGTCATTACGCATCGAGCCGTGAAAACCTACATCACTACAACGTCATGTCATCAGACGTTAACGAAACACATCTGGCGTAATTAACGATACTCATGTCACAACGGTGTGACAGACTTAATCCATCGATCGATCCACCAACCCCAGCCTTAACCTGGTCGCTAGAAACTTAATTGCGGGTGACTGCACGCGTGCTACATATTGCCGTCATCGGCATCGTCGTCAGTCACTAAAGTAATCGAAAATAATTTCAAAAGACACCGCGCGTCAGTTTCCCAATCCGGTGAAGCTCATGGCTTCTTTAGTCAATAAAAAACGCGATCCCGTCCGTAAGAGAATCCTCGGCGCGTCTCCATTCCCCCTCCCATTACCCCACCCCTCGGGGCGACCGCTCCCCCAACCCCCCCCCAAACCCCCCCAAAAGCCCATCAAACATTGCCACATTTCATTAAGCGAGCCCGTGCCAGAGGATCCGTGCCAGGAATGATCATGTTCACTCAGATGTCGTAATTGTGGCGTGCGGAAAGCGAGCAAGTCAAACCACAAGACAGGCACCAGGCAAATATCTGGAACCTGCTCAGTTGAGTGGAAAAGGAGGGGGCTGGGGGGGGTGTTTGATATTACCCCGCTTAAGTATTTTCAGATGTCACCTCTTTTTATGGAATTGGTACCGGTGGCATTTATAAGTGCGATGATTGAGTGCGCAACGCCATGGGACGCAATGTTTGCAAACAGAGCTCGAGCTAACACGCATCTCCACGGGCCCCAATCAATGTGATATCGACAGCATCAGTCCGACGGAACGCACGTACAGGCAGAGCCCTCTCCTCGTGGTTCAACGTGTGAATGAAGTAGATCTGTTCTTACGTCCTGGGAGTCTGCCTCTTGGCTTTAAGAAGAAGAAGAAAAAAAGCAATGTTATCAAGCAGCGTTTGTTGAAGAGCGCAAAGTCTGGCTCGGGTTCCACGACTCTGCATCTCATCAACACCCTCTCGCTTGTCAAATTCATTCTTATGGATCCGCGTGTCTCAAGCATCAGTGGGCCGCGAGCGCCACCTAGTGGTCCGTGGAGATGAGACGCAAGCGGGGCCAAGTTGGCCTTGAGGTGCAAAGGATTTAGCATCCTTCAACGAGCAATCAGTATTGAAATGTCAGTTGAATGCCTTGCTATCGTCTCGCTGCCAATGAAGTAAAGCCACAGAAAGGCGATAATAAAATACGCATTTATGAGGAATGTTAAATAATGTATGATCTAACGGTCAAAAATTGCTGAACTTGGTTTAGCATGTGACATTATATCCCATTCACCAAAAAGTCACTGCAATTGTTTTAAAAGCTTTCGATTTAAAAAAAGGCCGTGCTGCTTTGTGCTGTGTAACATCACCACGGAATATGTCACTCACACTTAAATTCATGCAAAGGAAAAGTATTCGGCAATTATTTTCAGAACGAACCATAAATCTAGGCCGTGCAATGGTCTAGCGCTGAATGCTCTACCAGTTATTGTTCGTTGTACGTCTTTGAAAATGGTTCACGGACGGCAAATCAAGTACGGGACATTCTTGCAGGGAGAAGGCAGCATGTTCTTGTGCCCAAGCCACTCCAATATTAAATCATCAAAGTAACAAGAAATTACAGACCATGATATATCACATAGGGAGTTTGCATGCTCTCCCCGTGTCCGCGTGGGTTTTCGCCGGGTACTCCGGTTTCCTCCCACAGTCCAAAAGCATGCTCCTGGATAGGTTGATTGGCTCGCAGACTGAAATTGTCCCGCAATGCCCGACGATGGACCGGCGTCCCGTCGTCGGGTGTATTCCTGCCTTACGCCCTATGTTTTCGGGATAGGCTCCGGCTTCACCGTGACCTTGTATAGGATTAAGCGGTTTCAGATAATGAGATGAGAGATATATCACATAGTCCATCAGTGTTTTTTTTCTGAAGCCATTTCACTCGGAATGCTGCATTAAAAAAAAAATCCGCTACAATAAGTAACAGCTATGTTTTCATTGTTATAAGTAATAATGTTAAGTTACAAACGGAAAGTGTCGATTTTACAAATCGCCGTTCCTTAAATGCGGCTTACGGTTTAAAAAAACTGCTGGGGGAAAAAAAAAGCCTTCTTTAAAGTCCACGGAGATCTTAACATCGGCTCATAATTGCACGTGTGCCAGCGAATAACCATTAAAGCGCAAACGTGAAACCGCTATCGGGGCTCAGAAGCGTAACGTGCGTACAGATCAAAAACGTTGAACTGAAACGAAGAGTCAATCCACGCTCTCGTGTCGGCCACGGGCACGCCGGACCTGCCGTAAATTCATATTTATTATGATCACTGATGTCATGGATGTGACAAAGTTTTGCTTTCAGAATTACTCTACCTGTGCAAAAAACCCCTGTAAATCCGGAGTGAGCTGAAAAATCTATATCGCATTCCGCGGAGGAAATACATGCACGTTAGCCGACTGGCTGAGAGGCATCAGGAATTATCATTTGTATCAGATGTTGCAGTTGTACCATAGCAGAGGCTTTATATCAAAGGCTCCATTGCATGTTCAGTTAAATATATTTACGAGCGGTAGTCAAAAGACTAAGAAAATGAGACGTCATGAAAGTAATGCCAATCTACTTTCGCTCTGCTTCTCTTTGCGTGCCGGCTATGGCGAATCGCAGAGTTAATGTACACTGCGACCACGGACAATTCAGTCACTTGGGTCATTTAAACCAGCCGAGAGCCCACGGAGACAACTGCTCAGCGGGCGTTGAGGATGTTCAGGAATAACGCGGGCGACATTGGGAAATAGGGAGCAGCCGCAGCAAACGTGGACGATCAGATCACCCACGTCTGGTGCGGCTGCCTGGAGATGCCGATTGCAATGAGTGCGAAACGTCGCTGTTCGTTGCCCGTGGGGCCGTGCGTTTGCTCTCCGACTCAGCGGTGTGCTGAGACAGCGAAGACTGCCCCCCCTCCCCGTTCTGTTCACGTGACAAGCCTTGCTGATTGACGGTGTCGGGTGGTGGACGGTTGAACGACACTATCGTTTGCGTGACCTGACCAAAAAGAATGGATTTCATCGGTAATATTGATTTTACGAAATACTTCGAATTAAAGGAATTAATTTCACATTAGGGCGGCACGGTGTGGGTAGTGCTGTCGCCTCACAGCAAGAAGGTCCCGGGTTCGAATCTCGGCTCGGGTGCATTTCTGTGTGGAGTTTGCGAGTTCTCTCCCCGTGTCCGCGTGAGTTTTCGCCGGGCACTCCGATTTCATCCCACAGTCCAAAACACATGCTGCTGCATAAGTTAATTGGCTTGCAGACTTAATTACCCGCAGTGCCCGGTGATGGACTGGCGTCCCATCGTGGGTATATCTCTGCCTTGCGCCTTGTGTCTGCCGAGAAAGGAAAGGCTTCGGCTCACCGCGACCCTGTATAGGACTAAGTGTTTTCTGACAATGAGATGAGATGAGACTTTCCCTTTATGTTAATACATTACTCAAATGAGACCATGTGTTTACGCTAATCTACAATCGGAACAATGCATCGATTCATTTATCTCATCTCATCTCATTGTCTGAAACCGCTTAGTCCTATACAGGGTCACGGTGAGCCGGAGCTTATCCCGGCAGACACAGGGCGCAAGGCAGGGATACACCCACGATGGGACGCCAGTCCATCGCCGCGATTCATTTATTTACATCGATTTTCAAGATCCCTCCACGTGTTTTGAATCGCGTGAGTGGCAGTTGATACGTTTCCACCCAACCACAGTGAATTCAATTGAATCACCTTCACCCCTCCAGACAACGCAGGCGCCACCTTTAAAAAAATATATATACTTTTTTTTAAAAAAGCGATTTTTGAATTGACTTAGACACAAAATCTTGACAATTCATCAATTTGCACAGCAGGCGATATCATTCAACCCGCTGCTTTTAATATCCTGTTTGCGGGTATGCAAGCGTTTGTAAAACATGCGCCTGCTTAGTTACCGCTGCTGCGACGTGCGCTTGTACACGCGGGGTACAATCAATGAATCCCATCTCATCTCGTTGTCAGAAAACCGCTTAGTCCTGGACAGCGTGGCGGTGAGCCGGAGCCTATCCCGGCAAGACACAGGGCGCAAGGCAGGGATATACCCGCGATGGGACGCCCAGTCCATCGCCGCGCTCTGCGGGAAATTTAGTCTGCGAGCCAATTAAGCTATGCAGCGGCGTGTTTTTTTTTTTGGAACATAGCAGGAAACTGGAGTGCCCGGCGAAAACCCACGCGGACACGGGGAGAGAACTCGCAAACTCCCACGCAGAAAGCAGCACCCGAGCCGAGAGATTCGAACCCGGGCCCTTCTTGCTGTGAGGCGACAGCGCTACCCACCGGGCCACCGTGCCGCCCTACCAATGCCAACAAGTTCAAGCGACACGAACATTGAAACAATTTCGATGACAAACCGGCCGTAAATCGTCGATCTTTATGACGTTCGCTCCCTCGGTTATCATTGCCGACTCATTATCCGTGCCACTTGTTTAGTGCCGTTGATATAAATATTCACGAGCCTTTTTATCGTTCCAGTGGGGTCTTCAAGGTCAGGGCTCCATTGACTGTTAACGTTGCATTTTACAGGAAGGCTGTTGGTGCTCAAAGGACTAGAGATGCACGTTAAACGTGTGCCCACGTGTTTCCAGTGTCAGACTCCAGTCGAGTTAATCGATGAAAGGGGGGCTACACCGCTCGGCAAAATCTTGCGCCGCTGCGTCGCCGCTCTCAAGTCTCTCTCCTTGTTCCGCCTCTCGCTTACTTGCAATAATTCCACCAACGCAACTATTAAAACATAACAGCAGCAGTCCTGTAATAGGATATCGGAGCATCAAGCGTAATGGTGTAATTAAAAAAGCTTTGTGTATTTTTACTTGACACGTCGCTACTGTAAGACCAAAAAAAGTCCACAGCAAAACGTTTGAACTTTTGTAAAGACGCATTGCGTCGTTGTTGACATACCGTTCTCTGCGCAGCGCTTTGTGACCCTCGGGTGAAAAGCGCTCTATAGATGCGATTATTATTATCATTGCAATCGCCTGAAATTCACTCTGTGCCACGAGGCCACGGGATCATCGACACGTTGACTTGAGCCGATACGAGACGTCGCTCGCTGTTCCGCTAGCAGCGTCACGGTTGACAAACAATAAACGGAGAGCATCTCGCAAAGCTTGGAGATATATTAATATTTTAATGTCCACAGCACGTGTATAAAGTTACACCACTGCGGGTGCAAGGGTGAGCGTGCTGGACTCGCAGAGCGAGATGTCGAGTTCGATCTCCCGGCGCGGCAGGTCGTGCAATGCGGAGTGCCCCACCGCCTCTGTCCAGCCCATATAATAATATGGGCTCACCACTACCAGTGGTGTGGGCTCACCACTACCAGTGGTGAGCCCATACCAGTGGTGAGCCCATATTATTATTATATGGGCTCACCACTACCAGTATGGGCTCACCACTACCAGTGGTGAGCCTATATTATTATATGAGCTCACCACTGGTAGTAAATGAGCAGATCGCGGGTGGTGTGGGGTAAAGTGTGGGTACGTTTACATCACCGAAGGCATCTGGCCACCGTGGAAGAGTAGACCAAAATACCCTCCACAAGGGCCCTGAGATGCCTCCGGTGAAGGCGATTCTTCAAGCAGTTGCACAAGCGGGAAATTAAAGCATTCCGTGTCGAGTTAATGAAGATGATAACGAACAGCGGGCGGCGCGGTGGCCCGGTGGTTAGCGCTGTCGCCTCACAGCAAGAAGGTCCCGGGTTCGAATCTCTCGGCTCGGGTGCCTTTCTGTGTGGAGTTTGCATGCTCTCCCCGTGTCCGCGTGGGTTTTCGCCGGGCACTCCGGTTTCCTCCCACAGTCCAAAAAGCATGCTGCTACATAGGTTAATTGGCTCGCAGGCTAAATTGCCCCGCAGTGCCCGGCGATGGACTGGCGTCCCATCGTCGGTATATCCTTGCCTTGCGCCCTGTGTCTGCCGGGATAGGCTCCGGCTTCACCGTGACCCTGTATAGGACTAAGCGGTTTCAGACAATGAGATGAGATAACGAACAGCCCTTCAGAAATTTCACGCACTGTCAGTCATGAGGCTTGCTTGACCATACTTCACCAAGATAGTCGGTGCTGGTTCGGGAAGGGGAGAGGCTTGGGACCCGTTCGTATATAATAATAAATACATTTAATAACGCGTGATGCATATTCTTTAGATTGTTAAGGCATTACTTAGAAGCGAAGACAACTCTGAGAGGCGAGGAAACCACATAGAGGCAGGGAGGAGGGGAAGGCAGTCATGCAGTCAGCCGGCGCAAACATTTGCCAGACACTGCGTCCTTCTTATCATGATGTTATCAGACAATTAGGGCGGCACGGTGGCCCAGTGGGTAGCGCTGTCGTCTCACTGCAAGAAGGTCCCGGGTTCGAATCTCGGCTCGGGTGCCTTTCTGTGTGTGGGGGTTTGCATGTTCTCTCCTCGTGTCCGCGTGGGTTTTCGCCGGACACTCCGGTTTCCTCCCACAGTCCAAAAAAACATGCTGCCGCATAGATTAATTGGCTTGCAGCCTAAATTGCCCTGTGCCGGGTGATGGGCTGGCGTCCCATTGTGGGTATATCCCTGATATCCCTGCTTTGCGATCTGTGTCTGCCGGGATAGGCTCCGGCTCACCGCGACCCTGTACAGGCTTAAGCGGCTCTGACGATGAGATGAGATCAGACAATTATTGTTGTGGGAGGAAACCAGACAACCTGAAGGGAACACACGCAGAACAGGGGGAGAACACACAAACCTCCACGCGGAGAGGCGCCCACGGTGGGAATCGAAGCGATTCGGTTGGGACCTCGCTTCGTGTTTAGGCGCGGACGTTCCCACTGCGTCAGCCTGTCTCCCGTTGTTAGCCATCGCCGGGGATTTGAACTCGGGTCACTGGGTTCGCGGCGCAGTGTAGCGCCGGCTCCGCCAATTACACGCTCCAAAAATACACAGCCCAACGTACAATGATTTGCTTAAAAGACGTCGAACTCCGAGGCGACCTCTTTGAGCGAGCGAGAGAGTAAAGGAAACCGTGCATTCCAAAACATGCGTGGGCCATCTCAAGTATTCCACTAAGTGGAGGCTGAACATTGGCATTTTAATTGGCACGGCCGGAGGAACGCAGGGAGGCGGTGTTCTGGTGCCGGTGCGAGGCCTGGAGCTGGGGTGACACACGACGCGAGAGGCCCTCCTCAACACCAGCCTTGCGAGAGAGAGAGAACCGCCGTTTCGTTTGGCTTCACAACACCTGACCGGCCTGCCCACCCAGAGAGAGGCCCCTTTTTTTTTGTGTTACCCTTCGCCTCGCATGTCCATTTCAACGGGCACTGCCCCAGACTGAGGGTTCAGTGAAATCAATACACAATCTCAATTTAGGCCCACTCCTGAGTGCTTTGGAGTTGCGAGTTGTAATTTAGTAATTTGGGTTAGCCAGGTTATGTTTCCCTGCTAATTGCTTCCTGCTCGGACTTTTAGAATTTCCTTTATTGTACGAGCGCTGTTCATTCTGCTTATTTGTGTCTGAAAGTAAATTTGAGCAAAGCCGTCGCTTGGGATTAAACAGAATAACAGTGTGAAGCAAAGCCGATGCCTTGGTCTGGGGAAAATTTTATTGATAACAAGAAACACTCATGGAAAGTGCGGGGTTTACGTTGACCTTTTTGAAGGGATTGGTTGATTACAGCTGAAGCTCTGGTTTATTTGATTCCTGATAAGTTCGAAATTGCAACAAGCCACATTTTTATTAAACCTACACACATACTTGCATATCGTTGGCGGTGTCCATAGTGATCTCTTAGTCCCATTAACAATCCACTGCTAGATGAAAGACTCAAGAGGCCATGTGTGTCACGGGGCACATTCGTCAGAATTATTGATCATGGTGATAAAAAAAAGTTATTCCGTTGTAGGTGCTGCAAAGAACGATGATATCAGTCGGTATTTTTAAAATTAAGCTTTAAAAAAATTCCGTTATGCTATGCAGCTCTTTTGAAAAGCTGTCCATAGGGGAGGGGTAAGCGAGTTACCACAAGAGGAAATTTAGTCAGGACAATTAACATAGGCAGCATGTCTTTGGATCGTGGGAGGAAAACAGAGCACCCGGCGGAAACCCACACGGGCATGGGGCGAGCGTGCGAACTCTCCGCGGAAAGGCATCCAGAGCGGGGAATCGAACTGAGACACCTCTGGCTGCGAGGCGACCGCGCCGCCCTGACTCACCGCGCCACCGTGCCCAAGTACAAACTCCGCGCTCGCAATTAGCGCTCGCTCTTAACGCTAAATGCGTCGCGACGCATTAGTGACGAGCGCGCAGACGATGCCGTGACGAGCGCTTTGCGAGATTTCATTAAAAAAGGCGGACGGCGCAGGCTTGCTCAGGGTCAAGGGCCGTCGCCAAGAGCCCGGTTTTTTTTTCCTTTCGCCCTCTGACCGCTTTGCTAATTCGCCGCAATCTTTCAATTTTCAAGTGAAAATGCTCGTGGCTCCGAATTGGCTCGCAGTCTCTCGCCGGTCGGTTGGCGTCTCCAACCCCCCACCCACCCCCGCGCCCCCCCCACCACCACTGCCCACCCCCCAACCCTCCTCCGCTCGGGTTATTTTCAGGGGACGGTCGCCAGTGAATTGGGGTGAAGAACCTTTGACATCTCGTGGCTGACCACGCCGGTCAACGAAGAGTCGTCGTGGAAAGTTTTTTAAGTGCCACGGTAAGGTCACAGCATGACCTACACCTCTCCGCGCGTTTAAAAATAGACCTCCCCTCCCTCCTCGCTTGAAACAAATCTCACGCAAACGGGGGCATTAATAACAACATTTTTGTAAAAATACGATCAGTGATATTATATTCGTTTAAAACACTATCTTTCCTCCAGATGCCGTATAGTTTAATTAATTTTCTGATGCGCGGTAACTTAACCAATGTTATCTGCGCGCCCGGGTTAAGGTTAGGTTATAGTTCATTACCAATTTCCGTACGTTCGCTATAATGGGTTTCACTTCTATACGGACAAGGTCTGCGATAACGGTCTGAACAGTCATACAAGCATGTTGGATATAGCGCGCCTATAGCACACGCCGGCTCTTTTAGCATTAGTCATAAATCTGCAGCGCACGCGCCCGTGCTGTAAATCTAAAATAAATATATATTTTTAAAAATATGCATGTGGATGAAAAAGCTGAATAATGATCATGATCCACCAAACAATGCATCTCGTATTGGTTTGCACATTAAAACAAATTGAATATCGATGTTTACAGAGCAAATGTGCATTGGAGTCGCGATACTAAATGGGAAACTGATACCAATACACAGTGGAGCTGCTGAAAGGCAAAGTATTTTTTCTGTAAATCTCCACCAACAATCGTCGCCCCACAGTTTTGCGAAACGATCCCTATATCGTTCTCCTAATACACATACGCGTACATAGCGATGGCAATGTTTCAGCAACACTTTTGATTGTTCAGAATTAAACGTTTGCTCATCCGGGAATGAGCGAGGCCCCCCGCGCTCTTTGGCACGCTTTAAATTGCTACAGACGAGGTCAGATTGTCTTTGAAACAAAAGTGAAGGGGTCATGGATTAGGAGGTTTAAAGAGCCCCGGAGAATCCCGCATACAGGCGGATGCGCGGCAGCCGTGGAAACTTCCTTCGGGCCAGGATCAGCCTCCTCGGCCCGAGAGCAGTGGAGAATAAAGAGAAAGCTGGGCCAGAGACACGCGATGGGTCTTCTTTTTTCTCTCTTCATTTTAATCACAAGCTCAGGTCGCGGCCTGGTAACGGGCCTACCAAGTGACTAAACACTAACGCGTCCCCCCCCCCGCCGCGCCGTATGATCCTGTGACCCACCGTTTAGATGAACCCTAAGTATTGATTGCAGGAGATAAAACTGACCCTAAGATTGTTTGTCGGTCAGTCTGTCTGTCTGCCCGCGTCTTCCTGTCCCGTTTCGTCTGGTTTCGACGTTTCGCCAATCCTGTCTCTCCTGCTCCGTCTCTCTCGCCCCGGTCTCTCCTTCTTCATGCCGCCCCGGGGGGGTGGGGGGGGGCGGTGGTGGTGGTGGGGTGGTTTCCCCCGCCTGTATTCCGCAATACGGGGTCAGCGGCTGAAATCTGCAACGAATTCCCAGCTAATAAAACAGAGCGCCGACGAGAGGCTTGCGTTTCACGAATAATGCCTGCGTCTGATGGCGCGCAAGAAGCACATCGCGCTCCGCTATCTGCTCTGCCACCCGCTTCAATAATGGGGCACTTGTGTCCCAGACGCGAGTGTGTCTCTCATTAGTGCCTGGTGGAAGTTGGAAATTGAAACGTTTTGCTTTTTGGCCACTTGTTTTTTCTCCCTCTCTAATTTAATCCGGACATTTTTCAAAACGCGGCTCGGCGAAATGTCACTGGATTCGTACGATCTTGTAAATATAATCGTCGCGGCGATTCCACATGCGCGCGCACTAATGCCCCATTAGGTGAAAGAAATGATAATAATGCTGAGCAGACAGGGAATGAATATAATTGTGGTGCATGTTTAAAAATGGGTTAATTACGGTTATTACAATGCTTGCCGCGTCCCGTTCAGAATTTACGTAGGGCCGCTGTATATTTTTTTTACTAATAAATAAATAACTGCTGGGTTTTGGTCGTTTATTGCCACATTTTCAATCGCCTAAAGGTAGAAACTGCTAGTTAATTTTACTAGGGTTTCCAGTGTGGGCGAGCGAGTGTGTGCGAACACGAATTGCATTGGCAGAGCGGTGTTTGTGTGTCAATTGCATCTACGCTCAACTGAAAACCAGAACGAAAATCCCAGCCTTAGTAATATTGCCATTTGTAGAAACATTGACGTAGTGAACGTAGGTAGACCTGCTCGTGATGTACGTTTAAAATACAGTGCGATATGAGATTATTTAGGCGTTCCCCTGTCGAGTTGTTCCAAGCATTTCATGAATCTCGTAAAAAAAAAATTACAAGTACTTAAATGTAAGCCAAATGTTATTTTGGTGCCGAGTAAAACCTTTTCTTGAACACGAAAGGACAGGAAAAGCTAACAGGGCATGTACCTTGGGCAAATGTAATGGTATCTCAGATTAATACCAAGAAAGTGGCTACATCAGAAAAAAGACAACATCACACGCACGGAATTTATTGACTAAGCAGCGGCTGATGTGTATTAATCGAAACGCGGTTACTATCGCCATGTACGGTTCCAATTTAATAATGATAATTGCATTGATAGAGCGCTTTTCACCCGAGGGTCACAAAGCGCTGCACAGAGCTGCGGAGAGAACGGCACGTCAACAACAACGACATGAGAATGGATAATCAGTAACGTTTTTTGGGTTTTTTTGTATGTTTGTTCGGTATTATACGATAATTGACATTCTTACACACTAACAGAGTATTCAAACACGCAACATAGCGCTGGAGCACGTGCAACGTTAACCGGCAGTACAATCTCATCTCATTCTCAGAAACCTCTTAGTCCTGTACGGGGTCGCGGTGAACCGGAGCCTATCCCGGCAGACACAGGGCGCAAGGCAGGGATATACCCACGATGGAGCGCCAGTCCATCACCGGGCACTGAGGGCAATTTAGTCTGCGAGCCAATTAACCAACGCGGCAGCGTGTGTTTCAGTACAATCTCATCTCATCTCATTATCTGAAACCGCTTAATCCTATAGGGTCACGGTGAGCCGGAGCCTATCCCGGAAACACAGGGCG
>JAZEWT010000004.1:32242278-32252364 GCA_036362905.1 Mordacia mordax
TGCACTGTGGGATGAAACCGGAGTGCCCGGCGAAAACCAACGCGGACACGGGGAGAGAGAGAACACGCAAACTCCACACAGAAAGCAGCACCCGAGCCGAGATTCGAACCCGGGGCCTTCTTGCTGCGAGGAGGCGACAGCGCTACCCACTGGGCCACCGTGCCGCCCACACAGCGCTCTCCTGTCGCCTCCTGTACCACCGACTCAGTGTCCTCCCTCCGTGGCGGACAAAATGCCTCTCGCGCGTTGTTTAATGATCGCGCCGTTTGTTGTGGGTTTGTCGCGCTGGGGGAGAACGCAAGAGTGGCGCCGAGGTGTGAGCAATGCCCCGGCAAGACTCAGCGCCACCCGCTGCTGTTTTATTTATTAGCCAAGCCACATGTGGCCAATTGAGGTAACCGAAGCCGGAATGTAAACTAGTGCCGCGTTCGGCCTGGACCCAATTAGTCTCGCTCGCCGCGCGTAATCAATAAAACTCGAAGCGGACAGCGGCTGTCTTCGCGAAATCGACTCGAACTGGTTCGCCGACTGGACAAGGAGTGGTTCTAGAACCAAACGGCTCCTTCCGAGCGCCTCATTCTAGAACCAGCGCGCTTGTCTCTCTGGCTCTGTCCGTAGCGGATCCTTCCCGATGTTTCAGCAAAGCGCAGTGCTCGCTTGAACATTCCTCCCGCGTGGGAGGCGCTCGGCACGGCTATCGCGACAGAGGAGCAACTCTCACGCTGGACTTGCATTGCAGAGGAAGCCGATTTGATTCGCGAGCGGAGGAGGACACAGCAGCTGGAAGCAGCGAGAACACGAGACGCACGTTCGGACGGTGGACACAAAAATAATAATAATGATGATTGCACTTCGAGAGCACTTTACACCCGAGGGTCACAAAGCACTGCACGGAGCTGTGGAGAGAACAACATGAACCGGATGAGGCGACAGATGACGCGTGCGCTCCTGACCATCAACAACGGTCCAGAGAATATTGACAATGACGTGGGTTTAATTTTCTGCATTTCTATATTAATCAGCTGCAATAGTCAGAGCAAATGTTGGACTGGGGAGGCACTCGCGTGCGCCACCATGGGGGTCAGGCATGCTGGTTTACCTGCTCTCACTGATTAGAGATTACCCCTCGGAACGGTGGAGCCCCTTTAGCACAAATGGCAATATTCTATAGAAAAAATTATAATCGTGTGCCGCAGTGGCACATTATTGGTAATTACGTAAATAACCGTACCTCTGCGCAGCATCGTAATGGGTCCGTTTGATCGTAAATGTCCGGCCCTTAAGGTATTAAGGGTAAAGGTACAGCCCCGCAATTGCTTGTTCACGGCACGTGTAGTGGAAGGAGCCTTCACTAACGGGAGCTCTACAGCGCCCCTTTCGAGGGTATGTGGCCTACTCTTCCACACTGACCAGACACCTTGTACTTACTTACAGTTGTCCCCATCCAGCGTGACGTGCCGATGGACTGACTGGTGAACCTGTTTGCTATGCGGGGTAAACGGAGGCAGTGGAGCAAGGTGGATGGAGAGGTCGGGAAACATTCTCCATTGCTTTAACTAGCAGAGTGCCCGATCAACGGGAAATCGTGTTCCAAGCGTGTAACATTTTCTTCTGACGTCAGAGGGACAACGGTGGAAGATCACTTAATAGGTTTGATAGAACCGCAAAGGTGGAAATGTTTAAACCTGAAAGTGTTAATGTTCCAGAAGGACGATCAATACATGGGGAATAAAGCTGGCGTAATTCATACAAGACCTGGTGTTGTGCAAATAAAATGCCCTTGGGAAGGATTCGAACCCAGCGACCTCCATGCGGGCAGACAATCATTCAAACACTTGCTCCCTTGTATATATAAATTACATATAGGTTGCTGCACAGGGAGAAGCAACTGGTGATCCCTGAACTGCACGGTGAGAGATGTGAAGGTCTCATCTCTCATCTCATTATCTGAAACCGCTTAATCCTATATAGGGTCACGGTGAAGCCGGAGCCTATCCCGGAAACACAGGGCGTAAGGCAGGAATACACCCGACGACGGGACGCCGGTCCATCGCCGGAGATGTGAAGGTGCCCATCCAAAAGACAAAGAACTTGAGCTCAAATTTAATCAACGCAGATCACTCGGGACACGTTAGGCGTATCATAAAGCCAGACGAGCAACGGAGCTCAGACCCCGGCCTATGATCTATCGGAGCCACTTAACGGGTAATGAGATGCACGCACCGGCACGAGTGACAGAGAAAGAACGCGCTGTGAACCCGACGGACCCAAGTTCACGTCCCAGACAGGGCCAGCATGAGTAGCGACTGAAATCTGAGCCAGTCCTGCGCACCTAAGCTGGATTAATCGGCGCAGACACGCAACAACAGCAGCAACCGTCATTCGCCACTAAGTGGCGGTGACCTCACCGCGGCTCCTGTGCCAGGCCAGGTGCACTTTGAGACCACGTAAAAGTCTCGAAGGCTCGCCGACAGGAGGTCACGGGACAGACCCAGTTGTCTTGGCTTGCCTAACTGGTAGATGTCCACCTGTGCAAACCTAGTCTGTTTACTTGTGTTTTATCCGCTCGGCGCTCCGCTCGTTGTTGTGAGCGTCGCTCCTCTGCTCTCCACTGTTGTTGGAGGGCGACTGCCTCCAACTGCCCCGTAGCGCCCTTCACGATCCTCATCCACAGAAGCCGATCTTGACACCGCTGGTACCGGTCTTCAGCAAGTGAGCTCAGCTCCAGGTCTTCTTGCGCCACATCAGTCCATTCCTTCTCTAGCCCGTGCCGAGCCCGTTTAGCCCCCACTAACCGGCACGGTGACGTATGGTCAAGCAATTTCTCGCGACCTTCACGGCATGGGTAATTTCATCCAGCAGTGGATTCGTGGATAGCTGAAAATTGCTTCTAAGAGCAGTTCTCCTGGGTTCGCTGCAGCCATCTTATCATTAGTACCGTGTTACCTCCTTCCTTGGAGACAACTTGAGCTTAGTTATCAATTATCTCATCTCATCTCATTGTCTGAAACCGCTTAGTCCTATACAGGGTCACGGTGAGCCGGAGCCTATCCCGGCAGACACAGGGCGCAAGGCAAGGATTTACCGACGATGGGACGCCAGTCCATCGCCGGGCACTGCGGGGCAATTTAGCCTGCGAGCCAATTAACCTATGCAGCAGCATGCTTTTGGACTGTGGGAGGAAACCGGAGTGCCCGGCGAAAACCCACGCGGACACGGGGAGAGCATGCAAACTCCACACAGAAAGGCACCCGAGCCGAGAGATTCGAACCCGGGACCTTCTTGCTGTGAGGCGACAGCGCTAACCACTGGGCCACCGTGCCACCCAGTTATCAATTATTGTTTTATTATTTCAATGTAGACAGGCATATATTTTAACTCAGCAATGCATACACTGGGTCATCAAAGAATATGCTCTCGTGCGAATTGCCTATATTTATTGAAATATATCACTTGCAGCACTGGTTCTGATATCACCACGCCAGCGAAGCACTGGGTATTTGTTCCGCGTGAAAACATTTTCATTCTGTGATCCCTGTGTCATCCGACACCATTTGTAGCTTTAATTCGAAGGCTTTCGTGACCAATATCATGGATGAAATCCATGTTTGGGTCAGGTCGCGTAGATAATTATAAAAAAGTGTCGTCTCACCCTCCACCACCCGACACGGCCAATCAGTAAGGGGCTGTCACGTGAACAGGAAACGCACCAATTCCTTTACTATCTCAGCCCACCAGGTGTGTTGAAAAACGACCCCACAATATTTTATTTAAGATATATACACACGACGTTTCGCTGACAACTACGTTCAGCATCATCAGGCACCCGCGCCAAAAACTGGGTGGGCAGATCGCCCAGTTTATAGATATCATCATCATGCAGTTAATGGATATCATCCGTATATGGATATCATCCATAAACTGGCTATCGTATGGATATCATCCATAAACTGCAGCAACAGCGAGTGTATCTTCAGCTCTCTGCTCAGCAGCTCTGATTTCTGCCTCGTCCAGTCGTTGAACCTGTGTGTGGATTAGTCTTGTGCACAGCGGTTAGAAACTGCGCGGTTGTACGCGTTCCGTAGCACCGAATTCATTAGCGCGAGTGAAAACGTTCAGAAACCATAGGCAATTCTGAACTACAGCCTCTCTTTTTTGCGTGAGGATCCTGCATTTCTAAGCTCGTTTGGGCAATGTTCGGGCACAGGTTTAGGCAATGTTCGGGCACAGGTTTAGGCAATGTTCGGGCAATGTTCTGGCAATCTTAATGCTCGGCTGCGCGAGAGAGACAAGTCCAGCCGCAGAGGCGCAGGTACAGAGCTTGTTGGGTCATTTAACGAGGGAGGAATGTCACGGTCCAACATTATCCACCACCCCCCGCCCCGTACACAATGGAACGCTCCAACTAAATTATCCTTAACAATTACGTAATTACGCAGCGGGTGCCTGCGGGCGCAGTGACACATGTGGCTCTTTAGCAAGAGAGTTTACCGACTTCGCCAAACAAATAAAAACACTTCCCCCCCCTCCGCGCGCCGTAGCGAGCCAGCTTCTCCGAGCGATGGTGCTCTGTACAAGAGCTCTGTGCGATGTGCATTCGTATCGTGTACTGTACCGCATGCTTTCACCCAATCCAGCTTATTAAGGAACGTTTTGGAAATGTTGGTTGTGTTTAAGCCCATTGGTGAGGGGTGAGGAGAGGGGGGGGGTCCTACTAGCAGAAATATATTTTTTTGGAGAGCCCACGTTTAATAAATTCGTAGTGAGATGGCCAAGAGATGGCCGCAAGAGAGGGGGATGTTGTAAGATGATGGAAATTCTGATGACCAAAAATATATTTGTGCCGAGAGGACAGAAGCCAAGGTTCTTCCAAGTTTGACAGGCGAGCGATTGATTGCCTCCTCCGTTTGCTAACTGGCATGCGATGCCGCTGACGATTTGAATTCGAACCGATATTTGATAAACCTCTGGTTTTTCACCGCGCAGCGAGGGACCCCTTGAGCCTTTTGGGGCCCATAGGGTTTTCCTGCTTTAACTAGACCGAGTGCCACCACTGCCCGTACAAGCGCGCTCTGTCAGCGCTGGCACGGCGCGATGCGGCGCCGCGGTAGGCAGCGTTAGGTCGACGCACAGCGGTCGCTGACTCTCTCACCCCCCAGTCTCGATATTGAGACGCTGCTGCACCAGGTGATCGGTCGAGGGATCACGCTGACCCGGCGAGGTGTTTGCACAACCCTTGCAAGCCGATGCTGCACATGGCCCGGATTCAAAACCGGGACAACGATACCAGTTGCCAGAGTGTGCTCACGACCAGACTCTTTCTGACCCCGCACTCTCGGGCGAGAAAATAAATCCACACACCCGTATGTCAAGTTATACGCATTTAATGTATCGTCGTTGCACTGACCAACATGGTGAAGTATGGCCAAACAGTAGCTGTCATTGACACGGCTTTGGGAAGGTCTACATCCGACAGTGGATTGATAATGGGCTGAAACGCTATTGCTGGTAATCGTTCCTGCATATCACATGCGCATACGCTCAAAGTCAATACAGAACAAGGCAAATGTGGACAACACAATAATAATGACGTGGTCCCAACAATTAAATTGCTACACAGTCAGTCCGTTTATATTTCAGTTGTAAGGAACCGTTGGGTAATGTACAGGGAGAAGAGGTAAGCAAGTTACAACATTTCAGACCACCGGCGGTAATCTAGTGAGGATATTTAACCTAGCCAGCATGTCTTTGGAGTGTGAAAGGAAACTGGAGAACACGGCGATAACCCACGCGGACACGGGGAGAGAACATGTAAACTGCGCACAGAAAGGCGGCACCCGCGCCGAGAATCGAACCTGGGTTCTCTTGCTGTGGGGCGGCAGCGCTACCCACTGTGCCGCCGCTCCGCAGACACGCACGCTGCTCCGACTCGTGCCAGGAAACGAAACGAGATCTGATCTCATTGTCAGAAACCGCTTAGTCCTGTACAGGGTCGCGGTGAGCCGGAGCCTCTCCCGGCAGACACAGGGCGCAAGGCAGGGATATATCCATGATGGGACGCCAGTCCATCACCGGGCACTGAGGGCAAGTTAGTCTGCGAGCCAATTAACCGATGCAGCGGCATGTTTATTTGGACTGTGGGAGGAAACCGGAGTGCCCGGCGAAAACCCACGCGGACACGGTGAGAGAACTCGCAAACTCCACACAGACAGGCACCCGAGCCGAGATTCGAACCCGGACGCTTCTTGCTGTGACGAGGCGGCGACAGCGCTACCCGCTGGGCCACCGTGCCGCCCCTCCGAAACGAGGTTACCTCTAGCGAAACCCCGGCACAATGGGCGACGACTCCCCCCCGCTCGCCCCGCCGCACGCGAGTGAAGACTGCCCGTCACGGGCGTGTTTGCTGCCCGCCTCCGTCATTCCGTCATGTTTAAATTAATCATTAGTGTCAACATTCGGCAGGCATGCTTCGGTCATTACTCAGGCATGCAGAAACATCCTTGCCCAGCTGTTTGTGGGGGGCAGCTCGGAGGATGTGACCGTTGAGTCAGGACATCGGTTACGTGCGGGCGTTCGTTGCTCGACCGGCCCGCCCATCGTCTCATCCCAAACGCGACTTGCGTGTGTGGTCCAGGTGAGCGTGCCGTGCTGGCGCCACTCCGATGATAATGATGATGATTATGGAGGCTTAAGAGATCTAATTGCACGCGGATGTCCTGCGCCGAGGATGTCCCACAAGTTTCAACTGAACCATCAAGTCAAGCGTGGCCCAGAAGCGTTGGCGGTTTTGCGTCGTGGAGCTGTTGAGTAAACTGACTTTAAAAAAAAAGTGTGCCATGCGATGTACGGGCATAGCCCCGCCTTGCGCCCTGTGTTTGCCGGGATAGGCTCCGGTCCCCCGGGGACCCTGTACAGGATTACGCGGGTACCGATAACGACGATGATGGCGCTGCAATCCGGGGCTCGCGGACCCAACAGGCGGCATGGTGGCGCAGCAGTGACATCTGTGTCTCGCAGAAAGAAGCTCCTTCACGGGGCGGTTCGATTGCCACCTCGGTTCGATTGCCACCTCGGTTCGATTGCCACCTCGGTTCGATTGCCACCTCGGTTCGATTGCCACCTCGGTGCAATTCCGTGCGGAGTTTGTGTGTTCTCTCCCCCTGTTCTGTGTGGGTTTCCACTGAGGTCTTCGGTTCCCCTCCCACAAAAAGGCACACATCATTGATTGTCAGATACAATCATAATGCATGGGACGCAGTGTGTGGCAGATGTTGGCACTGGCTGGCTGCGAGGCTGCCTTCCTGCCACCTCTCTACGGTTTCCTCACGTCTCTGTACCGGTGTCTTGTGCGTTAATTATTATTATTATTATTTTGATGCCGCGCAATCATTGACATATTGTTATTTTAATGATAGTGAGCATTGTATGTATATAATGTAGCAAGTGTGTTGTGTGTATGCCCGTGCGTTGTATTTGCTTTGTGGTTGAGTGGTAATTAAGTTGAAGGTAGAGGGGTCATCAGCCGGCCATACACGCCCACAGCCCATTTTGACACTTAACGCGGCCTCAAAGTGCACGTGGCCTGGTACAAGCGCTTGGTGACGTCGCCGCCATTTAGTGGGGAATGTCGGTTGTTGTTGTTGTTGTTGATGATGATGATGTCCGCACAGGATATGCAGGGTTTCAATGCTCCATCACGAGCGTGGATTTTATCTGCACAACACCGAGGCTTTCATGCCTTTATTACTCTCCAGAGATTTTTTTTTTAAACCACTATTTCAGCTTGAAATCTCCCACTCTTGCACCGCTCTCAAGCACTCCTGTGCCTTCATGACGACGTCAGGAGAACGTGTTACGCACTTGAAACAAGATCGCCCGTAGGACGGGTACTCTGCTAGTATTTGCAAAGAGTGTATGATGTAAAGTAGTTTGATACCTTTCCCGTTGATTTTAAGTTGGAATAAGGAATGCAGAAGCACAGCATTGGTTCAGCAAAACGGGCGTGGAGTGGTGGCGCAATGGTTACCACACCTCCGCCGCCTACGTGTGATTCTCAGCTGACCGTAAAGCAGCCGCTTTAGCAACGCGCACTAACGAGCGTGGTGAAGTATGGTCAAACAAGCCTCACGAGCATCACAGCGAGGAGGGACTTTCATCCAGCAGTGAAGTTTAATGAGAGTTGCTCTCTTGCGATCCGCACCTGCTCGGGAACACACGATCCTTCCTTGTTTGTTTGTTTAAGAAATTATTTATTTCTTGCTGACTTTATGTCCTATGATTTGTTGCTGCGGTTTGACTTTCGGTTCGAACTGCTTTAATGTTGTTGTTGTTGACGTGCCGTTCTCTCCGCAGCTCTGTGCAGCGCTTTGTGACCCTCGGGTGAAAAGCGCTCTAGAAATGCAATTACTATTATTATTATTAAATATGTAACGAGACAAAATGACAATTTTAAAATGTCATCGTCACTGCCCTGGTCAATAAATCCCATCTGAGTTGGTTACCTCAGCCAGAGAAAGATATTTTTTTAATTCAAAGGTTTTCCTCCACAGTACAAGCACACTTTAACATTCCACAAAACGGTTCTTATTTTAATGTACCCCAGAGGGATGATAGGTCGAGTTAAGATTTTTTTTGAAGGGTTGGTGGGGGGGCGGGTTGGTTGGCGGTGAAGCGGAGGGGAAGTTGGGGTTTTTTGAGAGAATCACAGGAACATTTGGAAAGCCAGGAAGGGGAATAATGACCCCGCGGTGATTGTCACTTAGTCCAGGCTGCGGCGGCCGCCGCTGCCGCTGCATTCACTACCACCGCCCCAAATAGGATTCATTCCCCGGGAAACACAAAGCACGCACACGTGGAGCCCATTTTCTGGCACCAATTAAGCCGGACACTTGCGCGGCACAAAACAAAGCGTGCATCCTGCAAAACACGAGCGCCCGCCGTCATTACCGCTCCGGGGAACCCCCCCCCCGGGCAAGGGGGAGCGGCGCGCGTGTGAACGCAGCTCGTTATAGCGCCGCCCGTGCTCACGCGCCTACAACGCGGCGGCTGTTGCAGTGAGTGGCTCGGGTTGGACTCCCGGCTCCCGGTGCCGTCTGGCGATGTGGCGCTTGTGTGTTCTCTCGCCGTGCCGGCGGACACTCCGGTCTCCTAGCAGACACGCTGCTGCTGCTGCTGATGATGTTACGTGACCTACTGAGTAGAGATCGCAGCCCGGCGCCTTGCGATAGACTAGCATCCTATACTGGGCATAGCCCTACCTTGCACCCTTTGTTTGCTCACCCCTCCCCCTCCACCGTCCCTGCTGCACAATTGTTATACAATAACCGCACAGCACAACAGTTTCTTTCCAACCTTTCAGCTTAAATTAAAAAACCTGACTGACTCGAACAGTAATGTGTTTTCTTTAGCAACTCAATTTTAATGCAAATAACGGAGAAGGCTATTTATCCAAGCTGCGACTGAAAGGGATTTACCCTTTCTGGCAGTGATGCAATTGATAAGCTCTTTAAACTTTAAATACACTGATCATTCTCAAAAGCTGCGTCGCGACCCATCAGTGGGCCGCGAGCGCCACCTAGTGGTCCGTGGAGACCAGACCCGAGTAGGCCTTGAGATTTTCAAAAGGCTGAGAAGCCCTGACACCTGCTGCAAGGCATCAAGTTTGCAAAAACCCACGCATGCGTCGGTGAAACACGTGCTAAGACTACGCCTTGGTGTGCAAATATCTTAACACTTGAATTATTGCCAGAAATGCGAACGCCTCTTCTATTTTTTTGGATCTGTAATTGCAAACATGCACGTAATTACAAAATATAACATGCACGTAATTACAATGCACAGTCAAGGTCGATGGTATTATTTCGAAGAGAAAACAGTTTAGTGTTGTGAGGAATCTGCAGTGCGATTAACTGGCTCCAACATTTTCCAAACATTGCGTCTTTATAATGTTTACTGACTGTGCATTTGGAGGGGTTTGTCGTTTTAGATATGCAAGGAGGGGCGGCGCGGTGGCCCAGTGGTTAGCGCTGTCGCCTCACAGCAAGACGGTCCCGGGTTCGAATCTCTCGGCTCGGGTGCCTTTCTGTG
>JAZEWT010000004.1:32253894-32267333 GCA_036362905.1 Mordacia mordax
GCAAACTCCACACAGAAAGGCACCCGAGCCGAGAGATTCGAACCCGGGACCTTCTTGCTGTGAGGCGACAGCGCTAACCACTGGGCCACCGCGCCGATGGGCAAATATGAATAATATTAATTGCAAACACATTTGCTAGTGTTTCGAACGTGTCCCCGATTGTATTGCCGGTTTCGCTACCGCGATCTATGTTTGATTACGAGACGTTAACAGCAGTCGATAATTTGCCAACACGCCACGATTAACATTTCTTTGTCATTCTTCATGCTTTACATGGTAAGGCCACGGCTACTGAACCGCATGTTTATAGTGAGTTCTACTGTTTGTTCATCACAGGCTGTTAACTGAGTCTCATGGAGTGACGTCACCAATCATGGCACGCTCAAGAAAAGTGACAGCAACGCTGAGCACTTGGCAGGGTTCGCGTGGGTTTTCTCCGGGTGCTCCGGTTTCCTCCCACCGTCCAAAGACACGATGCTGCCGAGGTTAATTGGCCTGCTGAGCAAATTGCCCCAAAAAAGTGGGCCCTGCGATTTACTGGCGTCACATTCTGGGTATAGCCCAGCCTTACGCCAAATGTCTGCCGGGATTGGCTCCAGCCCCCAGCGACCCTATACAAGATTAAGAGGGTACTGATACTGAACTCTACTGGGTGGCGCAGTGGTAACATCTACACCTCACAGAGAGAATATTCCGCCGGAGGCAGCTGTGGGTGCCTTTCTGTGTGGGGTTTGTGCGTTCTCCTCCCGTTCTGCGTGCGCTTCCTGCGGATTCTCCATGTTCCTCCTCCTACTAAAAAAAATACTCGTTAATGAATTGGCCGATAACATCATAATATACAGACGCAGTGTTTGGCAGGTGTTGGCGCTGGCTGGCTGCATAGCTGCCTTCCCCTCGCCTCTCTGTGGTTTCCTCACCACGCCTCTAATGATGCAAGTCACCCATGTGCTAAATCATAATTAATGATAGTAAAGCAATTAGGATGCCTGCTCCTGGTCAGCAGATCCTGGTTTTGCGGGATGTAGCGAGGACCCGACACCAGATCAAAGTCACTCCACTCATTTGCTGCTCATTTTTGTCCAAATAAACTCGATCAAAAACCGCACATCCTAGGTCCCAGTCATCAATCTTACAGCGCGCGTCGCTAAGCGACAAATCGCCCGTCTCCCGTTGCATTGCCTCTTTAATTCGTCGCACGGTTCAATTGCCGACGGTTGATTATTCGGAATGAACGCGCGGTTTATTTTTGCTCCACAACAAAGCGCCGAGACGGCCGCGTTCAACTTTCACGGCGCTGAGCGGAGCGCACCGCCGCCGGGAGCGGGGCCGCGGCGGCTGCGGCCCCCGCTCCCTCCTCCGCCTGCCGCCTCGAACGGCGCTCGGAGTCTTCCAAGACGAAGCGGCGTGGGAAGGGGGGTGGGGGCAGCAAAAGTGCTTCGCTTGCAGGATCGCGGCTGCCGCCGCGGAGGTTTGGGGTGGCCCTAATCCATAACCCTGGAGCCGGGAGTGCTGGGACCAATAGGACTGACAGCCGACGTGCCGCCTGCCACACGCCAGCTCTCCCCTCTCTCGCGAGCGCACACGCACGCTCGAGAAAGCACGAAAAAAAAACACGCACGCATTCTGATAATAATAGTAATGTATGGGTCCAAAAAAAATAAAAATAGCAACATTGTTTTGTCTTGGTTCCCTTTACGAGGTTGTAGTAGATGGCATTCAGAGTTATGGCCTGTCTGCCACGTGCCAAGTCAAATAGTGGCCTGCTAGGACCCAAGCGCACATTTCCCAAATCTACTAAGACCTGGCACGAGTCGGTGACCAATCCCTACTTGTTGCGCTAATCAGTTGCAGTCCACTTGTTATCAACGCAACTTAAGGCAGCTGTTTTTGAGACTGGTCCGAATTAATTTGTGACGCGTGTTCTTCATCATACGCCGTGCACTGTTGACACTTTAACCAGAGGTTATTGCACATTAGATATGTGCATACATGTTCGAGGGGTTTCAAGTTCTAAGTCATAAAGCATATATTTATGCATACACGCACACGCACACGCACTCACATGCCCCATTCGAACCCAGTTATGACTGACGAAGAACCCTTATGTCCATGAGCCTCCAGTGCAATCACTTAAAGGAATTCCGGCAACTTTTGTCTCGAACATTTTATTAGGAGAATTCCTCGCGTCGTGCGGCACGGTGGCCCAGTGGTTAGCGCTGTCGCCTCACGGCAAGAAGGTCCCGGGTTCGAATCTAGGCTCGGGTGCCTTTCTGTGCGGAGTTTGCATGTTCTCTCCCCGTGTCCGCGCGGGTTTTTGCCGGGCACTCCGGTTTCCTCCCACAGTCTAAAAAACATGCTGCTGCATAGGTTAATGGGCTCGCAGACTAAATTGCCCGCAGTGCTCGGTGATGGACTGGCGTCCCATCGTGAGTATATCCCTGCCTTCCGCCCTGTGTCTACCGGGATAGGCTCCGGCTCACCGCGACCCTGTACAGTACTAAGCGGTTTTTGACGAGATGAATTCCTAGTGTCGACCTTAGCACCCTGCACTTGGTGCCACTACGTTTGGGCTGAGTTAACCTAGGGGAATCCCAGCGCCAGGTATGGACACCGTTAGCCACCACAGACATCATGGCCATGATTGAACTCAGGTTGCAGGAATCATGTCACATAAAAGCACAACACACACACACGAAGCAACATTGTTGAAACAAATTGATGTTCGTGACATCGTATTCCGGCGCTGCGGTGGTGCAGCGAGGAGCGCTGCTGCCTCACAGCAAGAAGGACCCGGGTTCGGTTCCCGACTCGGGTACTTGTGTGGAGTTTGAGTGTTCTCTCTCTCCCCGCGTATGCGTGGGTTCTCGTCAGGTACTCCGGTTTCCTCCCACCGTTCAAAGACACGCTGCTGCTGCTGCTGCTGCCTAGGTTAACTGTCCTGCTTTTTAAAATTGCCTCTTAAAAAAGTGTGTCGTCACATTCTGGGAATATCCCTGCCTTGCACCCTGTGTCTGCCAGGACAAGCTTCGGCCCTTCGTGACCCTGTTCAGGATTAAGCTGGTAATTATAGTAATCATGATGATGACGCAGCGCTTTACGACCCTCGGGTGAATGGCGCTATAGAAGTGCAATGATTATTAAGGCGAGTAAGGTGCAGGCACGGTGCCCAGTTCTCTGAGTCTCACCACTGCTGATGTTCACTGTTTTCGGTACCCATCTTTACCAAGCTGACACCGAGATGATCAGCACGAAAAGTACGAACACATTTGATGAGCAAAGCCCATGTTTAGGATAACGATAACACTATCAATCTCATCTCATCTCATTGTCAGAAACTGCTTAGTCCTGTAAAGGGTCGCGGTGAGCCGGAGCCTATCTCGGCAGACACAGGGCGCAAGGTAGGGATATAGCCACGATGGAGCGTCAGTCCATCATCGGGCACTGCTGGTAATTTAGTCTGCAAGCCAATTATCCTATGCAGCAGCGTGTTTTTTTTGACTGTGGGAGGAAACCGGAGTGCCCGGCAAAAACCCACGTGGACACGGGGAGAGAACATGCAAACTCCACACAGAAAGGCACCCGAGCCGAGATTCGAACGCGGGCCCTTCTTGCTGTGAGGAGGCGACAGCGCTGCCCACTGGGCCACCGTGCCGCCCAAAACTAATAATCCACTTTATATAATAATGGAGCGTCATCTCTCGTCGTCAAATATTTTATTCTGTTTTCTTGTGCACGATGCCCTAATCAGCGTTATCCTTGGCAACGCTCTCTCGAGACCATATTCTACATCTCCCCAATGTTATTGAGCACTGCTTGGAGTCTTTGATCGTGACATTTTTAAAAAGCGGAAAAATGCTGGTATTACAAAAGCAATGAATCCGTGACCCCAAGGTGCGAATCTAATGATTGCGCTACGCACCTGAGATGTCGCTAGTGCTGTAACATAAACAATCAGCTACGCAACAGCGTGACGATTGACGGTAAACACCGATACCAATACGTTATGAATGCCTATGGTCTTTAATACATTACAACAATTGCTTGATTATGTTGCACTACGAAGCAGAGACTAATTCCCTTCGCCCTCCCAGGGCCCAAAAAGGGCCATTCAAAGCGCAGAAATTCGCATCAACTCGTTCAATCACATTTGCTCTTTTGGATTTTTTTTTTTTGGAAAAATCACATTGGTTGGTCGAAGTTGCCAGTGTTTAATGAAACCCATTCTGGGCCACCGTGTGCAGACTGCAACCGCAAAGGTTATTTTTCCGTGCAGCCAGAGAGGATCACATTTTTTATTTTGAGAACGTCACATTAACCCATTACGCCCGCAGACGACGCCGTTATAATGGGGCGTGACAACCGCGAGATTTGATGTTATTTTGAACCGTCCAAAAACAATAAACTGTAAATCTAACGGCGAATTAACATATAATTTTACACTGAATATAGGTTCTTGCGCCGGTTGGCCTGCCCAGTGGCCAACAAGTGCGGTCATTTCACTTTGGTCAATTAATACCAATCACAAGGCAGCGATAAGTACGACTCTCTGACGCATTGCGCGGCAAACTCTGGAAAAATAAAATAAAAGAACCATTCTGATTTTTGGCCGCGGCGGGAAGCCACGTGGAATGCACGACTAACGTCGGCGACAAGCAGGACGGATAAACGCAACTTAACATTTCCTAACGCTGTGGTCACATTGCAACCCACTCCCCACTTGTACTGCACCCAAAGCTTGGGCCGCTTTCTTACCGGTCGAGTGTACTGGATCGGTACCGGCTTACTGTCACCTCCGATGGTAAGCGGGTACTAGCGGAAGCACTCCCCGCTCTTCAGCAGCCCGCCCTGAGCAACCCAGTGTGGTGTGGGGGTCAGCCTATCTCTATAACGACCGTGGCATGGAGAGCGCCGTACCCACTCGGTGGTAGATTGGTAGTGGGCTGCATGGTGGCGCACTGATAACGCCTGTCTGTGCGGAGTTTGTGTGCTCTCTCCCCCTGTCGAGCGTGCGTTTCCTCCGAGTTATCCGTTTTCCTCGCAAAACTAAAGAACATTCATGAATCAGTTGGTCGATCACGTAATTATATATGGCAAAAGCAGTGTCTGGCGGGTTGGCGCAGGCTGACCACGTGGCTGACTCCCCCTCTCTCTGCGGTTTCCTCGCTACGCCTCCGTATTCGTGATCAGGCGAGGAATATGTGCGGCGAGTTATAAAGTACATAATTCTTATTCTTTTAGTTATAATAATAATCTCATCTCATTGTCAGAAACCGCTTAATCCTGTATAGGGTCGCGGTGAGCCGGAGCCTATCCCGGAAACACAGAGTGTAAGGCAGGGGTATACCCACAATGGGACGCCAGTCCATCACCGGGCACTGAGGGCAATTTAGTCTGCAAGCCAATCAACCAATGCAGCAGCATGTTTTTGGACTGTGGGAGGAAACCGGAGTGCCCGGCGAAAACCCACGTAGGACACGGGGAGAGAACTCGCAAACGCCGCACAGAAAGGCACCCGAGCCGAGATTCGAACCCGGGACCTTCTTGCTGTGAGGCGACAGCGCTACCCACTGGGCCATCGTACACCTATGACGGCTAATTTTATAATAATGTTTGCATTTCTAATTTAAGACTGAGTAAACCTAGTGGAGGCCCAGAACAGTGTTTCAAAAAAATCATCACTTGCGTTGAGCCAGTGAGAACTGGGCTTCCAGCGCAGCGCGCTAACCACTGCGCCACCGCTCCCCGCACGCACCGTAATCATTTATCCACGTTCCCAGCGTGTGCAGCGTGGCCGCGATTTCCATTCTCTGCATCGAGTCTCAAATCACTCCCGCGCCCGCCTCCCCCCCACTTTGTGCCCATTTCAGTTCTTCAAACATTATTTTTTTTCTTTCCAGTAAGTATTCCCTCCCTCAAGGGGGGGCCGTGCTGGGGTCCAGGCTGGCAGGGGGATTGGCCCGGAGGATCCCTGCCAAGAACGGCCCAGGAACAACACAAACGCTGTTGCGGACCCTTGTGTTTTTTTTTGCAAAGCAACCCCAGCAGCGCCCACGGTGAACTTGGAAAACGCGTTTAGTCGTGGCCGGCCACGGAAACTGGCATCGAGCGCTGGGGGACTCATTCTGCGCGCACAATATCCGCATTGATATGTGGAAATTATGATATTTTCCTTTAAAAACAACAAAAAATAGTAATAAACTTGGTGGTGTAGAAAATGTCACTCAAAATGCCCACGCGTGACTGCTCTCACGAGCAGATACGGTGTTACAAACAGATTCATTTATTTTTTGCGTACGCAGCCAGAATTCGAATAATAACTTTAAATCCACACGGGAGGAATGGGGGGGGGAGGGTGATTGTCCAAAGAAAAAAAAATCAGTTTCAAAAAATAAACTCTCTGAAGGTTGTTTTACTTGAGGACTAATTACATTTCCAGATGGGCTCTTCAAATACACGGGCCGATTTTGCCACTAAGCACAATCATTATTTATAATATTTGAATACTGTTGACTATTATGACCATTAAAGTAATTTACAAATGTTCCCTTCAGCATTGATCCTGGCGGACCTCTATTTAAACGGATCGTATGGAAAGAGTTACGTAATCTTTCCGTTCACTTTCTAAAGCCATTCCCGAAAAGTGACTTCTATCTGGCGCCGATGCATTTATCGATTCGTGGAATATACGGGTAATGGCAGGGAACCAACGACACCATAACGCAGCCACAGAGCTGCGATGGTACAAGTTCGACTTCACGTTGTAATATTTCAGTAGACAGAAATATGTATTTATAATTAAGCAACTGTTTGCATGTATATATGTAATTCCTCACTGATAGAGCCGCGTTTGTATCCTTAAACAAGAGCACATTATATTTGCGTAACGCCAATGTTTTGATGTCTTATTTCATCTTTATTGCGCAGTTGGTGATTACTAGTCTGAAACGGCAGCACAGTCAACTTTAGAGATTATTTTTTGCACCAGCACCACACTCTCGCCACATGTATCGTGACGTCAGAAGAACGCGGTTACACGCTTGGAACATGATCACCCCACATGGGGGAGAGGGTGAGGGAGTACTCTGTCACGATAATGACTACACAACCACAGTGTCAGTCCCAATGAAGGCAAACGTCTCCATACAATGCTCGTTGCAGGGTTCCACAGTCCCTTATCGGAGACTCAGTGCAGGTTGGCCGCGAGTAGGGGTTTGGATACCACTTGCACCACTGATATCAGCCGTGCGTTAACCACAGCCAACTCAATCAACCAGGTTTGTAACAGTGCGGATAACGCACAAACACCGCTTCGCAACAACACACGGCAGGGAGATATGTTCGTTGATAACTAGCCGATGAGAGATTATATTTTTTAATTAACTAAAGCGTTTCAGCCTACCAGGGGCGGCACGGTGGCCCCAAGGGGTAGCGCTGTCGCCTCACAGCAAGAAGTCCCGGATTCGAATCTCGGCTCGGGTGCTGCTTTCTGTGTGGAGTTTGCGAGTTATCTCTCTCAACGTGTCCGCGTGGGTTTTCGCCGGGCACTCTGGTTTCCTCCCACAGTCCAAAAAAACATGCCGCTGCGTAGGTCTAGTGGCTTGCAGACTAAATTGTCCGCAGTGTCCGGTGATAGGCTGGCGTCTCATCGAGGGTGTGTCCCTGCCTTGCACCCTGTGTCTGCCGGGATAGGCTCCGGCTCACCGCGACCCTGCACAGGACTAAGCGGTTTATGACAATGAGATGAGATGAGGTTTCAGCCTATCAGAAACGCAAACGCAATGCGTAATCATAACGATGTCACAATACGGCAGCTGCAGAAATGGGAACTCGCCTGGGAGAACGTTTTCCATGGATATGGAGCAATGACTTCAGCTCGTGTGCAGGCGCTCGATGCATAATAGCACAGCAAGGCCATTGGAAAGATGTTTAGATGTACAGACATTTACAATTAGAGCTGGAAATACCCACTGAGCTTGCAAGCTTTGGATGCAGGATTCTTGCGACGCAACTAAATGTTCAAAATAATGCGAGCAACATACCACATCACAAAATACCGCAGCAAATTTACAGCATTAAATTGTGCAAGGTTAAAACCGTAACCCTAAAGAGGTTGACAATGTGAGGCCTTCATCCAACAGTAAACAGACCACGGTTCATGATGTAATCACACAGAGGATGTTAGAGAAATCGCGTTAGTGATAAATAATGTTGTTGACTTTAGTTGCATGGTTTGTGCTGAGCAATTCTGTAATGGGTCGGAGATAGCATCGAGTGTTATTTTCCAGATAATTAACCCCACGCAGTAAAATGATTAATACTGGTGATTCATGCTTGGACAACTTAAATTGTCCTTGAATATCCAAGCCTGCGAGTGAATGCTAACACAGCGCAGTTAATTTTTACAAACGACGGGCTATAGTTCCTGACTGCGGTTTGTGGACAATTACACACGACACAGTGTGCGCGTCTGACAGTGGAGTGGAACGAACCGTAGCATTTGCTCGGTGTCACCGTCTCTTAACAGCCAAGTCAAATGTCACTTTCATGGGCCAGAAAACCGCGGGGTCGCCATCACGCGCGTGTACTTTAACCATCTCTCACTGGACCATCTTACCTGCGTCTTCCGTGGCTCCACCGTTCATTGAGATGGGATGCTCAACCGGGTTTTTTTTTTAAATCCTCCACCGCCGCTTTGCCCACTCGGGTTCGGTCTCCACGAACCACTAGGTGGCGCTCGCGGCCCACTGATGGGTCGCGATCCATTGGTTGAGAATGGTGGCAGTAGAGCATTACAATTAACGAAGATGCTTTGCTGTAACATTATCTTCAAAACGCATTTTAAAATTAGAGTTGAAAATGTGTTCATATTTTACATGTTGTTTTGAAACGATGTGTATATAAAAAAATAATTGTCAATGTTGCTAATTTTCCGTCCAATGCCATTGTTGTTGACGTGCCGTTCTCTCCGCAGCTCTGTGCAGCGCTTTGTGACCCTCGGGTGAAGAGCGCTCTCTCTATATATTGCAATTATTAATATATTTGTATTATTATTGTAGCGAGGAAGGGTAAGGACGTTACATGTAATTGGGTTTTATTCCGAGTGGCTTCCTAGATACGAACCTACAGGCCGAGCTATGGTATTGGAAATCCTGTCGCCTGAGTGCCTGGACCATTTCAAATCCTGTCTCAAGACTCGCTTGTTCCGTAAGACCTTGAGGTCCTCTGGCTTGTACTGTTGATGCTGCTCACTCTTGTTTGCTTGGATGATGGCTCGCGGCTGACCTGTGCCTGCTCAGGAACAAGTCTTCCATCCTTTATTTGTTGCAATAATTATTTTATTTGTTATTTGATGTCCTTCGTTGAGTTCTAGTCATTATTTTACTTATTTGATGAATTCTGATGTTGTTGTTAACGTTGCCGTTCTTTCCATAGCTCTGTGCAGCGCTTTGTGACCCTCGGCTGAAAGGCGCTTTTGAAATGCAAAAACATTATTATTATCATACTATACGTTGTAAAAGCACCTATGTACATAAGTAAAACAATATAAGCCAAACATGCTTGCAAGAGCGGTTTGTGTGAATTAAAGGTGCACCTTCTGCACAAATAAGAATCTCAAAAGTGATTTTCTCTGAGCATCGATGAACGTTTGTTTTAAACGAAAAAGTCTCCACAACGGTATTCGAAACGGATCCAGCACCGCGCGAGTCAGCCGTCGCTCCCAGTCCATCATCTCCTCATCACTCTCTCTCTTGGTGCTGCCACGGTTATTGTTCCAATTCCTCTCCTTGACCTGTCCTCGCAGTTGAGACGTTTCGATCTACCAGACCAACCATCACATCATCTCACCCATGGTGTCCGACCACGTCTCTTCTCTCGCGCAACTCAACGTTTCAATTCCCTCCCGTCGTCCGCTTCCCCCATCGAGCGCTCCCCCATCAGCCCATTTAACGGGCTGATAGGGGAGCAATGATGTCTAATTAATGTGGATGTTTATACGACGATCCTACGCACGGCGCATTGTCCGTATCGTACAGCAACCTATGTCCTCTGAACAAAATGAGACACAGCGATGCACGGATGTAATGGCAGCAATACAAAATAAAAATGAAAACATATTCTCTCCATTACTTCCAGCGTCGACCGATGTCTCAGAAGTCGTGGACAGCGTCCGTTGTTTCCGAAGTCCGTTGACTAAAGGTGTCCGTTATATCGAGATGTTACTGCCTTTAAAATATTGACATGATTGGGGTCTCGCGGCCTGTGATTGGCGGCTGCGATTTGGAATATATTAAAAAAAAATATATATATATATAAAACAGCGAATGAAAATACTCAAGCCTTTGGTAAAAAAATAATAATCATAATCTCGCCGTACAGAGTGGATTGTAAAGCAGACTCAAATGCAATTTCCTGTGGTCCTCTATCTCTTCACTTGAGAGACAAATTCCAGCCTCACGGCGCAGTCTGGATTATGTAGCACATTCAAGTTTTTTCTCTCCGCAATGCAAACATTGTAATAATGTGGGATTACGATTACAAGACGCTTCATTCACCCCCTCCGCTCCCCTCCACAAATAGAAATGATGGCCTTTTTTATTCAGAATTTTCATGTTCTTAATATTGTATTATTGTTATTCTTACGCGTAATTATAACCAACACCGTGCTTTTTTTCTCTGCCTTTATTCTTTTGCATTTTCCCCTCCGAAGATTAAAAGCGGCGCAGAGGTTTCTGCGACGATGAATAATTCCGTTCTTGTTAATGTCCACGTTTTTGGGAAATGTCATTGATCAAAGTCGCGCCGTGGAGTTAAAATTACAAGTGCTAAATGGTAGAGGTATGACGAGGAATGTGCTAACAAACCTTCCGTTTATAGGTCAGTTGAAAAGCAATACCAGATGACCAATTGCCTTCGTGTTTGCGGTTAAGCGACGGCACCGCCCTCGGCTCCTCAGAGGGAGCAGTGAAGGAGAATGAGAGGAGAGACAGTGGAGCCAAGGTCAGGATGAGCCACTCGAGTCACCAGAATGATGTCCCGAACGCTCGGCACTCTCCCAGTTTGCTTGGCACAAGTTTGATCTGGGGTGGCACGGGCGGCACGATAACGCTGCTGCTGCATCGCAGCGAGAGCGGCCGAGTTCGATTCTCGGCTCAGGTGATTGTCTCTCTGTAGAGTTTGCTTTTCCCGTGTCCTTGCGGGGGTTTCGCCAGTTTCTGCCCAGCTTACGTGGCCTGACTGAACTGCCTCCGGTGTCCTGTGATGGACTGGCGCCCCATCCTAAGCGACGAGCCCTTCCCTGTGAGCCGAGCATATTGTATTGCTGCCAGTAGATACGTGCATCACTGTGTCTCATTTTGTCCAGAGCGCATAGGTTGCTGTACGATATGGACAATGCGCTGTCCGTAGGATCGTCGTATAAACATCCACATCAGTTAGACATCATCGCTCCCCTATCAGCACGCACCGTCGATCACTGCTACAGCTGCTCTCACGTGTCTGGAAGCTGACGCGCCGCGTGTCGCTGCCGGTTCACTAACGATTCGTTCCTGCATTCAGACCCGAATTCGTGCACACGAGCGGAGCGGTGGCGCAGCGGTTGAAGCAGCGCTGCACCGTGAACCCGGTGGCCCGAGTTGGATTCCCGGCCACGGCTGACATCAGTGGCATGTGGTGATATCTGAACGGGTCCTGGTGAGCTCCTCGTGCACCAACCCACACTGGTCAGCGTTGCCGATTGAAATGTTGATATCCAGGTTGACCTGAATTGGCCAGTGTACCACAATTCTGGGGGTACTTAGAGCAGATTTTTTTTGAAAAAAGAAACAGAATTTTACAGCCGGATGCCCTTCCTGATGCCAACTTCCTTTGGTCGGAGGGTCATTGGATCCTTATTTGTTTGGAACCTCCCCTCGGACCTGTTCACCAAGTGAGACCTGACCAGGAGTACTGGACTCCAGACCTGTTCACCAAGGGAGACCTGACCAGGAGTACTGGACTCCAGACCTGTCCACCAAGTGAGACCCGACCAGGAGTACTGGACTCTAGACCTATCCACCATGGCAGGCGCTACCAGGAGTACTGGACTCTAGACCTATCCACCATGGCAGGCGCTACCAGGAGTACTGGGCTCTAGACCTATCCACCATGGCAGGCGCTACCCGGAGTACTGGACTCTAGACCTATCCACCATGGCAGGCGCTACCAGGAGTGCTGGACTCCAGACCTGTCCACCAATGGAGACCCGACCAGGAGTACTGGACTCCAGACCTGTCCACCAAGGGAAACCCGACCAGGAGTACTAGACTCCAGACCTGTCCACCATGGCAGGTGCTACCAGGAGTGCTGGACTCCAGACCTGTCTACCCAGGGAGACCTGACCAGGAGTACTGGACTCCAGACCTGTCTACCCAGGGAGACCTGACCAGGAGTACTGGACTGCAGACCTGTCTACCCAGGGAGACCTGACCAGGAGTACTGGACTGCAGACGACATGTCTCTAGGGTCCATAGGATCATGCAAACCCCTCCACCAAGACAAGGCTATGGCCTTAGCAGTGGCAAAATATAATGGAAACATTCCCTATGGCTAACGTGGCATGTGGAGACGTTCATTCAGCAGTGCAACGAAAAAAGGGCTATGATTTTCTAAGATGATATTAATTTTGAACGCATACACACACGAGGCGCCTACACGCTGTACACAAGCGTGGCCACGCCGTCGTGAAGTATACAGATCATTAGCACATCACTGTGCATTCAAACGAATTCCAATTCATCATCATTATCAATATCCGCGTATCCTATACGGGGTCACGGGGGGCTGGAGCCTATCTCGGCAAACAGAGGGCGCAAGGCGAGGCTATATCCAGGCTATGACGCCAGTACGTCGCAAGACACTGGTGGCAATTTATTCAGCAGGTCAATTAACCTAGGCAGCAGCGTGTATTTGGACGCTGGGAGAAAACCGGAGTACCCGGTGAAAACCCACGCGGACACGGGTAGAATACGTAAACGCCAGAGAGAAAGGCACCCGAGCCAGGAGTCGAACCCGAGATTATTTCTTTCTGCGAGTTGGCAGCGCTGCTCACCGCGCCACCGCAAATACTAAGCAGGGTCAGCGTTCGAGACGGGACGCGGTCACGCGTGGTCAGGCTGATCAGCTCGAACTCGGCGTTTGCAATGGAGCACAGTTGCGTGGTGCTCCCTCTATGGATCCGTGTCGCAGAGGGCGCACGCAGCCGCATGGAGCGCCGGGGCTCCACGCACGTTCGTGCATCGCCACGCCTCGCGCAGCGCTGTCGCGGCACGAGACGGGCCGTGAGCGCGCACGCTGCCTGCTCGGGCGCACGGAGGCTCGGGGAGCTGTGCCTGCAGAGCAGGGGTGCACACACTTATTCAGCATGCGAGCTACTTATAAAATGACCAAGTCAAAATGATCTA
>JAZEWT010000004.1:32300255-32315239 GCA_036362905.1 Mordacia mordax
TTTTTTCGATATGACTCTGTGTATAAGACGGGCATTTAAACGTGCCGGTTTTTAAAGGGCTTCTGGACACCGCGTCACCTATATCAGCCAATTAACGGCTTAAAGAGAGGTCATTAATTGCCCTTTTAAGTAAATCATGCGTTTGACCTGTGTATGATGTGTATGCACGTGTGCTACTGTGTACACATTCAAGAGCTGCGATGGCATAACGTTTAGTTTTTATGTGGGTTAACCAAGCTACTAACACCTACCCTTCACCCCATCGCTCTCCTCCACACGAAATACAATTCATGACTACGGTTCGGGGTCACGAATTTAATCACAATATTTATTAGAGTCATAGTAACATTCATATTGCGCCGCGCAAATTCCATGCTGGGCATGGACGAGGTACAGATACGGATGTGCGACAAATCCTCAAAGGAGGGGTGGGAGTAGTAATCCAGGGGGTAAGGCGGCGCCAACACACCAGAGAGCTTCCCAAAAAAAAAAACTATGATGTTATTGGCCACTGAATGTGCAGCGCTTTGTGACCGTCGGGTGAAAAGCGCTCTATAAATGAAAATATTATTATTATTATTAATGAGTGTGTGTTTTCTAGACGTGGGAGGAAACCGGAGATCCCAAATGGGGGAGAACAGAGAAACACCAGAAAGACAACCGAGGAGATGGGAATCGAACTGCCTCAGTCCGGGCTGTGTGCGAGAGGCAGATGTTACCGCTGCAGAGACACCCAGCGTTTTCACTCGCTCAGAAATGCTCTCAAGAGCTGTTCTTTCGTTTCACCTCACACCTGATGATGATGCCTCCCACACGAGGGCGAAACGTCACGAAGGTTAATAGCATTTGTGATTTTGTAGGCCCGGATTAAATTGACAAATCAATGGATATTTCGCACAGAGAGGTTTGAAAAACCTTCGAATTGGCACGTTTTAATTTTGCGTTCGAGTGATAAAATGTAATCAAACTGCAATTTACCGACTTCGCAAGGATTTTCCACAAGCATAAAGAAATATATATCACGACACTTCGACACAAACCACCCACAGCGTGTTAGAACTTCGCTAAAAAATGCTGAGCTGACATCTTCGAAAACGTCGTTTTCGAAAGCAAACACAGCTGCTCATAAGCAAGTAGGTAGAGCATCCAAGTGGTTTGATTTTCATCGATTTAAAAATAAACCGTTGCTTTCAATTGTATTTCTAGTCTAGTTTAGACACAATCGCTTAGGTGCAAGAACATAACAACCAAAACGGTTCCTTGTGAGTACAGCTTAGACATTTTCTCCATGGAAATCGCACATAAGCATTATTAGATTTTCACGATCATAAGTCGCGGGTCATTATCAATACGAAAGCAGATTTTAACGTTTGCCTAAGCCATCGTCATTTCACAATCCTACATTCGTGTGTCATTTTTGCTATTTTAATTAAAGGGGCCTCGGGAAAGCTCCTTCCAGCGGATGCAAATACGTCAGCAGTGGCATGAGAGAGCTATTGCAGGGCTGCACCTTTGCAATGTATAGTTTTATGCGACATGAAGTATCCGGTTTGTCCACCGATTCTAACATAACTTGCCGCTGAAAATTGCTCAGTGACCCAAATATGTCAATGCCTTCCTCTACTAGACAAAAAAATATCATTAAAAGGCGCTTTACTGGATATTTTACGTTACATAAAGTCCAGACTTTTTTTTCTAAATAAACCTCTCTATTCATCCTGGTATATAATCATAACCTCTCTTTCAAGTCTTCAGCGCAATTGAAAGGTTCTTGGGGCGTTCCCCCCCCCCCCTCGTTTTCTTCGTGAGACCAGAACCCAAAACGAAAGGATAACTCTGCCACAAGCGAGCACTGGGGGTTGTTGTTCTGGGGGGGGTGTGGGTGGAGAAGATCAATAGCAGCGACTGTGTTTCACTTTGATGGTCTCACCATCAGCCGCCATAAAAGGGCCCAGAGCTGGCCGCTTACACACTCACCCACCCACTCACCTTCTCAATCCTGGACTGAGACCTTCCGCCTGGCCCAGTGCCAGTACAAACCTCTCCAGAATTTCGTGACGGGAGCCCGCCATAATTTGAAATGAAATGTCGCTGTTGCCAGGAAACGAGTATTTCCACGTATAAAAGATATATATATAAAGAAAGCTACTTTTAGAGCGGTTATTCATCTTGAGCTCTGGGCGTCTGGAGGCCTGCTCTGTGGAAAACCCACCGGTGTAAGGCTGGGGTTACATTTAATCATTTCTTTCCTCGCCGTTCAGAGAGATTTTTTGTTCACCTCTCCCACCACCACCCCCCCCACCACCAACCACCACCCACCAACCACCACCCACCAACCACCAAGCGGCTCATTCTTCGTCTCTTCTTCTGCCCGCTCGGCGAACAGAAAGGTGGGTTGTGAGGCTTGCTCGAGGCGGTCAAAGATGCTTGTGGTCGGAGGTGATGGCGAGGCAGAGCCGTGGCGTCGGTCGGACAGCAAATGCGGGTCGGAGCCAGTGGATCGGGACACTAAACCCACACCGAGACGCAGGTCCGCATCTATGGCAGAGAATGGCTGGAGAATCGGTTCGTCGGCGGAAGAAAACACTGCCTACACATTCGAATAATTATCATATTATTTATTTGTAACGCGCTGCGCAGAGTTCATACCGGGTCATTGACAACACGTGGATTGGGAGGCAGGCAGAGACTGCAGGGGTGGGGGTGTGTGTGTGTGTGTGGGGAAGAGTTGTTCAGGCAGTCAGCCGACGCCATCCCGCCAGACACTGCTTCCTAAATATTTCGACGTTATCAGACAATTAAATAACGAGTGCTTTCGTGGGGTTTTTTTCAGTTGGGGGAGGAAACCGGAGAACCCGGGAGGAAGCTCACGCAGGAGAGCGGAGAGCACACAAACTGCACGCAGAGAGGCACCCGAGGCAGAGATCGAACCCGTCTTGGTCAGGACATCCGTTCTGCGAGATACAGACGCCACCACCGCGCCACCCTGCCGCCCCAATATTAAATGTCTGCCCAGTTTAAAGTGCGTCTCGGAGGAGAGCGAAGGAGTCATCTCCCGAATAGCTTTGGTAAGCAATCAATTAGTCGACAGAATTCAAACGGGAGCACCGTTTGTGGGAATACCCCACGTATGTGTGCACACAGATTACAATAGTATTGTATCATAATGTTCAGTCGTTCGTAATCTAATAATATTATGAAGGCGTCTCCGTGTGGAGTCAGTCTGGGACGGTTTCGCTACTGTGTGCAGGCCTTGTCCAGGTGCAGGAGACGACCAATCACAATGCTCTCCCCAGCGATGTAAATCGTTACCGGAACTCACAGTCGGGACGTGTTTACAGGAATAACTAACAAGTATCGCCACAAATCATAAACAATAATATCCGCGATATATATACACACACACGCGCGTGCAGTCATTTCAGGAAATGAAACATTTATATTTCATCAGATAGAGTATTATAACAGAGGAATGTGTAAGAGTATAAGAATGTGCAATGTAACGTTTCGGGTAATAATTCTTGGACTAGAGATGGGGCATCATAACGGCCGGTCATTAAACGACACACCTTGAGATCTAGAGCCCAAAATCAAACGGTAGATTGCAGTGAAATTTACAAATCGCTCAGCTCATTGTCAGAAACCGCTTAGTCCTGTACAGGGTTGCGGTGAGCCGGAGCCTATCCCGGCAGACACAGGGCGCAAGGCATGGATATACCCACGATGGGACGCCAGTTCATCACCGGGCACTGCGGTCAAATTAGTCTGCAAGCCAATTAACCTATGCCGCAGCATGTTTTTTGGACTGTGGGAGGAAACCGGAGTGCCTGGCGAAAACCCACGCGGACACGGGGAGAGAACTTGCAAACTCCACACAGAAAGGCACCCGAGCCGAGTTTGGAACCCGGGACCTTCTTGCTGTGAGGTGACAGCGCGACCCACTGGGCCACCGTACCGCTCAATTTACTAATTCTACAACGTATTTTTATTAGCAGTCGTTGAGTTCCAGACGAACCCATAAACCGAGAACACGGGAGTTTTTTTTTTTAAGATGATTGTCCTCCAGCATTGAGTGCAGGATCTAAACCGTATTCCACGCGTCAGGCGACTGCACAGTGAACCCAGAGATTCGAGTTCAAATCTCTGCCACGGCCATCCATAGCGTGACATCAGTACCACTTCTGCTTTGCCTCCTCCTCCCCTACCTCCCGTCACCCGACTGACCAGCGTGGTGAAGTATGGACAAAGGCATGCCATAACCGACGTAGCTTGGCGCGTCATGAATATGTGGACTGAGGATGGGTGGAATGTACATTATAGTTCGTGGAATAAATGTGCTAATTCGAGCAATGCGCGTCACAATGTGTGCAGTGAATGTCAAATAAGCCCGTGGCACATCGAACAGCGCGTCCATCGCGAACCTGCCCCAAACGGCTGGATCTGGAAAATCCCGAGACGCCCGCCGTTCGTAACGGATCACCCGCGGTCTCGTAAAACGTCAAAGACAGTGGGATGCTCAGCGCTGGCGGGTGGCGCTGAAAACAAAGCGCAAAGCGACGGTTGCTTCGAAAAGCTGCTCCTCTCGGGACAGCCGCGTCGATCGCTCTCCCTCTCCTCTCTCGTGGCGACGTTTCGTCCGCACACGTTAGAGGCGTCCTCAGGCGCAGAGTCTGAGGACGCCTGCATCATTGCAGAGCGCAGAACGCGCACCGCGGACGCTTAGCGGAGCGTCGGAGTCACTCGCCGGATGGCTGGAAAGCGTTACCAAGTCGGGTGCAGCCGCGCTGCCGGGAGAGGAGGAGGCTCTTGCAGGGTTGGCGCAATGCAGCCTTCACGAGGGTCAGCTGCAGATGAACTCTCCCTCTCTCTCGGTCGCCCCCCCCCTCTCCATCCAGGCGCAAGGAATATTCTTACAGTCGGCTGCAGCAGTGCAAGCGTGTGTCAAAAACCACGAGCTTTGTACGGCAGTGTAATGCGGAAGCTAGTGTATAGAGCAGTGTATAGTGGGCTAGTGTATAGAGTAGTGCAGTGTATAGTGGGCTAGTGTATATAAAGTATGGTAGGCTCGTGTATATAAAGTATAGTAGGCTAGTGTATAGAGCAGTGTATAGTGGGCTAGTGTATGGAGCAGTGTATAGTGGGCTAGTGTATAGAGCAGTGTATAGTGGGCTAGTGTATAGAATGCTAGTGTATAGAGCAGTGTATAGTGAATTAGTGTATAGAGTAATGTATAGTAGGCTAGTGTACATAAAGTATAGCAGGCTAGTGTACAGAGCAGTGTATATTAGGCTAGTGTATATAGAGTATAGCAGGCTAGTGTATATAAAGTATAGCAATGTAGCAGAGTGTGTGGTGTACACTAGCGTAGTGTATTGAGTGGTGTAAACTATGGGTAGTTTTGCCAGCACAAAGATGTAAACAAGAAGAGTTTGTTTTTCCATATTCAGCGATTTTACAAGTGTTCACACCTTAAAACACCAGACACCTATCACAAATCAGTTTTAAGGACAATCATACATTACCGAAGCTTTCTATTTACCTATTTTGCCACAATTGTATGTGTTTTTTTGCAAACTGGACACTTTGTGAAAGGTGTCTATTTTCTTTTAAAGATCTTAACACCTGAATTCCAGAAATGTTCAAAACCGCCTCTCTCGTCATTTACATAGAGAAGTGTAGTTTACAGTTGTATGCCACAGCTACAATGGTCTATATTAAAACACCTGGGTATTTTAACATGGGTGAAACATCGATTACATTGTTTTCAATACAATTGGTTATTGTTTTTCATTAATGTTTTACGGAGCCTGACACAATGCATCGCCAGACCTGGTACGCAGGCCGTACGTTATGTACCCTTGTGCGCTGTTATAATTTTTTTTTACACTTATGTAGCAGGATATGGCGCGGTGGCTCAGTGAGTGGCACTGCTGCCTTACAGCAAGAAGGACCCTGGTTCGATTCCCGCCCTGGGTGCCTGTGCGGAGTTTGCGCGTTCCCTCCGGCCGGTGTTGGTGTGTACTTCTATGCGACTCCACAACGCACGTCGCTTCAAGGGATCACGGCCAATGGTCGAGCCTGGCAACAGGGTGACAGTCGTAAGAGAGGGAGAGAGAGGGAGAGAGAGAGAGAGCAAGGCCGAGTGGATGTCTAGCGCCGAGATGGAGCAAATGAACTCGTTACATTACAGGGAATGAGGTGGGTGACAACAGCTTGGGGAGGACTTCACCTAGCAGTGGATTGATCATGATCGATTACGACGATGATGGTACACGCACACACACGGACCATAGGAGCCGGTACAGCGTCTTGTCCCTGTCTCATCAGATGCGGTGTTGACGCCGCGTTTTACAAGAAACTCTTCGCTCTCTCTCGCGAGGAATATGCTCCAGGAGGCGGCGAGAATTCGGAATAATCGCGTCCACTCTTGCTCGGTGTCGCGAGGTGAACTCGCATTGAAGTTGGGAGCCGCAGAATGAGGCACACGATGGCGATACGCGGTGAGCAAGATCGATGATCATGTCACTGGAACTGTGACGGTGCGACGAGTACGGGGGGTGGTGGTGGTGGTGGTGGGACGCGGGTAGTGGTGGTGGTGGTGGTGGGACGCGGGTAGTGGTGGTGGTGGCATGTGGAGTGATGGTGGATGTCGAGTGATGGTAGATGTGGAGGAGTGATGTTGGATGGTAGATGTGGAGGAGTGATGTTGGATGGTAGATGTGGAGGAGTGATGTTGGATGGTAGATGTGGAGGAGTGATGGTGGATGGTAGATGTGGAGGAGTGATGGTAGATGCGGGATGTGGAGGAGTGATGGTGGATGGTAGATGTGGAGGAGTGATGTTGGCCACTGCGCGTTCCGGTTCTTCCATGAATCTGCGGCCACTCAGCAGCATCACCAGGAACCCAGAACCGCAACAATCGCAAATCCGCGAAACCACAAAAGTTAAACAAGCGAACGGTAAGCGGTTAACCGTACGTTAACCGTACGTTAACCTACGTGTCTCAGGACAAGCTCGCCTGAATACGATTCTGCGGCAGCTACAAATCTCCAGCAAACATCGAGAGCCGCTAGGAGGAGACGAGCGGACAGCCGCTGGGAGGAGACGAGCGGACAGCCGCTAGGAGGAGACGAGCGGACAGCCGCTGGGAGGAGACGAGCGGACAACCGCTAGGAGGAGACGAGCGGACAACCGCTAGGAGGAGACGAGCGGACAGCCGCTAGGAGGAGACGAGCGGACAGCCGCTAGGAGACGAGCGGACAGCCGCTAGGAGACGAGCGGACAGCCGCTAGGAGGAGACGAGCGGACAGCCGCTGCTGGGAGCACAGAGGGCCGCGTCGGTGCCGTGAGATCCGTTGTTGATCCGGAGCGAGGTGTGAGAGAGAGGCTCTGCCAAGTCTGCGTCCCGTTGTATGAAACACAAACCGCTTCTGCGGATGTTCCTGCACACGACTGGAACAGCGCCACTGAACCAAGCAGCCGGTGCACTGCGTTCCCAATAAAGCGTGCTCAAGTCAATACCGTGTTTAAATCGTTAGCAGCGGTGTATAATCATAGTCAAACTTAACTTTATTTGTACATTTTCTGTAAAAATTGCAGTATTTTGGGGTTTATTTATTTATCTACATCTGACGAGTAGATTAAAGTGGGAAATAATCTCAAGTCGGGTGGATATGAATGAAACGAACCACAAATGTGTTGCGTGGTGTCGCAGCATTGAGGACAATTGAATAAAATCTCCGCGTAGAAATTAAACATTCACCGAAATTACTAAAGATATGTACACGCTTAGAAACTACACTAACAGACAGAACGAGGAACACATTGATTAGGGAACGCATGTTAAGATGCTGTGCAATGAATAGTTTTATAATTCATATTGTCGTGGTTATGGTTTGGGTTTCATATTTGTACAAGTTGGTGTGGTGGGTTTGTTTAGTTGTGTACGCTTATGTGTTACGGTGGACCGTTTGTGATGACGGTAGAAGTTTCATTTTGCGCACTGTCGCTCAGAGTTTACTTGTGTTTGGGTGTTTATGCGTTGCTACGTGGGTCAGTTCGGAAGTAGAGTGTGTCGCTGGAATCCCGCATCCAGAGCTTGCAAGCTCACTGGGTACTCATCTCGTCGTCAGAAACCGCTTAGTCCTGTACAGGGTCGCGGTGAGCCGGAGCCTATCCCGGCAGACACAGGGCGCAAGGCAGGGATATACCCGCGATGGGACGCCAGTCCATCACCGGGCACTGCGGGCATTTTAGACTGCAAGCCAATTAACCTATGCAGCAGCATGTTTTTTGGACTGTGGGAGGAAACCGGAGTGCCCGGCGAAAACCCACGCGGACACAGGGGGAGAGAACTCGCAAACTCGACACAGAAAGCAGCACCCGAGCTGAGATTCGAACCCGGGCGCTTCTTGCTGTGAGGAGGCGACAGCGCTACCCACTGGGGGGGCCACCGTGCCACCCTCACTGGGTACTTTCTGCTGCAATACCAGCAGACATCTCTCTCTCTCTCTAATGAGATCATTCACAACCGCTTGGACAATAAAGGTGCTCGGGCAGAAGTCGTCATCGCTGGACGGTCCAGGTTCAAGAATAGCGATGTCGTGACAAGGAAGGGAGCGCGGAGTGAGAGCGCGGAGCGAGAGCGCGGTGCGAGAGCGAGGGCGCGGTGCGGGAGCGCGGTGCGGGAGCGCGGAGCGAGAGCGCGGAGCGAGGGCGCGGTGCGAGAGCGAGGGCGCGATGCGGGAGCGCGGTGCGGGAGCGAGGTGCGGGAGCGCGGTGCGAGCGCGTGGGCGCGGTGAGAGAGCGCGGTGAGAGAGCGCGGTGAGAGAGCGCGGTGCGAGAGCGCGGTGCGGGAGCGCGGAGCGAGGGCGCGGTGCGGGAGCGAGGGCGCGGTGCGGTGCGGGAGCGAGGTGCGAGCGCGTGGGCGCGGTGAGAGAGCGCGGTGAGAGAGCGCGTCCTCCTAGGAGACGGAGCAGCGATGGATCTACTCGTGTGCTGGCGCTCGGTCGATCCTGAACGATGTCCATAGATTAGGTAATAGCGTAATCCAGCAGTGGATAGATCACGGCCAATGATGAATAACAACGCGATGTGAATGATTTATACAGCACCATATTGTGGAAGCTACTGCACGAGGATACAGTGCCGAAACGTCTACCGATGTACATCTCGGAAAATACACAGGAGGCGTAACAAGCGGCAGTACTGAGAAATGTGGTGGCGAAATTTCAGGGGTTAATGAATCATATTATCATTATAGGGCGGCACGGTGGCGCAATGAGCAGGGGCTGCCGTCTCACAGCAAGAAGCACCTGGGTCTGATTGCGAGCTCGCGTGTGTGGCAGTCCCATGTTTCCTCTACAGAACGCGTGGATTTCCCCCTCACAGTCCAGAGACTCGCTGCAGTCCAGGTTCATTACACTCTGGTGCCCTAACCATGGACCTGCGTTCCCTCCTGGGTACAGCCCTGCCTTGTACCCTACGTTTGCCCGGATAGGCTCCGGCCTCTCACGACCCAGTCTACAGGATTAAGCGGGTGACGGAAAAATGAACGAACATTATTTCACGGGGGTTATTCGGGGCATCTCCTGCGACGCAACAACATTTCACATCGGACCACGTTTACGCGCGAGGGCCAGTCCATTAAAACGGAATTCCCCCATCACGGCTGGAAGACACAGCCACTCGCGTCCAATGCAAACAAAGCGCCGGCAGCTAAGCTCCGCACTTCCAGCGCATGCAGTGATGCGGGTTTTGTTTTTTTTACGAGGCGAGGACCCATGACGCTCGCATGCGATTCTATTTTTCTCTGTCGGTACTATTGCTTAAGTGCTACCAGAAGTGTAGTCGTGCTGCGGTCTGAGCCCTCTTCAAATCGTGACGGGCTGGAGGTGGCAGCGCGCTTCAGAGGGTTCATGGTTTGCCGTGCAAATAAAGTGTGAATTTGAAGCGGTGTTAACGTTTCCAGAGGCGTAATCAATGCGTGGGAAATTTAAGAAAAAACAACAACTTGTAGCGCGCAAATTTCATGAATGGGCTTGAATAAGGCATGGATATCGAGATGCAATGAAATCACAGAGAGGTGAGGGGAAGGCAGTCATGCAGGCACCTAGCGCCAACATTCATCAACCACTGCGTTCTATATATTATGGTAGCGGCCAATTAAAGACTGAGAGGTTATTTTTGTTTTACTTGTGGGAGGAACCAAAGAACACGCAGGAATCCCGCGCAGAACAAGGGGAGACCACACAAATTCTACACACAAGTTGCCCGATGCGGGAACTGAGACCCCTCTGAGACAGGACTTTCTGTGACGCACAGATGTTACCGCTGCACCACACATAGATCAGAATATTTTAAAAAACCTTGCTATTGTGTCCGGACAAACGTGGCTGTAATGAAAGTTTCGATCTCAGTATCGTCCACAGCGAGGACACACGCTTGCTACATCACGTAGATTAATATCGCTGGTTTATTTTTCCCGAAACGCCGCAATAAATCTCAAGCCATTGTTAAACGCAGCAACGGATGAAGGGGCCCCCGCGTGCCATCTTGGCCGCAACTCCGACTCACGCGGGCGGACAGCGCGCCTCCTCGGTGAAGCGAGGCCGAGGGAAACAGAGGCGGCGGCGAGGGGGGGGGGGGAGGAGAAGCGGCATGATGGGCTCCACGTCGCAACGAGCTACCGATGTGAGCCGTGGCCAGGAGTCGAACTCAGGTCGTCGGGTCCACTGCTCGGCGGCGTGATGCACCACAGCAGCGCGCGCTGGTTTTTTTGCCTCGAGCGATGTAACACTGGCGTCACGATAACGATTCCCCCGTTCACAGTCCAGAGGCACGGCGGTCTATTCCTGGCAGCCATCGGCGTATTTTATGCGTTACTTTGCACACACGGCAACGCGGATTTATTATTATTATTATACGTTTAATTCACTTCATAAACATTGGGAGAGTCAAAATAATACCCGGTGTTACTTTACCATGATGGGGCAGCGGCAGATCGCTTGCGTTGGATGAACGCCAAGTTCCGTGGAATTCGATAAACTTCCCTTTGATTTTCTTTAAGAAGCCAACCCCTGGTTTTTCTATGTACTCATCAGACTTGCGGCCAACACAATCCAGAGAATGAGAAAAGGGCTTCTCATTCCAATCATACTTGCTTAAGCCACACAGCCACCGCCAGCCTCTGGGAAAAATAAGGCTCGGCGCAGTTTATTAGCCGACACAGAGATAGATTAACCGTACAAAACCCAAATATCTGAAGGCAAGCTTTTCAAGGGGGCATTATTATGGGATAGTGCTGAGGATGTTACCTTGTGGTGGAAGCCCACTTGATCGCAGAAGTCTCAGATTTAATCTCGTGGCATGGCGGTTGAAATGATGGAGCAATTGCTCCCGAGAGCAGCGCTTTCGGGATCACCGCATCGAGCGTTCCTCCTCTCGTACATTGAGCCGTGAGAACTCACGTCGGTACACAATGGGGCAAAAAGTGAATCAACCCCCCTCCGGCCCCCGCACGTCTGTCCAGTGAACGGTCAAAGTGTGTTCACCACTCACCCACCGACAGGTCACGTGTGGTGGGGTACGGTGTGAGTATGCTAGGGGTGAACTAACTTAAAATTCTTATCAGCACGCTCGATTCGCAACCCCTGTTCCCACCCGTACAATACTGAATGCTTTAGCCACTTGATTACCAGTGCGCTGTAGCGGACTGTACCGGTTTACTTTCACCTCGGGCCATACGTCGACCTCTTCCAAGGTGCTTGGTCAGCACAGAAATATATCAAAAACATAAATAAAGAGGTTTCCTTGGGCTCCCTCCAGTGGAGGCCCTTGCTGCCCGCAGTGGTGCGAGTTAAACCTTGACGTGGCTGCACCTTTATCTTCTGGAATCATTCGAAAGGCTAATTGTTTTCAAGCACGCACACGTACACACACACACACAAACACACGCAAAATGACGTGCGCACAAGCCGTAAAGACATTCCGCAGAAAGGACTTTGACAGATCCCCCAACGGACTGTGCGACTGCACGTACGCCACACACACACACACACAAAGTCACAAGACATAAAATTATGCATGAAGGCAAGTGGTATCCCCAGGTGGGGTGCCGCTTGAGTGATGCAACTGAGGATGTCGGAGAGCGGAGTGGGTATGTGGCAGCAATCGGCACCACATAAGAGTAGTGCGGACACAACCACCTTGTCAAACACCAATTTGAGGAGAGTGGAAAATAAATAACTGCCCCGGTTGAAAGCGGTGGTGGTGCGAGAGATGAGATCGTGTGTTGAAGAACTGGAGGCAGTGGAAGGAGAGACGAGCCGGGCGTCACCGCAGATGCGGAGTGAGGGGAGCCGCGAGGCTCAGCACAAGGAGCCGTGGGCGAGGGGAAGCGAGTGGCTGTAGAGAAACGGAACGCCACTAGCCGTGGCAGCGGCTGCACGGCGCTCCGACCGGGTGAGACGGAACACCAGCGGGAGAACGCTGCAGGTGGTGACCAACGGGTTTGCTACAGTGACCGGCAGGCAGAGTAAGGGGATGGCAACCCCTTGGGCTTCGAGAGAGCGCGCCAGCGATTGTGCCCAGCCGAGACTCCTCATTCCTCGGCGTCGGGAGCGCTGCATCATCACTGTGCCGGGCGTGGGATTCTGCGCCAGTGATCTGACACCACCAGCAGGAGGGTGCGAGGGGAGAGTGACTGCGGACTCCACGGTTCCGGACCAAGACCCAGCGAGGCCGCGTACGCGTGCGCTCAGACTAATGCGTGAGGACTGGTGCTCAATGTACAGACTCATGCACATAGAGTCATACACACATTCACACACACGGGCATATGGGTTGTTGGGTAATGGCGCTATGGTGGGTACAATGTAAACGGTAACATTAAGGTTCGTAGGTGGTTTATTTATGTTATTGGACAGTACATGCGAAGTGACTGAGCGTACTGTTTTGATGACTGAGTTGTGAAACCGGTTCACTAGGGTCATTAAATTGACACTGTGTTGACGCAACCGTTTCGTTGATCGACTCTCGCGCAGTGAAGCCGAACCTCTTCCCTGCACAGTCGGCCCCAATCGAGCTCCCGGGGTGAGGCCACCCCTTGTGATCTCACGAAACCTCTCCCGCTACGTTGGTCACTCCTGCCTGTACCCATGGGTGGCCGTGACAATCCCCGCCTCAGCCATGCGATCTATTGTTGCGATTCAGCCACGGAATCAGTTGACGACATATAGATGGTCGATGAACGTTCATTATTACTACAGCAAGAAGGACCGGTGAGCTCGCAAACTGCAGGATTCCTGCGACACACCAAGCACGATCCGATTCCGCGTATTGCGAGTGCAAGGGGGGGGGGGGTGGTGGTGCCTCGATGAGCTCAGGGATGCTACGAACCCCACTCATTGTCAAATAAATTAAATCGGCTGAAACATCATAATACACTCTCTTATCTGCAAATACCACATGTCAAGGTTCAACAGCATTCGGCTGTGGAAATGGTGCGGAACTGACGCTCGGATCTGGATTAGCCTGATCCATAGGCCGATGGATCCAAACATGTAATGGGTCAATTTGTACACCATTAAAAGTCAACCGGGACATTTTCAGCTCTGTAGCTTGTCTGTGCCTGGCGATATAGGGGTTTAAACATTTTTAAACCCATCCCATCTCATTGTCAGAAACCGCTTAGTCCTGTACAGGGCGCTAGGCAGGGATATACCCACTATGGGTCGCCAGTCCATCACCGGGCACTGAGGGCAATTTAGTCTGCAAGCCAATTAACTCATGCAGCAGCATGTTCATTGGACTCTGGGAAGAAACCGGAGCGCCCGGCGAAAACCCACGCAGACACGGAGAGAGAACATGCAAACTCCTAACAGAAAGGCATGTGAGCCGAGATTCGAACCCGGGACCTTCTTGCTGTGAGGAGGCGACAGCGCTACCCACTGGGCCACCGTGCCACCCTATTTTAAAACTATATATCTGAATATACAAATATACAAACAGATACTATGCGGAGTTAAATAAAAGTGTGTTATAGAAAAAGCAATAGGCTGCCAGGGTGGTGCAGTGGTAACATCTGTGCCTCACAAGAGAAAGGTCCTGTCTGAGGTGGTTCAATTCTCACCCCATATGCCTTTATGTGTGGAGTTCACTGTATTCTCTTCCCTTGTTGTGCACGAGATTCCTCCGTTTTCTCCAGTTTCCTCCCACAAGTAAAAAAAACCACACACAATAGTTGTCTAATTGTTCGAGAACATCTTAAATATATGATGTAGTGTCTGGAAAATGTTGGCGCTGCCTGGCTGCGTTCTCTCCACCTCTCTGCGATTTGCTCAGCCCCCCGTGTCCGTGTCTCATCCATGATTCGGTGGGGACATTGCACGCGTTAGAAAGAGTATTATTATTATTATGGTTAGAATAATAATAATAATATCAGCATTTCTAAAGCGCATTTAACCCGATGGTCACAAAGCCGCTGCTATGGCGAGAACGGCATGTAAATAATAGTAATAAATAAGTGAAATAATGACTATTAATCAATCAAACAAAAAACAAAACAATTGTTAAACCAAATAACTGAAGGTTGAAGTGTAAAATAAGAGTGGAAATAGATTAGCACACGCACTTCCATTCGTGTCTCATGTGCTTCGTGATATTTACGTCACAATAGTGGATTAGCCGACGCGTCATTTCGTGTTGATCCACTCGTCGCTTTAAAGCCAAAGCGATGTTGTTTTTGCGTTAACAAAATGAAACCGTGCTTCAAGAGGAGAAGGTAATCTTCGTTTCACCTGTTGACAGCAAAGCCACAGAGACGCGGGCTTTTTCCCAAGGAATAACGCTTGGCCTCGGAACAACCGGACCGTAGGGTAAAGTGCTGTCAGCGAGGAGCGATGAAGTACAACACGGCACACAACGAGGAGGTGACCAGCGCCACGGCCGACCATCCATTGTCTTCCTGGTGGCAATGTTTACAC
>JAZEWT010000004.1:32328680-32338931 GCA_036362905.1 Mordacia mordax
TGCTATGAGGCGACTGCGCTACCCACTGGGCCACTGTGCCGCCCATCTTATCAAGGTGAGCATCATTATATTGTTATTGTACAGAGTAACGCTTGTCATCTAATGGCGAATTCAAACCAAGACCCATTAGCTGCCGATGTCAGTATTAAAACTACAGTGAATATTTTAGAGGTGTTGTAATTGGCATTGTTGTTCATTTCAAATTATCTGGTACAAATGTTATTGTTGCTCGTCTCATTGACATTTCTACAAAGTCTAGCGATGTAAAGCGCAGTCTCAAAGACGTATCGGCTCCAGCTCTGTGGGATTTATATGCAACGTAAAAGGGCCATTACTCGAAACGTCGCCTATTACATACTTGTCCATGATAACTGCTCTCAAGGGTCGCCGTTTCTGGATTGGCGTGTCGAGCGCTCCTCCTCCGTCCTTAGTGAAGGTTGGCCTCCACACATCATCAGGCTTTGTCCGACACGGCTATTCCGAACACGAGCCACTCTAAGAGCAACTCTCAATCATCGATTTGTGAAATCCCACATTGACGCAAATTGTCACTTTGCAGGCCACGTAGAGTTAATGAACGTCTTGCAGTTCAGTGGGGTTTTAATTTTAAATACTGGTTTGAAGAGTGATTTAAAGCCAGCGCGCTCCGTGTGAAACGCAAACACTCGTGCGCGCACGTTAAGCGCATTTATATCGGATTCAAACTTAAAAATACGTTTAAAATTTGCGCAATGTGTGCGTTCTTATAACTATTCGTTTCCCTACACATGCGCACAAGCGATTACGTTAATTATCTCCAGTTTATTACCGCAAAATCCCTGTATAACCAGTGGTCCTACACATACACCTATACATAGCACAACGTGTATGTGACTTGACACGTGTGTACAAGCGTAGCGCAGTATGGTCAGACTAAAGCCATGATTAATACGTCCTTGAACGGTCCCTCCTCCAGCAGAGGATTAGATGAATATATTTTTTAGGTAAAAATATCTATAGATACGCTCTGTGCCCCTGTGTAATAGTCACTCAATACAGTATACTATACAGTACACGTCCTGTATTATTTTCATCTCCGCGAACGCCACAGGGGTAATTTAATAGGATGAGACCAAGCGCGCATTTTTATAAATATACTGTCAATACAGTTGACTGTAGTGGGGTTTGTCTATTAGTAAATACCTACTAAATGTACATTTAATACTATATGTATATCGAGACATTCTTTTACATATTTGACAGGGTCCTGTGGGTTATAGTTGCAATCTCCACCTCGTATTAACGCCATTTCACTCTGACCTTTTTTATTTATTTATATATTTTTAAAAAGGGCCATTATATTTAGTGCTTCTCTACAGGGCAGTGTCATTGAGATATGTCAAGGTTGCGGCAGAAGTCACTTCACCGAGAATAACGAAATCACTTTGTGAGCAATGACATTCATTATTGATTACAGACATTGGTCAAAGTGTTCTGCACTGTGTTCGATGCCCGGCCACTGAGTAAGAACAGTCGGCGAGGTAGCGGCACGGGTCTTTGTTAGTACTCAGTCTCCCGAACTCTGACAGTAGCGACCAATTAAGCTCGGTAAAGCGACTTATGCCGCACTGCGATTCAAAACAAACACGATTGTTCATTCCCTTAAGCCCGCTGGCCTTTTCTGTAGCGATATCATCGAGCAGACACTATTTAAACGACTACAACAATGACGTAACATTTTAAAGCGGTTTTGACCACCTGGGTCTCATCAGCAGTCGTATTTGTTAAACAAATGCTGCTGGGTGGATGGCCACATGCTTGTTCACAGAAGCACTCTGAAAACGATGCGGGACCTGTTCCAAAAGTATATAATTCAGAGATAAGTTCAATATCAATGATGCTGTCTTGTCAGTCGCCCAAGATGCCACGTGCCTTTGATGTGAGCAGATGGATTATTCGCCGGTTGAACGCGCAAGATTGACACCATTTGTCACATTATTATTTACAAAGACACGGAATAAAAACGGGTCACTATCAAATGCGAGCGTGTTGATTTCAGCTGCAATAATAATACAATTTTTTATATATGTCGTGGTATTTGTATGCGTGTATGTTCGTACTGAAGGTACTAGTTTTTAAATCCTTTAAAAGCATCAATTTTATCAGCACAGCACAAAAGCTTTCGCGTCTCAATTCAGCTTGACTTCCCACTCCACGATTACTCTTCTGAAACTCCAGAGAGAGCAGCAACATTCCCGAAGGGACATGGACAAGAAATCCAGGTGATGTCAGCAGAAAACGTCATCCACAATAGACGTCAGAAGAACGTGTTACACGCTTGGAACAAGGTCGCCCGTGGGGCGGGTAAGTCTGCTAGTAATATTGCATGGAGGCTGTTTCTACGAAAAAGGTGCATATTTGTAACCTGTACAGGCTCGGGGGGGGGGGGGCGGAGCCTATCTCGGCAGCAACATAGCGCAAGGCAGGGTTATACCCTGGATGAGACGCTAATCCATCGCAGCTTGCCTGGAACAATTTAGTAAACCGTTCAAATAACCGACTGTGGGAGCAAACATGAGTACCCAGAGAAAATCCACGCAAACACGGCCCAAAATGCAGACTCCACAGAGAAAGGCACCCGAGCTAGGAGTCTAACGCGGGTGTTTGCTAAGAGGCGGCAGCGCTGCCCGCTGCACCACAGTGGTCCCGCCGGAACATGTACCTGTGTACATGTAACACAAGCAATACACACGTGTTTCCATAAAATATAGACGTGTGATATTCTAAGCGTACACAACAGTACAAAGGCGAAGATCCCCCGTAGAGCCTTAACAGACTGTAGAGTCGTGTCATTAGCGAGCACCCATGAAGGTCGACACGGCACACCACGGGGTGGGTGACCAGCGTCACACACGCAGCCGCCTTTGTCTCTCCAGTGGCGGTGTTTACAAACCGCACCGGGTTTTCACTTTTGGCTGAGTCGACCTATGGGAGGCCCAGGAGCGGTTCATAAAATCGTCACTGGTGATGACCGCGAGCGGGATTCGAACTCGGGCCGCCGGATTCAGAGTCTCGTTGACGCCGGGATTCGTATCGCGGCGCGCTAACCTGTGCGCCACCGCTCCCCGTACCCAGAGGCTTGGTGTCAATACATTGGTCGAGACAAGCGAATCCACGCGGAGATCGAGGCCAGGCCCGCGCCTTGTATCTCACCATCACCCACACGCGTGCCTCCGCCTCCGCCTCCTCCTCGAGATGGGAGAGACTCTCGAAGTGCCGCGAGGCACCGCCAATGCATAGCCGTCTCTGTGCATCCACAGACGGTCCACACGCCGTGCGGCTGTGCGGCGGCAATGTGGGGGCCTTCCTCGCGGGGGGGGGGAAGAAGGTCCTGCGCGAGGCGGTTCGATGTCCCGCCTCGGGAACCTCTTGTCTTTGGGAGTTTGTGTCGTGCGCTCCACTCGGTGTGTTGGTTTTTTTTATGTCAAAACTAGGAAAACGTGGGTCGTTCGTGACAGAGTGGAGCCACTGGGCTAAAAGCGCTTGTCGCAACATTCTGTTAAATACTATACGACGAAGGGGGGAGGGGGGACTCTTGCTTTTGTCCTGACCATACTTCACCACGCAGGTCAGTGCGTTTTGCGTAAAGTTGGGGGAGAGAGTTTGGTGGCAGGACTGGTCCTGATGAGCGGCAGTGAAACCCCACGAATGTCAAACCGCTTTGGACTGGAATCGAAATGTGATGGCCAGGTTTGTAGCGCAGTGCGCTAACCACAGTCCCACCACTCGTTCCCCCTCCACAAGCTCAGTTACACGGATGTTATTAAGATTGTGTCAGAGGCCATAACAACCGCATTCAAACACAGGGCGATATTTCCTCCTCGGCCTCGTTGCGGGATGAATTAAAACGATAAATATCTCGCAATGTCCAATCGGTTTACTGACAGCTGCTCTGAAACAGCACACACATAGTGCAGAGATAAAGATCCCCGTAAAGCCTTGAGCGACTGTAGGAGCAAGTGCCGTTGGCGAGTACCTTTGGAAGGGCGGACACGGCACACGAGGAGGTATGTTACTAGGCACGACGCTCGACCGCCTTTGTCTTCCTCGTGGCAATGTTTTGCTGAGTACTCAGTCGAGTCGACCTCGGGGCGAGGCTCAGGACGGGCTCAAAAAAAAAAAAATCGTCACCGGTGTTGGCGCTGACCTCGGATTCGAACTCAGGCTGCCAGGTTTTTTGTAGCGCAGTGCGCTAACCGCTGCGCTACCGCTCCCCCATAATGAACACGCACAAATCCATGCGTAGGCACCCAATTGCTTGCGTTGCTATGTCGATGTACACTCGCTAATAGCGGCACGTGCATTTATTTAATGCAGCGAAACGTCAAAAAGCATGAATTGTTATATATATATATAACAGTGATAGTTTAAACAAAAGCACAACGTGTTTGTGGTAGTAAACATAATTAGTTAACGCGCCCTAGAGCATATAAAGCACTGGCTCTCGGAACGTTAATTGTAGGGATCTATTGTATACTGTATGCTGGGTAGCGGTGGCGCAGTGGTCAGCACGCTTGCGCTATGATCTCGGCCCCTCCGGTTCGATTCTCGCTCACGACTCACATCAGTGGCGAGCGACATCAGAACGAGCCTTGCCTCCTCCACACCGCCGCCCTTCGTCCATTCGCACCGACCAGCGTGGTGAAGTATGGTCAAAACCCCCAAAGCCCGTGGCGTTCATTGAACGGTGGAGCGACAATGCGCTGAGTCCCCGTTATTGCGCGCGACTGCATTTATATGAACTGCGAACATGTACGCGTTCTTTGAAATGCCGCTTGCTGAGATGTGTTTTAAATGTTGACACATTTGCCTGCCGAGGAACGCCGCGCAAGTGAGCCGTGTGCCTGGCGAATGCGTCCAACGTTGTAGGGCGAGACACGAGGAGACGCGCTCGATAGGGATGCACTGAAGGAGCAGCTCTTCAGAGCAGTTCTCACATATTGCAGTGCGTGCGTGTGCGCGTGTCTTTGTGTGTGCGCTTGTTGTGGGGAGCGGTAGTGTAGCGGTGTGCGCGCCGCGCTTCAAAACCCGACCGCCCGCTCACGGCCACCAAGACCAGTGGCGATTTTCTGATGCGGCCGTGGACCTCCCCGAGGTCGACTCAGCCTCAACAGAGTACTCATTGCGCTTTGTGAAACATCGTCACTCGGGAGACAAAGGTGCCCGGGCGGAGAGGTAATACCCCCCCCGCCCGCCTGCGTGTACGGTGCTGGCCTTCATAGTTGTTCGTTGACAGTGCCTGAACTTCACTGCTAAGGCTATATGGGCTGACTGAGATGACCTAGATACGATCCACTCACCACGCCACGCATGTCTAAGTAAACAGTGAACTCTTTATTGCGCACAGCAATGGATAGGTAAACAGATTCATATTGTAAATAAACGATTGCTAAGAACATCGTTTGAACACGCGGTTCATCAATGTCTACACATTTGTACATATTGCGTTAGTCAGTTCCAACGTTTGCTGTGTCGCATGAAAGCATCCAGATCTCACCAGCTCACTGGGCACTTTTTGATATAATAATAATAAACATATCTCTATCGTATATCTAATTAATGCGATGCCGTGATTAATTGAGTGACGTCCGTTTATTGGAAAGTTAAATACTATGCAGTACAAATGTTTGAATGCGTACCAAGCTCAGCGTTGGTGTCAGAAAAGAGATTTTATTGGAATATAAGGCGCACCCCCCAACCCCCATCTCTCTTATAATCCGGTAGGTTATCGTATGTGAAAAATACCAAGTTGTATAACTTAATTAACAGCGGTCAAAAGTTTGAGATGCGTCGTACGAATCCGGATTCGTGTATTTAAAGGAGATTCACAGACATAAGTAAAAGCGTTTCCTGATTATGTATACTCTGCGCGCATGCAGAGAAACACTCGAATTAGGCTGCTTACCTCGTGTAGGTAAGATTGCACAGGGGTCATCAACAAGAGCTTCCAGATTGAATGACCTGTATGTATTGAGAGGTGTCACTCACCGCACTGGTTGTGATATCAGAACGAAGTGCGGGCGATTTGATTCGCGTGAAGATATTTTCACTGCGATCCCTGTCCATCCGATACCATTCTCAGACGTCTACTGGACGGTATCCATAACCGCAGCTTGCTTTTCTTAGACAATGCTTTCCACAGCAGCTGCGATTTCACCCTGGTTATATTGTTAAGCCCGTAGTTGGACCAAACTCCGTACGCACCGGCAATAAACACCCACGCGTTTTCCGCCTTCGAAAACACTTCCACAACTCGAGGCCACTGAAGGTCGATCGTCCTGTTCTGTACGGTCACCTGTAGACGTGCATAGACACCGTGAGGCTCAGCAACACGCGGGTTGTTAGGTTGCGGTGAGACGCACGCGTGCGCATCAATGCACACCTGCGCGTCGATCATCCGCACGTGGATTACGTGACACGCGCGCTGCCCATTGCAAGACGCAGTCAACAAATACACAGCGGCCTGTGCGTGGTTGCCTTACGCGTGACGCTGATGGATATATAGCTGACGTGTGCGTGCGTCGCGCGTGTGCCAATGCGTGTGCAACTTGCCACGTACACGGGCCCCCGCTGTTGTTGCAATGGACGCGTGCGCCTGCCCGTGCGGTGCGCATGAGACTGCGCGTTAGCGTGTGCGTGTGTTACTGCATTTGCGCACATTGTCCGGAGGAACTTGGCACTTCGGCACACGTGTGTGCGATATGTACACAGTTCGCATGCACCCATGCGTCGACTCGCAACGTAGCGATGAGGCCTGCGTGGCTCGCTGTAGATAAATATAGATGTTTATTATTACAGCAGAGAGTGCCCGGTGAGCTTGCAAGCTCTGGATGCGGGATTCCTGCGATACAACAAACGTTCGAACTGACCGACGTAACCACGCGCACACAGGGTTAATAAACGAACTCACAGCAACGAGTATCGCGTGAATAATTGCTCTTGAGTCCGCTGCTATTTCGCGACAGCCGTGTCGAGCATTGCTCCTGGCTCGCGGCGACGGAACGCGCTCGACGCGGCTATCCCAAGAGAGCAGCTCTCAGGGCAACGGAACGGTCGACAAGAGTCGATCCATTGCGCGGCGCTCCGTTCCACAGCGCGCAGCGCGCATCACTAAGGGCGAGCAATGCCTTTGTACGAAGACTCCCCGGGCCTTTTCAACGGCGCCAATTAGCGCTTAATGAATGCCTCCCACAGTCGCGTGGTATCCTAGTGCCACACTCGAGGCTCTCCTGCCTTTCTCCGTCTCTCCCCCTCTCCTGTCTCCCTTCTCTCTCTCTCTCTCGCCCTCTCGAAGCTCCTCGCTCTGTGTCTCTCCAGCATCCCTCTCGGCCGCGATGAACGCGCGGTTTCCCCGGTTATGTGAACACGAGATCGATCATCCTGCATCATGCCAGGGATTGGGGGGGGGGATGAGCGCGATTAACGCGGCTGCGTATTAACCGGGTGCCTCGGCTCATCAATCAAGCGTCGCGTGCATAGAGCGACGCAGGGAACTGCGGAGCGGTTACGGGAACTCTGCAGCTTCACAGCAAGAAGAGAATGAGTTCGATTCCTGGCTCGGGCACCCTGTTCTATGGAGTTTCTACGTGGGTTGTCGCCGTGTACATACGGTCTAAAGACACGCTGCTGTGCAGGTTAATCGGCCCGACGAAATTGCCACTGCTTCCCTACGATGTTGCAAATTACTTATCCCTCTCCGCTGGACAACTGTTAAAAAGAGTTGCATAGCTCGACCGTTACTTCCAACCTAAATACAAAAAAAAAACCGACTGACTCACTGACAATTCCCCAACTACGGTGGCGAAATAATTTCCTTTATTAATTAGAATTACTGAGCACCCACCCACCTCCAGCAACAAGCAGCAACTAACGTGGAACGTTTCGATCCGTAGGTTAGTTTGCTGACTATTGCAGAGTCTCCACGGCATGCATTGAGGGACACGATGTGATCCGCAGATTAATTACAAATGAAACAGCACTGGTCAAGGTTTAATATTCCTGGGAGTTACGGTGTTCTTCGGGATTACATTTTGAATACAACATTTGGGTTGTCTCTTTTAATCCGGTAGTTATGTGTGTGCTTGTAGATGTTGTCATCATCATTATCAATACCCGCTTAATCCTGTACATGGTCGCGGGTACAGGCGACTCTCCCGGCAGACAATGGGTGCAAGGTGGGGCTATACCCAGGATGCGACGCCAGCACATCTCAGGGCACAATTTTTGGGGGCAATTTACTCATTAGGCCAATTAACCTAGGCAGCAGTGTGTCTTGGACAGTGGGAGGAAACCAGAGAACCCGGCGAAAACCCACGCAGACGCGGGGAGAGAGCACGCTAACAACACACAGGTGGCACCCGAGCCGGGTATCGAACACGGGACCTTCTTGGTGTGAGGCGACAGCGCTACTCACTGCCGAGTACAGGTGAGCGTCGAACAATCCCGAATAAAAACGTTTCTTTACTTAAGAAAGTTTGTGAGGAAACAGCGAGAAGTGGGTGAGTGGGTGAGTAGCTAGGTGGATGAGTCGGTGAGTCAGCAGGTGAGTGGGCGTGAGTGGGTTGAGTGGGTGGGTGGGTGCGTGACTGGGTGAGTGAGTGGGTGAGTGAGTGAGTGAGTGGGTGAGTGAGTGAGCGGGTTCGTGCATGACTGGATGAGTGAGCGAGTGGGTGAGTGACTCGATGCTTGAATTGTGACCGACAGTACACTGGAGAACACAACGTCGCGAAGGAGAGGGAATGAACACTCGGCATAGTTATTCCCAAAGAACAGCTCTTGACAATAAATGTCATCTATATACTGGGTAATTACCAATCAACATAGCTGAGCGATGCGCTGTTGTTGTTACAAGGATCACGTTTGAGCGGAAACCATTAATAATAAAAATAACAATCTACGGACAACTAAAACGCATGATTCTGGCACAAACAAGACAAGCAATGGGAGGATATTCACCAAATGCGCTCCGGTGTCACACTCGGCTTACGTGCCCGGATCGTGTCGCTTTCCTGCCGATTGACAGCCCCGCTTACTAACGCATCGATCATGACCCGTCCTGGCTCACTCCAGTGCAGGTCTCGCCGTGAGCTGGAGCCCATCTCGGCAGCGCTGTGCAATGTGCCACCGCGCGGCCCACTGACTCGCGCGCGTGATTACTTGTTGCTCGCCGCGCGGTGTCACCACACCATCCGAATTGAATTCCCAAGACAAACAAACAACAAAGGCTTCCCTGGCACGTGGAGCGAAACGTCGAGCGCCAAGCCGAACGCCACCGAGAACGGTTCGACCGGGAAACGAATCGTGGAGTCGGATTTTTAAAGGGGGGGGGGGGCTGTGACTCGCGAAGGGCGAATTCGCCGGGCGTATGACCAATGAGAATTGCTCTCCGTAGATATTTTTTTCGTGATAACCGTGTCGAGTGGTGCCGCTGTCGCTCCTTCCCGATGTTTCGCCACCCGCGTCGGAGGCATCGCCGTGAACGCCTTGAGCGACTGACGACGCCTCGCACGTGGGAGGCGAAACGTCGCGCAGGAGACAGGAGGAGCGCTCGACACGACTGTCCCGAAAGAACAGCTTTGCAAAACAATCGTCGCGCATCGAGCCACAATCGTCCAAAATACTGCCTTCAAAAAAAATCACTAAATATATCATCAGGGACTTTGGATGCAATGACCCTTGTTCATAGAACATCTGCAGGCTTCTCAATGCAGTCAGTGTGTAAACATTTGTGCAATATCGATCATTTATAAGTAGACCCACACCCGTACCATCTGATAAACCTGCATCTACGCACCAAGCGGCTAGGGCAAATCCAGTCAATATCTCGTGGGTTAATTGTATTGGAAGTTAAATACAGCGATTGTCTGATGTGATTGAGTACTGGGCTGCATAGTGTGTGGATGCGCCTACTAATTACACATTTTCTACTCTTGTTTAATACAAATGAAGCTTTTCAACTTCATCGTGGCATGTTAAACCTATGCATTTCACGTCGAGATGACGACATTTGGAAGATAAGTTCATTCAGTGGTAATTGAAATTGCCATGGATACAACGCGCTTGCCGTTATATGTGCGATAATTAAACCGTTATATATCTGTCGTACATAAACACAACGAGGCAACGTCTGGCAGTGATTCATTCAATACAAATAGATTCTTTGCATAATTGACCAAGTCATAGCGCTATCAAAGATCTCAAAGGATGCACTAA
>JAZEWT010000004.1:32387154-32401951 GCA_036362905.1 Mordacia mordax
AGGCGAACATTGCATGTGCATATGGTTGAACGGTGCAAATTGGAGCTTTTATTTTTTCTGGAGGCTAATTTCTAAGGCAAGGAATTGGTCATTAATCTCACTGGAGCACAAGGCAGAGTCGTGCTGTAGATTACTCATTCTCTGCCTCTGTAACCTGTACATCATTATTATGCCTTGCTAAACATATTCCATACAAATGGGTTCTCACCTGACTGGAACATTTAAAAAAAAACACATCCTTGTTAATTCAATCTTTTGTACACGAGTAAAAAAATTTTTTTTTTTAGGAATTTGTTTGATGTAGCGAAATTGTAACTGAAGTAAGATCGATTCCCTTATGGCTTGGCTATTATTATTAATTTATGTTCCCTTTCCGTACATCTGTAACTATTGATGACGTTACGTGTGCCTGGAATGCTGTGCAAAGATTGCAATCCTTGCTGCCTCTGAAACGACAAAAGTTCAGCTCGGATCGACGCATTGAAATCATCTCTTTGCATCTGCCCACGTCTGTCCGCCCAGCATTCATCACAGTCAGTCAGCCGGCAGGCTACGGCTTGGGCCTTCATCCAGCAGTGGACAGGAAACGGCCGACATAGGATACGAGCTATATTTTCATTGCCCCGTTCAACGCTGCATGATGCGCGTTCCATATCGTACGATAACATACGGCACATTGCATTTCCGTACAGAAATAAAACGCAGCACTTGGTCCAACGGCCAAGCGAGAGCGATGACAGCAGACCTGATCGACGTGAGTAATAGAATTTGAATGCCTGCCAGAGATCTGCAGGACAATGCTCAGATCTGCGGCAACGAGCTGCGTGTGGGTTCGGCTGCCATTGCAAACGACGAGAAAGTCCGCCATCAATAATCGTGACTTTTTTCAAGCTATAATATTTACGTTGGCAGATTTGTTTTGCTTCGGGTGAACGCGGGGTTTCTCAAACGTCACAGGTCCTTAAGGCGTCGACAAACTATTGCTGGAGGAGTTTAAGTTTAATTACCCACTGCTCATGCCAACATAAAAATACAGCAATAAGCTAATTACGTTCAAGGTAAATCCAATCAATTCCTTAATGCAAAGCCAGTGGGGATAATGTGAATTTGTTTGGTCAGATGCGATAAATTAATTAGCCATAAGTAATTATAGCTGGACGAATGCCTCTCTTAAATTGCCACCATTTCTTACATCTGTAGTGTAACAAATACATATAGTTCCTGCACACAAGAGACGCTTATTCAATTGCTCCATCTCCACTGCAGACGTGCTATCAGACACTTTCCAACGTGGGTTCTCACTGCATTGTTAGTCTTACCCGCCAGCCATCATTGCTGCTCGCGACGAGTATTACCCAGTCCCACGTGATTTATCCCTCTTACATAATAGCTCTTTTTTTCCGCGAGAGGACTGTGACTAAACACGAGTTAATCTTCAATGTCAAGACGTGGTTTATTTTTCCTTATTCCAAATAATAAAAGCCGACCTCACACTTGTGAGCAGCAGCCAAGCCGCGGACAGCGTGAGACAAAAGGGAGTTTGAGCAAAGATTGGTGACAAACTTAAATCAGCTGCTAAAGCAGGATTTTTGTTCATTTTGGGAATCTAATTATTTGCTTTGCGATGATTTTGAAGCAGTAAAGCACGAAGATTTCTGACCAATCTGCCCCGTGTACGCGGCTTCCTCGTAACATATGCGCCTGTTCTTCTGTGCGTGCAACCTGTGATTACTACATTGATACTTTTCGAGCGTAGTGGGTCTGTGAGTCTCAAGTCTGGTCACCAATGACTGCACACAAAACAAAGCCCATCCCATTAAATTTGGCTCCGTATTTAGTTTGGCCACAGCCCAACTCTTCGGATTAAAATATCGGTTCGAACGTCGCGCGTTGACCACTGCTGCCAGGGTGGGCGCAGCAGGTTTGGGAAAAGCGCTGCGTGCTCTGCACGCCTCCTCCCCCCACCCCCCGCCACTCTTTTTCACCAGAGGTCACTTGAGCGAATCTCCAGCATGAGTCTGCGACGCGCACCGTGACTGACGGCTGCACAAGGGGACTCGTTTTGCCGAGCGGCAGTAGTGCGCGCGTGGTCTGAAGTCGCAGAGCTCGATGAGCAAGCGAACTCGCAATCAGCCGCCCACGTTTGACTCACCACAAAGTGGCAAACCCATCGACCTGACCAACAAACTAAGCACGCTCGCCGCTGTAAATGAGACGCGTCATCTCAACGGGGGTTACTCGGGACGCATAATGTAATAAACAAATAAAAGAATAAGTCATTACCACGAGAATTGAGCTTGCACACGTATAACGTGCACAGTTCAAGGTCGAAAGGTATCCCAAGAGAATGGCTCAGAGTGGCGAGCAAACCGCAGGGAGTTCGATGCATGTATGCGGTTCCCCGGTACCATCATTCACCAGACATTGCGTCCTATATATATTGTTATCAGCCCAACTGACGACTGTTTTCGTTTAAGTTACGGGAAGAATCCAGAGGAGAACCCGCAGTGAATCCATGCAGAACACGTGCCCGAAGCGGGAATCGAACCGCCTCGGGCAGGACTTTCAGCGCTGCCACCGCGCCAGCCGTGCCGCCAATACTTGACACCCACGGACACATTTAGATGCGGGTTCACCGAGCAGAGCGCCGGGATTTCACCCTCTCTCCCCTCTCAACCCCGTCCTCTCTCTTCCCTCTCTCTCCTCTCTCTCTCTCAGCAGATCCAGAACACATCGTGGGGCAACAACAGCGGCACGCCGCCAATGTCTTCGTGCGTTATGTCCCACGAAGCGATGCCCCCGTCGTGCATGGGTGCCCACGGTGGCATGTCCGGTTTCATGGGCGTCGCGCCGCAGCAGGCGGGCCACGCTCCTCACCACCACCCGCACCACGCGCACCACGCGCACCACCCGCACCACCTGGGCCAGGCCGCCGGCATGAACGGACTCTTCCCGGGGCCCGCGCTCGGCGCCGCCGCCGCGGCCGCCGCCGCCATCAACGGCTTCGAGCTGCATCCCGAGACGGAACGCAAAACGTCGAGCATCGCCGCGCTCAGGCTCAAGGCCAAGGAGCACAGCGCGGCCATCTCCTGGGCCACCTGACACTCGCGAGGACAAGAGGCCCCGCACGCCCGCGCGAGATCGCTCCGTCCGTCGCTGCCGCTCTCTCGCGCTCTCTCGCGCTCTCTCTCTCTCTCGTCTCACCTCCACCGCCGCAAGCAGCGTGCGGCGATGTCAAGCCGAGTGCGGGACACGACCGTTAAACAATAGAAAGGAATATATTATTACTGGGCTTGGGCGTGTGTCAGGTCACCGGTAATTTCCTGGCATCTCATTGGTTGATGCGGCGGGGTGGCGCAGAGAGCAACGCTGCTGTCTCACAGCAAGAAATATCTAAGTTCGATTACCGGCTCGGGTGCCTTTCTGTGTGCAGTGTACGTGGTCTCCCCGTGCCGGCGTTAAGGTTTTCGCTGGGTATTCCAGTTTCCTCCCACCGTCCACAGACACGCTGCTGCGTAGGTTAATTGTCCTACTGAGTAAATTGCTCCAAAAAAGTGCCCTGGGTATAGCCCCGCCTTGCGTCCTGTGTATCGGGACAGGTTCCAGATCCCCGCTACCCCATGCAGGATTTTTTTAAAAAGTGGGTCCTGATACTGAACCAGACATTGGTTGATTGGCTCGCATCTAATAGCATTGCTGCCATCTAGCGGTCAGCACTGACTTGGCCTAGATGCCAAAGCCAGTAGTAATAATGATGCTATTACCGTATTCTCGAGAAGTGAAAACAAGTCTATTCTCAAGACTGCAAGATGCTCTGAAAAGACGCAACCTCAACGTGTACCATTGTCATAAAAACAATAAAAAGTACACATATCGGGTCGCACAAAGCGACTGGATTATAAGATGCAGCCCCCAACTGCTGCTTTCAGAGAAAGGATGCAGTCTGTTACAGACCAGAGACTACTTCGATACCAAACGGCGATGAATCAGCGGTTTAAAGCTATTGCTGTTCAGAAAAAGCCAACATGCGGCGGGTTCCAGTCGATAACATTTATTCTGGGTTTCTATTGAGAAGTATGAAGAAAATGACTACAGTGTTTCAGAATGAACATTGCTCCGTTTATCGAGATAGTCGGTATGACAATCAGGATTAATAACGAAACACTTTTGCGGCCGCATCTCAGAAGCCAATGAAACGTTTTGTTTCTAAAATTGGAATTTGAATTTTTAACTTTCCCAGAAGTGGCGTTTGTAATAGAGTGTACGTTGGGTCGCCCTACACAACATAACTGTAATCGTATGGATTCAACATTTGAAAGTTATTCTTAAAATGCATTTTCTGTATTCTAGAATCTAGATGTATTCATGAAAGAAACAACACTGGGCGACTTATGCATAAAGCCTCCATACAAAAACAAACAGGATAAAATAATGTTTTTACAAATAACCTCGACAAGTCTCCTACCAATCTCAACACACCTGTGAAACATTTTATATACTTGTGAGCCTATTCTCCTGGTAAACTTTGTCCATCGCATATTGCATAATACTCAATCGCCTGTTGAGAATGTAGGGGGGCATACATCAATCAGTTGGGTATCTATAAATGAGACAGCCCGTATGTCAGTGTCTTGATCTTGACAACTTGGATGCGTTTTCGGATGTGCCAGAGTTTTAATCCGAAATTCATTTGTGTCGCATTACTCCGGATTTCCAAAATAACGCTCATTCAAATGAAACAGAAAGTCGCGTCAGTTTTGGACAGGAAATTGAAGCCAATTGACACAAATAAGCCACGAATGTGGATGTTGTCCCTTAAGGCATCAGTCTCGCGTGTCTTATCCAAATCCAATTGGCCAGTACGCTGCCCAGCTATTCAACACAAGGCCACTCACTTTCTTTGGGGGTCTATGAAGCAGCCATCTGTTGGTTGATGAAGGAAAGCAAGTTGCAAGAAAGTCGGCAGGTTTAATTTTCAACGCAAGTATTGCCACGACCATAACCCTATCCCTAACGTTAGGGATAGCGTTACAGCGATTGCAAATTAAAGACGCCATACCTGGACACCTGCTCATTCACAAATGTCCACACTCACACTACAAGGCGATGGCGATGATTAAGCATTTGATTTTGCAAGCCTCCACTGATTTCCCACAATCTCAACCGCACGCATTCAATCCTTTAAACTCTTTGGAACACACGAAGCCATCGTTTGCACAATAGTCAGCTGTGATTAAATATCGGCGCCGGTCATTATAAACGAGCGTCGTTATCTATAAATGCATCGCCCTATACATTGACGATCAACATGGCTTTGCCAGATTTCAGAGAAAACGAGTGACGACTTTTAAGTGAACAGCTGTTGCCGACAGATTCTGAATAACTGAGCGGCTTTGCACTTTCGCCCCACTAGCGCCAGACTCCGTGTATGTAACTGTACAGACTCCGTTGTATATATGTATAAACGCATAACTATATTGCGACATGTATATTATATAAATAGGGCATGCAAACACTACGAAATTGTTACTGCGGTTTACCATACTGTCGTAATGTTGAAATTGGAAGCTGTTGTCTCCCGTTTTTATAGAGAAATCAAAATGTGCCGTTGTCGTTTAGTCAATGTAATATCTCCAAACAGTATTAGTAACGTAGCTACTCGTAACCTAGCACTGTGTGGGCATATTCTGTACGGAAATTCACGTTTGCAACAAGAACCAATAGATGGTCTTTTTCTACTGCTGATATACAATGAAGAATTAACCTAAAGTGTCAACACAATGGGACTAGCAATGACCTTTCCGTAACAATGTTGTCATTATTAAAGAGGACTGTATTTTTATTTGTAGTTTTAGGATGTAGTAAATCGTGGCGTGTATGTCAGAAAATGATGAACTTGATAAAAAAAAATTACAAAAAAAAACTAATGAACTTTATATACAACTCTGCATATATAATGATAAAGAATGAGAATATTTACAGCTTTTCACATACGTTTTAAATGTTTAACCCACGCCCCGATTGTTTTGCATAGAGATATAAGAATTGTTTCCTTTTATAATAAACTGACGAAAAATGTTATTGTAATAAATGGAAAAAAATGACATGTAATTAAAATATTTTGAAATATGTAATAGTCACAAGCATATTTTATTCCTAAGTTATTTTAATAAATTCACAAAAGTGCAAAAAAGGCCTTACGTCTCATCGACTAACAAATCCAATTTGATGGAATTAACAATAAATATCTGAGTCGCACTTAATAATAATTTCAACTTGTAACACTCCATCCATGAAAGAGGGGTTTGCATATTCCAATGAACCCCAAGAGCTATGTCACCTGGAGTCCAGCACTTCGACTAGGGTCTCCCTTGGCAAACAGTTGTGGGGGAAGGATCCAGATAAATAACTATGCGAAGGCCCTCCGACGAAAGGAAGTTGGCGCTAAAAGCGACATCCAGCTGTTAAATGATTCTCCAACATGCACGTCATTTGGAGGCACAGGGCCAAGCCTGATCAATCTCGATCTTGTCCGTTTAAACCGACAACAACAGTGACAGATGACGAGCCAGAAGTGCGCGGAGGTACCATGGACGTGTGGAAGGGCTGCAGCCAGTGAGCCGGCGCCAACAACAGCCCAAGCACCGTTGTCCTCGAACATTAAGATAATAACAATTGCACTTCTCGAGCGCTTTTCACCCGAGGGTCACAAAGCGCTGCACAGAACTATGGAGAGATGTTATCGGCCAGCGAGGCTTTGCATGTGGGGAGGAAACCGGTGCACCTGGGGGAGAAAACCCATACGTTTGAGGGTATAACGCTTAATCCCATACACATGGAACAAGTGGAGGCCACATTTTTTGCTGAACCGCCTTTCGCCTGGTGAGCCAGGGGGGGATGGCACCTCCACACCCACGGGGAGCTTCACAGCATTGGTCCGGTGATCCACCAACCCTCGTTGCTGCCTCCACAGCGCTGGATTACAGGCCACGTGCATGCCCATCGGCTGGCTAATAAAATACATTTGGGCTAAGAAAAAAAAACCCAACAAGAAACACCCATCGCAAAACATAGTTTGAAAAAGAATGTATTATGAATTCAACATTTAAATACAACATTGCTTTGCAAAGCATTAACATCTGGTGTGTAAAGCGAGAGGGCACAAAACGAAGTTGCGTTGGCAGTTAAACACCTGTGCAAAATGCAAAGGCCAGGCCGAGCCAAAGACTTCTAAGCAATTTTAAAAGTAAGCGGCTAAAGCACATCAATGACCGGCAACATTTTGTAACGATTCCAATGGGTTTATTTAACGTGTGTCGAGACCATCGTGCCTGATAAAGGGTCAGAGAGACGTGTTCCTCTCGGTTTAAATAGGAACGTACGACACACTTGGAACATTTCATGGCGAACCGTTAAGCTAATGAGCAAATGACTTGATATGTTTGATGTACAGCGGTGCATTGCTTGTGCGGTTTGTGTCCGAGTATATATTTTAGAATAGTGTTGCTTCCTGCAAGGCGAGGGTCCACGCGAGTGCACATGATAACTTACAAGACAAATGAGCACGTGTCTTAACAACGACACTTCGCCGCGTTACAATACATCTTTTCCAGCGTGTTTCACAAGCGTCGAGAAGCGGTATTACTTACATAGACGCGTGCAATGCTCGCCGAGTAAATGGTATTCCATGAGGAGGAGGAGGAGGAGGTCGGGGGCAGACGACATTCTTAACAGGCACAAGAGCGTTTAACATACTTGGCGTGCTTGTTGATTATTGTCAAAACTTCAATGGCAATGCCAGGTAACAATACCAGTTGGGCCGAGCATCGATTAAACGCCGCGTAAAAACGCACTGCCCGGCGAGCCACACGTTTGTTAACATTACTATGTTCCTGTACCATTGCGAAATGTTGGCAACCTTAAAAGTTTACCACAACGTGCAAACACAAACCACGTCTCGACCTCCAGCATGTCTTTGAAGAAGTCCCAGGTAGCATTACTGAATTAGGCACAATGCACATTCATTCATCATTACCACCTTTTTAACCTCTTTCCTTTAAAAGGGGGCAATTTTACTCCGAGCAAATGGTGGAGAATATCTTGGGTGAACCTGAGGGCAGGTAGTCGAACCGATTGCTCTTCGAGTGCGATTAGTGTTTACAGAAAACCGCTTGAACTGGTTACATTTAATTCAAGATCCGGTTCTGGTTAACCGTTTTCTAAGAAAGGTTTAAACCGGTTCAAAATAATATACTTGCTGAACATCTGTATTACAAAGACATAGCGCGGAGCCTCAAATTCAGGATGAACCGTAGACTACACAGGATATCGTTGTTTTGCTAATTAGCCAATATTTCTTGGCTAATGTGCACTGTTTGTCACTGAGATAAGTGTTTGAATCAATAAAAAAAGCACCTCTCTTGTGCTGCAACTTACAAGCGGAGATGTAAACCAACGCAGCCCGATGTTTAATTTCGCTTCATTGCTTATCTCATCTCTCATCTCATTGTCAGAAAACCGCTGTCCGGTCGCGGTGAGCCATAGCCTATCCCGGCAGACACAGGGCGCAAGGCAGGGATACACCCACGATGGGACGTCAGCCCATCCCGGGCACTGCGGGTAATTAAGTCTGCAAGCCAATTAACCTATGCAGCAGCATGTTTTGTGGACTGTGGGAGGAAACCGGAGTGCCCGGCGAAAACCCACGCGGACACGGGGAGAGAACTCGCAAACTCCACACAGAAAGGCACCCGAGCCGAGACTCGAACCCGGGACCTACTTGCTGTGAGGCGACGGCGTATGCATTATTCCAGAATGTACAATGCAATCATGATCAGCAATAAAGGAGAAAAAAAAATCGCAAAGCTTGAATGGAATAGCGACAGAAACGCGCACACACAGCCACGTGGAGGACACTTCTTCACCATTTTCCTAGAGTGGTCTGGGCAGGGACACGTCGCTAAGATTACGAATTGTCAGGATTAGTAACGGAGCCACAGCGCAGACATAAAACGTGCCAGAGGGTGACACGCAAAAGAAAAAAAAGATGTAGCGATAAATAAAACAATGTGTAGCTGCTGCATGGATTGTGTCATAACATCCGAAGGCTTGGCAATAGATTGGGAAGCCCTTGATCCAGGACTGTGACAATTACTTGATCTAATTAATATCAACGTTGTTGTAAAAGTCAATACACATCTATCTCATCTCTCATTATCTGAAACCGCTTAATCCTATATAGGGTCACGGTGAGCCGGAGCCTATCCCAGAAACACAGGGCGTAAGGCAGGAATACACCCGACGACAGGACGCCGGTCCATCGCCAGGCATTGCGGGACAATTTTAGTCTGCGAGCCAATCAACCTATCCAGGAGCATGCTTTTGGACTGTGGGAGGAAACCGGAGTACCCGGCGAAAACCCACGCGGACACGGGGAGAGCATGCAAACTCCACACAGAAAGGCACCCGAGCCGAGAGACTCGAACCCGGGACCTTCTTGCTGTGAGGCGTCAGCGCTAACCACTGCGCCACCGCGCCGCCCACACATCTATCCATTGAACGGATTCAAATTGTCACCGTATTCAATGTGGAGCAGCGTATGATCAAAACAAAACTGGTTTAGTTTACGATTTAAAAAAAAAGTCTCAAACGGACCTTTGGGGTTCCCTCGACTCTGCCCCGTGAGTTCAGTTTCCACCAAAAGGTCACGTTTACACATATCGCTGATTAACATTTTGACAACTAAATCCACTTTTAAACTAACGCATTGAAATGCAACCGTATTGATTTAAAAACCCATACTAAATAACTTTAAAACAACCCAAACGGATGTATGAATTAGAAAGCTAAATGTGTGTACACGCGTTTTGCATGTTTCGCATATATAACACGCAGATCATTTATTTGTGGCTTTCTTTTGGTATATATTTTGAACGCAAGCTTACAATGTGTAAACCGTACGCGGTACTTTCGTGGCTTTACCCGTTGCAATAACTTTAACAGGTCTTTTATTGTTTGAAACGTTTACCCTCGACACGATAAGTTTGCCTTCGTTCAGCAACTCAATTTAACTTCGTGTTATTTTTTAACAAAAGACGAAAATACACAACGCAATAAGCGAGCCGTAACACTAACGGAGCCATGGGGGGGTTGAAGAACGGGACCGAATTTGTGAATAATATACATAAACGGGCGACGCGCAACGTACATCCGGCGGAACTTCACAGAGTTACGCGCTACAAGCTTCCGATGCTCGGGAAGCTTTTGAGTTTCTCGGGGAAGTCGTCTTTGTAGAGGACGGGGTCCGCTCGGTGCTCCACGGTCTTGAGAGGCATCGTCTCGAACACCGACGCAAACTTGTTGATGCACTCCGACCTGCGCGACGCACAGAGGGCGCGGCGCACCGCACGTCGGGGCTGTACCGCGGTGGCGCCGCGTGCCCCGGGGCGGGGGGGGGCGCGCGCAGGATTCTGCCGCGCGGCGGTGAAAACGGACAAGCGTAAAACTGCCGCGCGGCGGCAGGCTGGCGCAGCGGTGACGTCTGCGCATCGCAGAAAGTCCTGCCGATTCCCGTCTTGGGTGCCTGTGCATGTGGTGTTTCTGTGTTCTCTCCCCCTGTTCTGTGTGCGTTTCGTCCGGGCTCTCCGGTTTCCTCCCACAACTAAAAAAGAATAAATCATTGGCCGCCGCCGCCGAAGACGACATAATCTCTGCAAGGCAGTGTCTGGTTTGTTGGCGCCGGCTATCTGCGTGGGTTGACCACCCCCCACCCCCCCTCCCGTCAGGTTACCTCGTTCCTCTGAGTCGTTCTCTCCTCTTCAAACACTTTCGAAATTGGATATGCGCTGCGCGCTATAAATCATATTCATTATTTGTGCCGTACAAACAAATAACGCTTTTAATTCTGTTTACCTATTGGACTTCTAGACCCATATTACCCAGCAGTATTTGTTTAAGTAAGCAAACTGCGACATTTAAGTCCGGAAGGCCACGAGGATCAATTTATTTTACTTCTATGCAGACGCTCATAGCTTCGTTAGGTTTACATATATTTTTACCCAAATGCTCCAAAACAACGCGATGCACTTATCTACTTTAATCAATCACGTCAGCAGTAAAGGCTCCTTATTTCGTAAACGTTCAAAGGCACCGCAGCACCCGTTGAATAAAAAATAGATCGTTTACCAGGACGCTTTGTTTCTTTTATGGAACACAATCACGAAGGGCACATGAATTAAGTTTCATAAAACTCATGTGCAAGGGGGTTCTGTCTTATTTTTTGTTAAAGGAACGCCTTCCTATTGCGGAATTCCTTTGCATGAGCACATGTGTAGGGGAATTCTGTCAGTTTCAGACAATTCAGAGTAAAAAAGAAAACTCTTTGTGTTATATGTATAAAGGGCTTGCTACATGGACCCACAGTAAAATGTTGGTTTCAAATTTCATATTTTCTGAATATCGCTATTGCACAGCACTTCCTTAAAAAAAAGCTCCATGAGCTTGGGGGTTTTTTATTAATATGTTTTCATTTCTCTTATTTGGCACTTAACATACTTTTCTTTTAAATATTAAAATGTTTTAAAGCACTCTGGCACCAAGTACTATAGATTACTGTCAACTGATATTTTGTGCAAAAATTCTATTGTTTTAACTTAAGAGTGGGGGGTATATTTATTTATATTAAAATGGAAAATAAAAAAAATACAGCCTATTAAAAAAAAACCCACGAAAGTTTGGGTGGCGTCCAAAAATTACGAATTTTTTTTTATTACAAAACTAAACTATTATGTTTTCTAAAAAGTTATTTTTACATAATTGCCCATAAGCATGCACAGCATCCCAACGGGACTTCAAAACAGATCGATGTGAGTATGACCACATCCAGTTTCCTTTTAAAAATAAATTGCGATGCTAAGGATTCCGCGTGCCCCCATAAATCAAACGCTCACTCTTAAACGATAGTTTAAGGCTCTCTGCACCCGCCAACAGTTGCAACATGAAAGCGGCAGTAATCCTCCCCCAGCCTCCCCCCTCGCCGACGTGTGATTAAACGCTCGCGCAAATATCGGTTTGACCCCGTCGCTACTCCGGAGCCCACATATTGCAGAGGGCGAGAGCGCCGCGCCGCGCCGCACCGCCCACACCCCGGCCCTTGGTGAGGGATTGCTGGTAAGTGCCCCCATACGTCACGCGCGCAGGCACCGTCGGTTCGCGGGACCGCCGCGCTCCGTCAGCGGTGGGCGACTCGCTCGCTCGCGGGGCGAGTGTGGCGGTGGCGCGTGCGCGCGTAGACCAGAGCTGCGGGCTCTTCTCCGTGCTCTCGGAGTCCCTGACTCTCTGCTCACAATCATTAAGGAGCTTCGCGATGGCGGGCAAGCCCAAGTAAAACTACGTGGCCGGGAGTCAGAGCCATTCCCTGTCCACCTTCGGGTGAGACGGAGATGCACCCTGTCTGCTAACACGATCCAAAATACTTTTCGACCGCGTATTCGAGAGGCTTTTCATAAATGTATCGGTGGAATTCACACAAGGTACCGGTACAACAGGAGGCTGATCAATGCCAGGGTGCAGCCAAGCGATGGCTCTCTACGGGTGAACCATGTCATGTGCGCCGATGTCCTGGTAATTGCTGCTCACTTTGATAAGGAGTTGGGAATCATGCTGTTGAGTCTGGAGCATGCAACAAAGAGGTGGAGTCTTACCATCATCAGCTCCACCAAAACGAAGCACCTGCCTGGATATTTTATACCACCGAACACTCCACCTCCTCAGCTTTCAATGAGTGATGGGGGGCAGTTGTGGAGAGAGTGGACAAGTTTGCATACATAGGCCGGTTCCGGTTTAGCAGCGGAGGTCTCACTCCAGATCAGTCAGGCGGCATTATCTTTTCATCGGCTGCATAACGCTGTGTGGAAGCTGCCTGCCTGACCTGTCACTCCACATGAAGCTTCGGGTCTTCTCAATTGCAAGAATGCCCTCTCTGCTTCTCTGTGCTTGCGAAACGGGGACCACCCTGGCGGAACATTTGTGCCGATTTAAAACATTACGGCTGGCCTGCCGACAATCCATCCTGGGTGTAACCAGGCTGGATTGTGTGAGGAGTTCAAAAATACTGACAAGATCTGAGCAAAGTCCCATTGCTGATGTTGTCTGGCAGAAGAGGCTGTGGTGGCTGGCTCTCGTAGCCCATATGCCCAACCACTACATGCCCAAGTAGCTTCTGTTAAGCTGATTAGAGGGGGCTAAATGGGCATGGCATGGGCTAGAGATAAGATGGCCTGACGTGGCACAGCAGAACCTGGCGCTGAGTGGACTGCTTGAAGACCGATACCAGTGGTGTCAAGATTGGCCTCTATGGAGGCGGATCGTGAAGGACGCTGTGGAGAAATTGGAGGAATTCGCCCTCCAACAACAGCGGAGGGCAGAGGAACGAAGCTCATAACAACGAGCGGAGCAGCGGGCGGATAAAAGACAGCAAGTTGGCAGAGTTGGGAGCACAGATGGTGCATCTGCCAATCATCTCGATCAGGCAACCCATAAACCCTGGGAATGTCCCGTGACCTCCTGTCGGCGAGCCTTCAACACTTCACGTGACGTGAAAGTGCGTTTGGGGCCGGCACAAGCGCCGCGGTGACGTCACCGCCACGTCGCGGAACGGCAGTCGCCACTGCTGCTGTGCGAGCGAGGGCGTGTGTGAGTGCGAGCAGCGGTGCGGCGGCACCCACTCAACCTCAAATGGCGCGCGGTGTGTAAAACATCCGCACTCGGGGAAATAACGGTCTCCCACCTCCCACCTCCCGCCTCATCTGCCCTACCGGCCTTCATAGGTGCTCGCTAACAGCAACTTGACCCTACAGTCTGTTAAAGCTATACAGCGGATCTTAGTCTCTCGTGTGTGTGTGTGTGAATGAGAGGCAAACGTTGGATCTCACCTCTCGACCATATGGGTCTGGTCCAGAGACAGCCCATCAATCGCCGTGCACTCAGGGCACTTGAACTTCTTCCGCGGGGTCACCTGCGCGGAGAGGGAGCGGGGCAGAAGCGAGGACGGAAGCGGCGCGTGTGACGCGACGGAGAGCGGCAGCGTCGGCGTGCGCGTCCGCTGTCGGTAAGTGAGCGCGCGCGGGAACCTCGCGGCTCCGGGATGCACTGGGCAAGCATCGAGGGAAAAACGCGCGTCACGCGCCGTTATTTTGCACGAACTCACACGCGTGCGAACGGGTCGAGATTGCTCGCGCCACGAATAATCCACGGTATATGCGGTCTTTGGAACTAACGCCACACGAAGGGTGTTCTGAATTAAACGATCAAGCCCCCACTTTATCCTGCACACGCGCGCATTCATATTCAACTGTAAAGCATTAATATTGTAAGGATTGTGGCAGACTGCTCCAAGTCAAACAACAGACAAGACAATTATTTAATTGTTTGAGATCGAGGATCACTACACACGCAATGAATCACATGCAAGAATCAGTCTTCTTCAATGCGCATGCGATACACGCAGTGACATTCCCTGCAACGTCTCGAAACCAGCAGGGCGTGTTCACCATGCGGCGTTAGAACCCTGAACCGTCCGAGTTCATCAGCTCGGGCTTGGTGGAGGGGAACCGCTCTGTCGGCGCGGCGCATTCAAGTCCGCGACGGCGCACGCTTACAGAGAGAGCGCCGGTCGCAACGGCGAGCGGCGATGTTCCTAGCATCTGACAAAAACGTTGACGACACTCGTTACGCTTCCCACGCAAACGGGGGGGGGGCTGGGGGGCTGGGGGGACAAATGCGAGCAGCGGTGCGGCGG
>JAZEWT010000004.1:32401979-32414072 GCA_036362905.1 Mordacia mordax
ACTCGCGTAATTCCGACTTTAAGAAGTCGTTCCTGCTGCGGCCTGCGCAACAAGTACGGGATGGGAGTCCGAAATGGCAAAACTTCCAACTCAAGGGCGATTGTGAGAACACACACACACACACAAGGCCACCCCAGCAAGCACCCCAATACCATGTTTTTGCAATAAGTTTTTTTTTTTACATACTGCACATCCTGCAAAAAATCCTATGCGTTTGGCACATTCTTCCCCTTCCCCGAGAGAATATATTTTGCCCCCATCCCGTCCTCCCCTGCTGTAAAAAAAATCATTCCTGTAGACCTGAAGAGCCATGAACCAGTAAAGCTCTCCAGCAGACTAAGCACATGGAAAATGCATCAGGCCTATTTTGAACCAGGACGGTGGGATTGACTATAAATAAGAGGTATTTTCATTTGAACACTTAAACTTGGGCTATCAAACGCATTAATGAGGCACAAAAGTGCTTCAAACAGCTTGGGTACTATTAAATAACACATCACGTCACCGTAACGAAGATGCATAGCAACGTCAACATTGCATTAAAAAGTCGACCTTTCACACCCGACTCTTTAGCGTTCTGAAACGAGCTGAGCGGAGAATAATACGTGCAAGGGACATCTTGGTAACCCAACATGAACTCTTTAATGTTCTGCAGTGAACCACGTCTGCTACTTCATTACGAGTGTCCACTTGTGGTAACGTGTTGGGGAGAGACCTCGAAGAGCCCTCATAAACAGTTCGCAAATATTCCCGCTGACTTTTGATAACCACACCTTCTGATTTTATAGAGCCGCCGAAGGCGCAGAGGCAGACAATAATCCTGGAATGTACAGACATTTCCCTATTGGACACGTGGTGGGAAAGCGGTATTAGGTTCAACGCACGTGCTGCTGCACTCCCCAAACAAATGTAGAAACGAGGAGAAAAATAAATTGGTAAACATTGCCCTTTCCCTTGTGTTTTGGACGAAGACAAAATGCAAACGCCCGCTAACAACATTCGGCTGTGATCTCGGACCCAGTCAAATAACGAGGTGACATTTCCCCACCTTCTGACACCTAAATAAACCAGTGAGGGTCGGGCGAGCCAGCGTTCACACAACACACACACAAAAGGGAGAGAGCGCGAGAGAGCGCGCGAGAGAGCGCGCGAGAGAGCGCGCGAGAGAGCGCGCGAGAGAGCGCGCGAGAGAGCGCGCGAGAGAGCGCGCGAGAGAGCGCGCGAGAGAGAGAGGTAGCAGGCTATCCTGAAGCCGCGCCAAACGGTACTCAGATGAGACCCAGGACAGGCCAGAAAAGCATTCCAATCATTTGCATGAGGGCCTTCAAAGGCATCATAGCTACTGCGGACTAAATCCCCCATAACAGACACGGCAATAAATAATATGGCTTTAAACGTCTCGGTGGCTGGCCTTGACCAGTGGCCAGCAGTGCAAAACCACACAGCAGGTCGCAATCTCAGACAGGCAAGCGCCACTGCAGATAATAACCGAATTTACCAAGTGCCATCGCACATACTTACTCCAAGTATGTCATATGCCCTGTGATGTGTTTACTGCTGCGCTCCCTACTTATTATGTGTGGATTGCAAGCAGGACACACCATCGTTCAAATACGTAGTTCAAAGGGAAATGTTAAGGTAAGTGGAAAATCCATGCGCTAGGAAAATAAGTACTGCGTGTAGTTACTAAATAATGATTGATGTTTAAATTGATAATGTAAAACGTTAACATTGATCCGCCAGGCCATAAAATTATCCTTTGATGTAGCAATAAAACATGTATAGAAAAAACATTTTATTATAAATAATTACTCACTCTATTAATGTTTGCAACGTGGACAGATAGCTAACTAGCCGGTGTGTGGTGTAAATTAACGGAAGCAAAATGTCCAATAAAATGTTATCGTACTGACCCCACCTTGTTACATAAGGGGGAAAAGAATAAAGATTTTGAATTTTTGGTAAACCAGATGTTCAAACGGCCAAGAAAGCTGTAGCAAGAAACATCGCCAATAACTCTGGAAGTCAAGCGGCGAGTGTAATATTTGAAATTAGCCGAGACACACTTCCACGCTGTTTACATTGGGTCGGTGAAGTTCCTGAACAAGCTCGCAGCACGCAGAACGAAACGTTGGACATCATGCCAAACACGCGGTGCAACCCGGGAAAAACACCCACTTACAAGGACCCGCATTTGTAGTTTCGAGGAACGATATCGAACACGCTGATCAAGCTATTAAAAAACTAAACAGCTGCACGATTTAAAAAATACACAGATGACACAAGCGTTGCCACAACTTCAATGACACGATCGCTAAAGCTCACTTGTCAAAAACTGTCCCCAGGACATTCATTTAACTCTCCTCTTCTCTCTCTCTCTCATTTCGCGCACGTGCTTTCTTTTCCCTCTCTTTTCATTTCGTACGTTTTTCCTGGGGCACTGTAAACTCCTTATCCACGAGTAGCCCCACTGTACGCTGGATTTTCCCACTGCGTGTGCACATTCTACTTCCAGGCCAGCGCTCCCGCGGGCAACCAGCGCAGCAGGCTTTAAAAAAAAAAAGTCTTAAACATTCCCACTCCAGTGCTTTTATTAAACTTTATTGGACAAGAGGCACTTTCATGTGGTCTGGGACTGCACGATTCCCGCCGCCCCCCCCCCCACCATCCTCTTTTTTTTTTCATCTGAAGCTATTTTTTTCCCCTCTCCCTTGAAACGCTGTTGATATTGACATTTTGGGGTTCAAGCTCTATGAGCGAGCACGCAGCCCTGGTGGATTCGCGAGAAACGGAGCTTCCCTGGTTCGATAAAAGCCGGGGCAGCGGTCGAAACAGTGGTCGCAAGTTCCCAAAACACCCTCTCCGCCTCTAAGAGAGAGAGAGAGAGAGGGCAAGCGACAGTCACGTTACGAAGCGGTTGTTTCGGGGGAGCCGGGTCGAGCGTTCCATCTCCCTCCTTCGCGACGTTTCGCCTCCAACGAGGAAGGGAAAAACGTACTCGGAACGCCCGAGGATGCCTCCAACGTGGGAGATGAGATTGCGCAAAGGAGAGGAGGAGGAGCGCTCGGCACGGCTATCGTGAAAAAAAAAAACTATGGAAAGCAATTCTCGTATCAATCTGTGAAAATCTACTACAGTATAAACCACAGCGAGCCGATTGGAAGGTTGCATGTGGTGGGATGAAGTGTGGGTTACTACTACTTATTCCTAAACGACTGGCTAGAGTGGAGCAAATACTCTCTACAACGGCTCTACATAGAGCTCCCTCGAGTGGAGACCCTTCTGCTAGCAGTGCCACGAGCAAGCAATTTCAGGGTTGCACCTTTACCTTTAGTTCATGGAAATGTGCGGACTTGTCGCAGTCAAAGAGAGATGGAGGTTCGCTAAGCGGTGAGAAGAAAGTGTGGGTTGATGTGTTTACCTCCCCTCTGCTCATGGGCCTTGCCCTCTTGACTTGTGGAAAAATGCCTCTAGAATGGGAGACGGAGGCCTCTCTACCTGTAGTAGTGATTGCGCTATTCACAAATACAACCGCTGCCTCAGTGAGTTTGTGTTTCACGAACCAGGGCCTGGACAATGGTCAATGACACCGGTTGCATGTGTGTGTTTACGTTTCTACAGGTTCTCCAAGCTTGTGACATGACTTATTCTTATAATCAAGCTTGGAAAACTTGGACAATTTCCCTGCGAGTTCAACGTGAGTCCACAGGCACGTGCAGAGAGAGAAAACAAAACATGACTGTGACCGAGGGGTCCAAAATGCGTATATCTCTACGATATATCTTCAGGTTGTAGTGGGTGATGTCTGACGTTTCGCTCCACGGGCTGGGAGCTTCTCCCGTTTGTTATTACAATGACAGGGTACAACCCAAACACCGAGTCAAGGCCCACATAGCACAACTGAAACGGCCAGAAATCTGCATGTCGCGAAGCCCTTTAACGGTACCATCTCATTGCCCAGTAGTCGGATGTCAATGCATAACACACCTCCGTTGTAGCCGGTAACAGAGCATGGTTCAATGCTAAAATTGCCGATTCAGAACCACACACCCTCACACATATCGAAAAACCTGACCTTCGAGTCACTAGAATTATCGTCGCACCATCAAAACCAATTAAGTGCACTTGGCGACGCTATACAGTAAATGTATATTTGCTTGAAATAAAGCTGGATGGTTAAAAATAACTACTAACGTTCATACCGCAATTGACCGGTAAAATCTTATGTTTAGGTGACATGGAATGGAATAACTCTCCAGAAAATATTTCAATTGATTTTTAAGAACACATTACTGAATTACTCATACGTATCTCTCATTTCTGGAAAGACTATAGATGAAACGCTGCAGGCAGCAAGAGGAAAAGATCGCTTTCAAGCACCACAAAGTTGATGCCTTTTCAGCATGGGACTAATGTAAATGACACAAGGTACTTGGACTGCACAAGTCTGTAGCAATTTGCCTGGGGGAAGTTTAGACAACCTCCTGCCGCATTTCAAGAATTGTTTTATTGATTGCTGTGTTTTCGAATTCACCGTTGGGACACTTTCCAGCCCTTTCGTAATGCACTGGTCATGGACTCGCCATACAAAGTTGATCGTGGGGGATGGGGGTGACCATACTTCACCGGGCTGGTTAGCGCAGATTGGCAGAAGGGAAATGAGAAACCAGGAGAGGTTCTCTATCGCTTGTCAATGATATTATCAGCGGTCGGGAATTTAATTTGGGTCGCCGGGTTCAAACTGCAGCGCAATAACCGCTGCGCCATCGCTGCACCCCATTTGACGCCATCCACACGTTTTAGTTTTTAAGGAATCCCAAGCTCTGACGTCACGTTCGAATTGTGTTTGTAGCGCCGCACCGCTGCTCGACTGCAATGAATAAACACAGTCGGCAGCAAAGAGCGGAAAGGAGAAAAAAAAGAGAATTAAAAATGTATAGACTGAGCAGAAGAATAATCGTAAAGCAATTCAAGTTAGCTGTGAGTCAAGCGTCAAGGACACGTCAGGGATTTCGAGATCGCACAAGTAGTACGGTATATCCGTTCTCTCCGCAGCTCTGTGCAGCGCTTTGTGACCCTCGGGTGGAAAGCGCTCTCGAAATGCAATAATAAAATAATTATTCGTATTACTATGGGACACAAGGTTGGAGGTTAAGCGGCACATGTGCTCAGTACTGCTAACATCAAACTCGCGCATGTGGCCTCACCTTGATGGGAGGTTTCCCAGTGACGTTCGACACCAAGAAGTTCATGGCTATGTCCTCGCAGTTCATGTGGTTATCGACCCAGCCTTTGATGTCGCCGGGCATTTTGTAGGTGTACAGGTAGTTGAAATACTGCAGAGACAGAAATATAAAACACAAGGTTCAACACTCTCGATTAAAATATTAGTCAATAGATTTGCATTTCAAATGTCCTGAGCAGGATGTTTACGCTATGGGTACTTTTTGCCAGTGTACATATGTAATTCATAGAACAGGTTTTTTACCATTCTTGGCAATTATGCAGGTGTTAAGATCTTAAAACACCAAATAGACACATTGCAAAGTGTCTCTTGGGTGTTTTGAGCTAACTCTGGCCAACACCGACAATCAGGCTCAAAGGAAAGCCATGTCTGGTGGAGGCCGAACAGTTTGAAGGACAATGCATATCAAAGCTTCCTGTTTGCATAGTTTGCCACAAGTATTTGTGGCTTTTGCAAACTGGACACATTGCGAAATGTGTCTATTTGGTGTTATGAAATCTTAACACCTGCATAATTGCCAGGAATGGTAAAAACCTGTTCTATTAATTACATGAGCAGGATGTGTTTGTAAATTAGAATACAAATCGATGACGATGTCATGCATGATCATTCCATCCTGTTCTTAAACAAGCTATGATTTACGGGTGTGACCAAATCACTCAAATCACTCTGAATGCACCCGACTGTCAGATCCTGTAAGGTGGACACTGCTCCTCATGGCTCAACCCTTACCTTGGTGAAGGGGGTTTGTGTGTTACAATGAACCCCGGAGCTCTGTCACCTGGAGTCTAACACTCACTGTCGGGTCTCCCTTGGTTAAGAGGTCTGGCGGAAGGTTCCGGGCTAATAAGGATCTGAAAGGGCCTCCGTTTAAATGAGTTTGGCATCGGGAAGGGCGTCGAGCCGTGAGGTTGCGCTCAACACCTCCACCAATTTGGAGACAACCATCCCACCGGGGTCACGTGGGATGACGCCCATTGAAACTGGCAACAAGTGACAACCATGATCACCAAACATACAAATAAAGTGTGTCGGTCAGTTCTCATTTTATTTAAGCTGCAAGAAACTGTTGAGACGTGTAGCTCTTTTTAACAGTTGTCAAGCGGGGAGAGGTAAACAAGTTGGAGCACCTCAGGGCACTGGATGAAATTTTAATGAGGACACTAAACCGAGGCAGCACGTCTTTGGACTGTGGGAGGAAAGCAGGGTACCCTGTGAAAACCCCCTCGGACACACGGAGAACGTGCAGATACCACACAGAAAGACGGCGCGCGAGCCGGGGAATCTAAGCCGGGTCCTTGTTGCTGCGAAGCAGCGGCGCTTGTGACCGCGCCGCCGCGCACAGGTGCGCGGCGTGGCCTCGCAGGCACGACGCAGCCAAGTCGGCGCACGCTACCTTGTGGTAGAAAGCGGCCCCGGTGAGCACCATGGACACCTCGTTGGTCCATTCGGACTCGTACTTCCATTTGGCAGTCTCGTGGTCCCAGAGGTGCAGGCGGCCAGGGTAGCCGACGAGGCGGTCCGGGAACTCCCGCCACACCTGGGGCACGCGGGCAGCGGCCGGTCACTCCCACGTCACTCCCACGTCACTCCCACGTCACTCCCACGTCACTCCCACGGCACTCCCACGGCACTCCCACGGCACGCGCCGGGAACCTGTTTGTGTTGAACGCTCCGTGCTGCGACCAGTGGCTCTGCTGTGGAGCATGCGGAGGTAAGCAAATGTGAGCCAACCCCTCCTCGTGGACTTTATAGACTTTATCGCGCTGGAGGGGTTTGCATATTTCACTGAACCCTCGAGCCACCGCCTGCGGTCCAGCACTCTGGATAGGGTCTCCCTTGGTGAACAGGTCTGGAGTCTGACGCTCCTGGTAGGGCCTTCCCTTGGTAAAGAGGTCTCGGAGGACATTCCAGACAAATAACAATCCGAAGGAGGCTGGCATCAGGAAAGGACACCCGACTGTAAGATTCTGTTCCAATACCCACACAGCGGGAGGGTAAGCAGCCAATCTCGGTAAACCTGAATAGTGGCTCTTTGCGCTGCTGAAACAACAACATCTCCCTGATGTGTTGTCAGATATTCTCGTAGCAAACGAAGGTCCCAGCACATCAATTTCACACAAAATAAGGCACATTTCGAGGGTGCTTTGGTCAAAGGCAACGGTAACAGTCAATTAAAAAATAATGAGGAATTTTATTTTTACTGCGATAAACACACCCTGATGTAATTCACCACTGTGTCCAACATCACGGTTGAAACTGTAAGAATCCAAAATTACCACCACATTACCTAATTAGAACTCCATATAGGAATAATTAGCCAGTACCGCTAGACTAATGCCCTAGGTCATGCTTACGAGCAAATTAACTATCCCAGTCTCTCAAATTTTCACTCGGTGAAGTGAAATATAATTTAAATATGCAAACAGGTCTCCATATTTGCAAAGTGACATTTGCCATGACTGGCTCAGAAAACAAGAAGTTAGACGTGTGCACCGCACAACACACAAACGAGTTTGATGTGAAATCATAATGATGACCAACACAGCCTGCAGTAACAGCCTCTGTGCATCAGGCACAGGTGCTGCCGATTAACTGCGGGCTGCTCCACTTAGTAACAGAGATGTTCCAGGCATCTTGTCCCCACTCGGAGCCCACATGTGGCTCCTTTTTAAATACGATTGAATGTACTCATTCATGACCATAATAATCTATCATCTCTTATAATACAAACGTTAAAAAATGAACAGCGCTTTTTTTTCTGTCCACTGTGAGATTAAGATTCTAATTTAAAAAAAAATTAGCACTTGTAAATGCCAATGTAGGATTCATATTTTTGAAATGTTGGCACTTGTAAATTCCATTGCTGGTCATGGATGAGATGCGAGATGGAGGCACAGAGCTGAGCTCGGTGAGGTTTTAGCCCAAAAGACCAGATGCAGCTTGAGGTGGGATTCAAAGGTGGAGGTTGTTGTCATGAGCGGGACGGTGGTGGCCCAGTGGGTAGCGCTATCGCCTCACAGCAAGAAGGTCCCGGGTTCGAATCTCGGCTCGGGTGCTGCTTTCTGTGTGGAGTTTGCGAGTTCTCTCCCCGTGTCCGCGTGGGTTTTCGCCGGGCACTCCGGTTTCCTCCCAAAGTCCAAAAAACATGCTGCATAAGTTAATTGGCTTGGAGACTAAATTGCCCTCAGTGCCCGATGATGGACTGGCGTCCCATCGTGGGTATATCCCTGCCTTACGCCCTATGTTTCCGGGATAGGCTCCGGCTTCACCGTGACCCTATATAGGATTAAGCGGTTTCAGATAATGAGATGAGATGAGGTTGTTGCAGTCAGAGGTGAAGGGAGAGGCAGGTCTCTGATGAAGGTCTCCCCAGAGTAGTATTGTTAACGGATGCTGTCTGACCATACTTCACCATGCTGCCGTGTTGACGCTATCTTATATGTGCTTCGTACTGTACACCCACCTGACAGATTTCAATTCTTAAGCTGCCACATTCCTGTCTGCTTGGTAATGTTCGTAAGCAAGGCAGCGGCAGACCTGTGCAGTATCGCAGTGAATTTATGGCTTCAAAGATGAATGTGCAATTCAAGTGTCAGGATTAATATAAACCACAGAGCAGGAGTCCCAAGCAGGATTAACACAACTCCCTTCAGTCGAAAAACAAATGCTCAGTGTCATATTACTATTATCTGTAAGCTTTTCATTAACGAAGCATACAAAATGCAGTGCAAACTCACATCTACGACTCGCTGGGGAGTGAGGCACAGGTGGATATGTGAACAGCTCGTCCAAGTGAATATTCACTATGCGATAACAAACGAGTACACAGCGCGAGCCCCAATAAATCATCACATCTCATCGGACCCTATGGTCTGTCAACCAGGATTCGATTGGCCATTAACTAGGCACTCCTAAAGCATCTCCGAGATCGACAGTAACGGCGTGCCTCCAACTTGCACCTTGTTGGTCTTCGGGACAATGATAAATGTTCTTGTGGACAAGTACCGACTCTGTCCCATATTATTAACTCGTGTCCATTAACGACTCTGCTCCCTGGTGCCACTGAGGCTCTCAACGCTGGTGACGACTATACCTTCAGTTGGTTGGAACTATGCGCCAAATTAGTATTTGCCAAGAACATATTAACTGCCAATAAGATTAACGTACAAAAATAAAGGAAAACCTTCATCACACATGGGGGAAGGCCTCATCCCGCTTGAGCAACAAGCATGTGTATGCGAGATTAAGGACACTTTACTGCATTTCGAATGGTAAGACTTGCAAATATCTGTACACTAAGACAGATGCACCTCGTGCAAATGCCTAAGCATGCGGACGGTTAATTGGTCAGGGTGGCGACATGACGTCTCAATTAAGCGACGTCGCACTCTTGTCTTTGTAAGAACGAGGCACATCCATCCGCACATTTGTTCCACGTTAAACGGGAATAGTCCGTTGTATACCGCTCCAGTAGGACATGTGCTGTGGCCTCGCCATAAAAACTCAAAACGGAACTTTGCAGCAACAGGAATTCCGCATCTACGCGTATCCGAAAGCCCGTGGCCTACAATTCTGTGGTTTGTTAACACAAGCCCATACTAATAACGTGCACTGTGTGCCATAATTCACTATTCATTTCAAAGGACGTTTGTGTACAAAGTATCCAATTCATTTCACGATGCATCTAATTAGACCAAGTGCCATTAACGTCAAAATATTTGGTGGAATTCTGTGCTTTCTTTTATTTTCTGCAGGGAACTCACAATGAGAGTTTATGTGTTCTACAACACTGTGGTAAAGGCACATAAAAAATACAAGCCAGGCGTAACCTAATAAACAAGAGTTGATTAAACATAGGTTCTCTTTTTTTTTAAACAACTCCTATGGAATCGCTACTCGGTGAGAACTCAAAAGAAACCTTATTATGCTCACAGTGATGTTTGAAGTTGGTATTTTTGGGACAAAAGCTGGGCTGTGATGTGGCCAAGAAGGATCATTTTTGAGCGGCGTGTCAGAATATTGGCAAATGATATAAAAATAATGTCCTGGACCCTTGCATGTGGCACAGCAGTCCAAACCACAGGCGTCCGATGAGCTCTTCCAAAATTATTCACTTTTAATATTTTTCTTTTTTTTACACGCGCTTGCGACTCTAAGAGTTGGCATTCCCCTCCAGATGCTATAACATTATTCTTTCGTTTGTGTGGTGTAACAAAAAATACGTAGGCCAATTTTGGTTAAATATTTACTGGACGTGTCCTGTTAGACCACAGCAAACTTTCGCAGTTAATAGAAAACCAGACATATGGCAAAATGACTAAAGGGAGGTAACAGAGGACACAGAGGTGTCGGTTCTGGGTGAAGGGTTGAATCAGTGGCACTTGTTGGGGAAGTGTCCATGTATTGATGCCTAGATAAAGTACATAAAGTGTGTCACCATCCACAACACGCATGCTGCCGTAGTGCTATGGTTAGCACGCTGACCTTGTGAACCAGAAGTCTCCAATGGGACTTCCCGGTGCAGCAGTAGAAGTTTCTTCAATCCCTCCCCACCCCCCACTCAGTTGTATAATTGGGCACAGCAGAGGTAGTCAATCGCTAGGTTGTATACGATGGAATGAAGTGTGGGTATTCCCCATAGCCTTCTAAGAGCTGTCACTCCCAACCGGTGGGTCACGACCCATTAGTGGGCCATGAGCGCCACCTAGTCATCCATGGAGACCCTGCCTAAGTGGCCAAAGTGGTCTTTAAGGTGCAAAAGGTTGAGAAGCCCTGCTGCAGAGGGGCTCTCTATAGGTCCCTGGAGTGAAAGCCCTTTTGTTAAGTATGGTGTGACAAAGCCATTGCAGGCTGGCTCCTTAACTGTACACTATACATTATGTTACACGAGCGTGCACGTAATAAAGAATAATAATACTTTTTGTAACGCGCCACGCAAATTCCAAGCGTAGTCATAGACAAGACACAGATACAGAGACGTGAGGAAAACGCACAGAGAGGCCGGGGGGATGAACCATGCAGTCAGCTGGTGCCAACATTTACCAGATACCGCATCCTTAAAATCGGCCAATTAATTATTGGCTTTTTTTAATTCATTCGTGGGAGGATACTGGAAAACCCAGAGGAAACCAAGGTAGAACAGGGGGAGAACAAGCAAACTCTGCACAGAAAGACACCCCAAGGCGGGAACTGAACTGCCTTGGGCAGAACTTTCCTCTCCGTACAGCGTCGATGCACCCTGCGTTCATCCATTCATCAATAATAATACAAATGCGCTATAAACCAGTGACCATTAGTAGTCAGATTTGACTTATGTGTGTGGGGCCATGGAAATGGCCAAGTATCTTATCAGAGAAATGTTAACGTGTCAGTTGGGGCACACAGCAACGTAATCACAAGCATCGCAGGGAGTAATGGAGGAGAGATGGATATAGGTCCCCAGGAAGAAACGAAACTGGGGACGTTCAGTGAACAATGGCAATGCGCGGCACCGTGTAACGCCACTGCGCACAGCGCGCACTTGTGGGTGGGCAAGTGTGGGTGGGCAGCAGGCAAGCAGTGGTTAGCACACTGTGCTACGAACTTGGCAACCCGAGTTGACTTCCCTCTCCCAGCCAATATCATGGATGCAAATGTGAAATAGTCTTGCACAACTCCTCGGTTGGCTAAGTCTGAAATGAATACCTGCGTTTGGTGTGTAAACACGAGCAACTGGAGACAAAGGCATGGGCCTGGCTGAGCCACCTCCACCACGTGCCATGCCAACTTACATACGTGCTCGCTAAGAGCCTGTAAAAGGCTATAACGGGGACCTTTGTCTTCGTGTGCGCGTGGGTGGGTGCGCA
>JAZEWT010000004.1:32419582-32437175 GCA_036362905.1 Mordacia mordax
GTTAAAGAACCAAAGGTTATTTATTAGCATGGTTCAGTTTCTAACTCGCATTACAGAAATAAAGTTCTGTTAAGAAACACTCAGCCTTGCCAAGCGTCACTACTTCTAAACGGCACGGTGCAGTTGAAAATACTTCCATACACATTTATTTGTTAGAAATACGTAATGTGTTGAACTAAAACGGTTTTGGCTGTGCTGGAAAACGTACGGTAGTGTGTATAAAATTCTTTGAAGACAAGTGTCATTACCCAAGGCTCGTCTGGGAATAAAAAGGCTTAAATCTTTTTAAAATACTTATATTGATTCATGAACATGTTTTGGCAGATAGACAGCTGACATTAACGCACATATTTTACAGCTTATGATATATGGGTCTCGAAGATTTGTACTTCAGAAGGCTCCTGCTTGAAACATTTGGCTAATGCCTCAGGATTTTTTTTCGGGTAAAGGAAACAGAACGTGCAGCTTATAGCCACACTAGGGGGTAACATTAAAATGCCACACTGATACACTGACTGCTCACTACACTGCCTCCAACTGGCACAACCTCAATTCCCCAAAGCTGAGGTTCTCCTATACATACCATCACCATCTCGTGCCGTTCTCTCCACAGCTCTGTGCGGTGCTTTGTGACCCTTGGGTGAAAAGCGCTCTAGAAGCGCAAGTATTATTATTGTTAATCTTGATGTGATCCACCAACCTCACTTACAAGTCACTAGGACCCTCAGACAAACATCAGCATTGATATTCCGGTTCTTTGATTGAATATTCAGTCACATTATACAGCTGGGATGTCCAATTATTAAATCAACTCATGGTTCTACCGATTGAAAAATAGATTACGTCATGAACCAGAAAACACGAATATAGTTGACTAGTCTCACGCTCCCACCTGCTGGGAGGGAGATAATGGGAGGTGCTTGACACCAGCATTAACAGCTGCTTCACGCTGGGCATTGCTTGTTGGGGTAGCCACCATTGTTAAGGGAGCCTGAGTACAGCAATATAATCAACCAAACAAACAGTAGTCGATTATTATTTTCTGCTGATCAACTCACTTAACTGCTTACTCTTACCAACTGGCCCTTCTTTATGTGCTATGCAGAGGGAAAACAGCCCAATATGTTGCCTATTATTTATTTTTCCTACCGAGGCAGTGTTATAACAAGTGTGTTTTGATTTTCTTATGAGTTGTGTTTGTAGAGCGTTGCTAATAAAGTGTTACAAAATACTTTTGTTTCCTTATTCCATACTTACGGACTTAACAGACAGCTTTGAGACTGTGTCCTGTGCTGTCAAATATGAGTTTGAAACTTTACAAAAAACTCCCAAGTCACAGTTGGGTGCTCCCATCACATGCTCAAACATTGTGAGAGCAACAACCTTGCATTACAACTTGTAATGCCAAAGGAATTTAACAACAAATAACTTGTTAGAGCCCATTATCATTCCACTGCTGGATGAGTGCCTACCAGGACAGTGTGACCATGAGGGCTATTCGACCATACTTCAACTGTACTGGCCAGTATGAGATGATGAAGGGTGGTGCCTAGGACCAATCATTCCAACTATCGCCCTCCACTGATATTAGCCATGGTTGAAATCAAAACTCAGGTCGCCCGGTTTAGAATGCAGTCAGCTAACCACTGTGCCATCACTTCTCCCCCACTACTGTAAAACATTACGCAAATCCCATTTTCTTATTAACAAAGTTATAAACTCGTGGTAGACAGCCTGGGCCGCAAAGCCTTGGTGCGAATCTACACGATTTGAGATAGAGGTTTTGCTGTGTTGCATTGTCTTTTTAAATAACCCATGGCTTGTAACCTTGTAGGGAAGTAGGTTTTCACGGCTCAATGTGCCTGGAGGATCCCGAGAACGTGCGAGGAGGCGAAACGTCGCGATGGAGAGCGACAGCGGTCGACGCGGTTGTCCAGTGACAGCAGCTTTCCGAAGCGATTGTGACCTTGCCATGGTGGAGGGGCTTTGCATGTTCCAAGGAACCCCAGAGCCACATCAGCTAAAATCCCAACACTCCTCTGCTGGGATCTCCTTTGGCAAACAGGTCTGGGGGAGGTTCCTGAGAAATAATCATCCGTAGACCCTCCAACTAAAAGGAGGTTGGTGTCAAGAAGAAGGCCATCCAGCTGTAATATTCTGCTCCAACACCCACACACGATTGGTGGGGTAAAAGAGTTGGTTAAAACGGGCAACACATCATCCTTTGAAACTCTTCCATTGGCCTCGAGGTGGTGGCACTTCCTACCACTCTGCTCATACGACACAAAGCGATGTGGGAATCTCCTCCACGCTGTACCTGCGGGCGGGCTCTTGTTCTGGTTGTTCCAGACGACGAGCACCTTGGAGAGGCTCGGCGTCTTGGCGATCTCGGTGATGACGCGGAAGAGGCTCTCGACGCGGTCGTAGGTGAGCACCACGGCCGTGAAGCCCTGGCTGCGCGGCGGGATGAGCGGCAGGAACAGCGGGTTGCTCACCCCGCTCCACCTCTGTGAACGACACGGGCAGGCCAGGGCGTGGATTTCAACGGCCACGTCGAGTACGAGCGCCAATGCGTTGCGGAGTCTGGGCAAGCGGGGAGAGCAAAACGGTGTCGAGCCACGACCCCTCCGGATGGAGAGGAGCCAGTGGAGGAGGTTCGGAGGCTCGGCTAGAAACCAGCAACGTGCTAACGGGACTGCGCGTCTCCAGGCTGAGAACTCGCCAGGAAGATCGAGTGTCTGTCTCCGGGACACGCTGGTGATACCATGTCTCTCGAAGCTGGGAAGGCATAGAGTTTGTCTCTAGGACACGCTGGTGATACTATGTCTCTCTAAGCTGGGAACGCATGGGAATCCCCCAGGAAGAGCTGGAGTCTGTCTCTAGGACACGCTGGTGATACTATGTCTCTCTAAGCTGGGAAGGCATGGAGTTTGTCTCGAGGACACGCTGGTGATACCATGTCTCTCGAAGCTGGGAACGCATGGAGTCTGTCTCGAGGACACGCTGGTGATACCATGTCTCTCTAAGCTGGGAAGGCATGGAGTCTGTCTCCAGGACACACTGGTGATACCATGTCTCTCGAAGCTGGGAACGCATGGGAATCCCCCAGGAAGAGCTGGAGTCTGTCTCTGTGGAAAGGGAGGTCTGGTGTGCCCTGCTCAGCATGCTGCCACGGCAACCCGCACCAGAAACAGCGGCATTTTATAAAAAATGGATGGACGTTTTAAGTTGCAGTATGTCAGAGACATCGCAGTGTGACGGCACTCATTTTTACCATGGTTTAAAAAAAAAAAATAGAGACCACGTCTCATTAAAAATACGTAACCTACATGTACCGCACGAGCATGTGCGTATGTATTTAGAATATATTATAACCGACTGTCCATCTATTGCTGGAGAAAAGCCTCCCTTGTGACATGATGGCCGCAGGGATTGTTGGACCACACTTCACTAGGCTGCTCAACGCAGGTTACGGAGCCAGGGAACGAAAGTTGGTCACAGGGGTCATACTTCACCACGCTGGCCAATACAGGTTGATTAAGGGGGGCACGCAAAGCCAGTTTAGATACTGCTCACCGCTGTTAACTAAGGCTGAAAACTGAACTCGGCTGATTGGGTTCACAGCGAGAGTTGTGCTAATCGCTGCGCCACCGCTCCACCCCCATGCTCGCGCACACACGCACGAAAAATGCGCACAATAGCCGTGCGTAATTACGCGTGTGATCACAGCAGTTTCGCTCCCCCCGAGAGATGATCTATCAAAATAAAGCGTTCTTTGGTGCTCGCCAGGGGAGCAAATGGGAAAGACCAACGGCAGCTATGTCACCGTGTAGACACTTCCGGTGCAAGCATGCATTATTAAGCTAACCAGGTGACTTGTGCTTCATTGCTCGGAAAACTGGCCTTTGATTAAAACCATTTGGCCTCCCGTGGAACTTTTGTTGTGGTGATCCGCAAAGCACAGCGGCGCAATATTTATTACTGCGCCGCACGGCTAATGCAACACTTTGATCTCGCTCTTTATTTATTTAACGAAGCGAGTCGAAAAATACGTCTAATTCGCAACACGCGAGAGGCGCTCACAATGTCCAATTTAGAAAAGCGGAGGGGTGAGACGGGGGTGGGCCGACGGCATTTGGTTACATTTATGTAACAACAGCAATTACGAAGACGTTTTATTTTCATTTCGCGTCGAGATCACGCATCGAGCCACATAAGGGGAGGTGCTTGCTATCTCTGCAGAATTCCCATGCAGTGCCCAGCGGTCGATGCCAAAACGGAACGCTTGCGAGTTCTACTTGCAATGCACACCGAGAGCACACCATGCGCGATGGCACTTTCACGGCTTGGCGCGACGAGCTTTAAGAAAAATCTCAACGCTGAAGCTCAAATAACGCAGCAGGCTACGCTCTTTAAAATTATGTCGGTACAAGCGTGCTTATAAACGTTCGGTGTGCGTGCAGAGAAATAATGCTCACACTTAATAATGATGAAAAATTAAGCGAGGAAACTTGAAAGCGCGGTTGTTTTTTTTCAAGACAGCTCGCAAAACAGGAATATTCTTGCACACCCAATATTACGCAATGGTGTAAGAAAATGTTTCCAAATGAAATAATGCTGTACACATTCATCAACAGCCGTATTGCTTACTTTCACCCGCTTGGGAAATCACGCTTGCATTTTAATATCAAGCAGTTATTTATACCGCCTATACAACTCTACCAACGCAAGCATATTCAAGCAATGCACTTCCTTCCACCCAAGTGTTTGTGGTCAAATTTATGGTGGGGGGGGTGGTGGTGGTGAAAACTTCTAACCTATATTTGAAATAAACATACGTCCTAGAGTAAAAGCCCTGTCCTAACCCAACCAAGTGCAGTACTGGTGTCTTGCGAGCGTAGACGATCTCAATAAAAACCAGAAAAATGTGAAAAACAGCTCATCTGTTCTGTTCCACTTCCAAGCCACAGGCATGACATCCTCCAAGCCTTGGCAGGAGATGTCAGCTCCAACCCCAGCGATCCTAACTGCCCAACTCGTCTTAGCGAGCGCACGCGCACACAACTCCCCCCCACCAAAAATCCCAGCTCATTTTCTCCCGTGCTATTTTTTGTGCATTTTGAGCGAGTGGGCTCCCGTCCATAAATAACGGTCAGCGTCAATGTGGTTTTCATTAGCGGCAAGAACCCAAGGCAACATAATGCTCAGCGAGTCTAACGGAGTGATGAACGCAATTCATGTTTGGGGAGAACACTGTTATCCTAAGGGCTTTCAGAGAGGTACAAAGCGCAGAGCGCTGAATAATGGGCAGGAAAGATCAGTTTACAAATTCAAAAATAAGCCGTGGCCTGATAGAAATGAGAAAAAGAGGTCCTGCTGAGGACCAGGAGATCTGGGCCCAGAGTATTGGACTTGGGAGATTCAAAACAATGGTGTCTGGTATAGACATGCCGAAATGCGAGTACATTCTTTCCCCCCACTAACTTTACGTCCAATAATTTATCGCTAATATTTGACTTTAAGTTGAACTGTCCTGATGTTGTTGTTGACATGCCGTTCTCTCCACTGCTCGAATTTGTAAAAAAAAAAAACCCAAATATATATATATATATAAATATAAAACTTTACTGCTGTTGATTTTCCGTTTTGTCGTTGTTCTTCATATGCCGTTCTCTCTGCAGCTCTGTGCAGCGTTTTGTGGTCCTCGGGTGAAATGCGCTCCACAAATGCAATAATTATTATTATTATTTGGTTCTCAGTGCTTTCAGGATATAATAAAACAACTGGGCATGGTCTTTACAATCATCAAATGTCTCGTAAGTAGAAAGATCGTAAATATCTTTCAGGAAAATCTCTAAGATAAATTGCATACTATGTGAATATATGTAAGAATCCTACAGGTACCATCGTTTGACTGTGAGACTCAGGTAAATTGGATTAAACAGCAGGAGTAAAAATAATTTTACATTTATAACGCGCACATATTCATTTACTGTCGAAGGTATTCCTTTGACAGAGAACGACTCAGAGGCGCGAGGAGAGCACAGAGAGGCGGAGGAGGAGGCAGCCAGGCAGTTTGCCGGCGCCACATTGCCACCCACTGCTTCCTATTTATTAGGGTGTCATCGGTCAATTAACGAGCATTTTTTATTAACTTGTGGGAGGAAACTGGAGAGCCCGGAGGAAACCCACGCAGAACAGGGGGAGAATACACAAACTCCACACAGAAAGGTCCCCAAGGCGGGGATCGAACCTGCTCGGGTAAGAACCGTTCTTTCTGTGAGACGCAGACGTAACTACTGCGCCACCCAGTCTTATTCCTTGTTATCAAATAATTGCCAAAGTTTGCCAAGTATAGCTACGTGTCAATGCACAGATATCCAGATGTAAGAATGTCTATCGAAGATGCATTGTGTGTACTCATATCCACGTTCTTGTTACATATAAAAAATAAATATGAAACAACACAAATAAACGTATAATAATAGCATATCAGCCACGATGCAATGCATTATAGATCTGCTGCTGTAATGTCATGAACATTTTCATATCAACATCCCTTGGGCCATGGCTAGCGAAAGATGTAAGTTTCGAATACGCGTGCGTATTTACCGCACAGAGAACAATGGCACAGTTACTACTTATTTAGGCTCATTGCACATGGCCACGGAACTGTAACGTCAAACACATCTCATTACAGCCTTGCCCTCAACTGCATTTCCAGAGTTGATTTACGACTACGGGGCATCAGAGACTCCTTGAATACGCATGCGATCCATACACTGTTTAACGAACACCCATTAACCAGGAAGGGGTACCGTACAGGTACACACGACCACAGACGTAAGGTACGTGGCAGTCAAAACCTGCTCTGCTAATGCTCACCATAATACACCGTAAAAAACGTATGGCCCTTTACCCGCCTAGTGCCAAATGAAAACCTCTGCGCACCACGATGACCATACTTCACCGTGTGGAACATTGTGGGCTGGTGAAGGCCAGAAGACAGTCAAACATCACCACTTATGCTCGACAGTCCCAGGAATTGAACTCGAGTCGTTGGGGTTATAATACTGTCTGCCAAATACTTGTACAGCCACAAACGCTCGTATGAGGAAATAAATCAAGCAAATAACTTAATGATTCAGTCATTCGCGAGGCCACTCCAACGCTCTCAAAAGCAAATGTTTCCCACGTGAGTTGATATCGCAGGCAGGGGTTACTCATGCCAGAGCGTCTGTACAGTGGTAACAACTGAAGCTCAGAGAGAAAATCCTGCCCGAGGTAGTTCGATTCCCCCACGTCAGGAGCTTTTCTGTGTGGTGGTTGTTTGTCCTCCCCCCCCTCTTCTGTGTGGGTTTCCTCCCACAACGATTAATTGGCCAAACACATCATGGCAGGATGAGGAGGTGTCCAGTAAATGTTGGCACCAGCTCACCACGTGGCTACCTTGCCTCTCCCCCCCCCCTCCGCTGACCTCCCGGCAGTTTCGTTGTGCCTTTGGTTCATTCTCTCTCTGAATGAATACCTTCGAAATTGAATGCATATGCGTGCATTAGAAATTGTGTAAAAAAAAAAATAGACTATTTCCAATTTAATGTAATTTCATGTGAATACAAACTGGACCCTTGGCAGAAATTAAACTTTAATAAAGGGATTTGGCATTAAGAAATCTCTCTGGGGAGTGACAATAGATAATCTTATAAAAATGGCAGGCCAAAAATAAGACTCAGCGTGGCTCAAGTACTTAAGCAAAAATTGCCTTATTTGTTTGTGCATTTGTGCATCTCCTAGTCATAAATCACGACTGGCCAGTGGTATAGTTCTAATTTTATAAATAACTATCAGTGGTCCCAATGGGTCACGTGTGTATAGAACCTTAAGAGTGACCATGCTTTAAAATGATACCGAAATATATATACTGAAATAAAATGGAGTGTTTTTTCTTTTCATTGCGTCTGAATCTCCACACTGAGAGTAGCGGGTTTGAATCCTTCGCGAGTGCAAATGTTGTCTGCACACCAACAAGGCTGTTACTTATAATTTCAGCTTTACTTCCTACTTATTGATTGCTCTTCTGAAAACGTCCGTAAACCAACAATGTTTCCAAAAGGACAGCTGGACAAAATCCAGTCAAGTCAGCAGAAAATGTCATCAAACGGTGTTACATGCTTAGAACTAAATTACCCGTAGGGTGGGTACTCTGCTAATAAAGCCAAAGACAACATGGGAATCAATGCACAATTTGCACTTGGCGACCAAAGTGACAGAACAGATGTGAATTGTCACTGCCGAAAATGTGGCAATTGCAACACGATTTAGAGTCACGCAAGAATTCAAAAACGTCACCGCATTTCAATATCCCGCGCGCAAACAGCTCCGATTCTTGGTCTGCGGAATGAGTCGGTCGATCGCGTCCAGACGAAACGCAGCACAGCGGCAATATCGACACGTCAGCAACTAAGAGATGATCGTGGGCGAGCTCAGCGCGTGCCTGGGGTCAGCGGTCGTGACTTACCATCTCGGGCGGATCGTTCCATTCCTCGTAGGAGCGGGCGGCGTAAGGGTACACGCGGTCGTTAATGATCTGCAGGGTGCTCAGGACGATGGCCTTCACGGAGCTGAAGTACATCTCCCAGAAGAATCTCACCTGTTTGAGAACAAGGAATAAGAACGTCCCGGTGGCGGTTAAAATTATAAGAATTAATAATTGTTGCATTTCGAGAGCGCTGCACACAGAGCTGCGGAGAGAACGGCGCGCGCCAGCAACAACGACGCCAGAACGGTAAATCAGCGGCAATGACATTTTTTTTGGGTTTTTTTTTTAAATAAAGCATCGCATGAGCCGGAGTAGTTTGCGTCAAGAAGCGTTACAACAAATGAGAAATTAGTAGCATAAGGAGAGAAATAAGCTTAATTATAATAATGCTCCAATAGCCTAAAGATTTAATATTTGTTTTACATCACCTGGAATTCATATGAAATAAATACGTTTGGCCCTAATCAATGCACTCTCGCTTGGAAAATGTCAACTGTAATTCATCATCATTATTATTATCAATACCTGCTCAATGCTGTACAGGGTAACGGGGAACCAGAGCCTATCCTGGCTGAGGGCACGAGGTAGGGCTACACCCAGGAGGTGACACCAGTACATCGCAGGGCACTGGAAGCAATTTAGTCATCAGGTCAATTAATCTCGGCAGCACCGTGTCTTTGGACGGTGGGAGGAAAACTGATTATCCAACAAAAACCCATACGGACAGAGGAAGAACATGCAAACTCCACACAGAAAGGCACCCGAGCTGGGACCCGAACCCAGGACCTCCTTGCTGTGAAGCGACAGCGCTACCCACTGGGCCATCGTGCCACCTTATACTGTAATCGTTTATTATTATTATTATTGGAGGAGGAGTAACATTTTTAAGCCCCTATTTTTCTTATCTTGTGGTGAAAACAGCAGCTGTTCGTGGTTGGAGGGTCGCATAAACAGATTATGATACACGAATAAATAAGAGTAGACTTTTACTCGAGTCGATGCTGAAAATGTATATGACCGTCAGAGATTAATGCGTGCATAGCAAACGCTCAATCAATTAGAACTATATATTGCTTAGCTGATGGCCAGATCATTCGGAATGTGCCCCATCCAATCAAATCCCAAAAGCTGAGCAGATCTGAGCCTGGTTAAAGCTTGCGTGGGCAAGCACCAAGTGCCACAGGTTTTACAAAGCTGCTGCTCTGTCACTACATCATGGACAGCAGAGGTCTGTAAAACAAAATCCATAGCTGTACTCTACTTCCATGTGCCGGACACTATGCTTTCCACATTCACCAATTTTCACTAAGCAGCGTAGCAAATTATGGTCAGAGAACCATAACCAGAATGGTGCTGGAAGGCCCTCATCCAGCAGTGGATTGACAAAAGGGCTGCACATGTAGCTCTGGTTTTTTTGGACGTTTGCTGCAGCTCCAATTTTGTGCCGTGGCCTGAAAGGATGCAATATGTGTTCAAACATCTAGTATAGGTGAATATTCAATGAATGTTAAAATGGCTTGGCACCATTATTCACGAGCCAACAATGATTCACAATTTCTGCTCAAGGAGTCAGTAATGATTCATGGGCAAGTCCCAACCACAACCCACACAGCTTAAACACCAGATTTCAATGCAAATATTATAATTCTTTCCATTTGTGATACGTCCGATCATGTCCTATTTCATTTCAGTTCCCTTTATACGATTTCACAGTTTTTGTTCATTCTACTTCTATGCCAAGGCCTACGTGTAACAACAACACATTTTCTGGCTGATTTCACGTGGGAGATATTTACCGCACTGGACGGATACCGCGTAAACCAAACAGTTCGTTGGTAAGTATTAAAATACAGAACCAGTTACAAACAAGCAGACCATCACTTGAACCTAACTGCTGCATCGTCACTGCGCCAACTCTCAAATGAATGTGTCAGCAAGTACGGCACGCATTTCATGAACGCTGTAAACATTGAGCCAGTTTTCATGATACAATAATGAGAGTAATTGCACTTCCAGTGCGCTTTTCACTCGAGGGTCACAAAGCGCTGCACAGAGCTGTGGCGAGAACGACATATCAGCAACAACGACATATGAACAGCAAATTAACAACAATTTTTTAAAACGTTGTTTTTGTCACAAATCTTAACGCATACCGTAAAAAAATACGCTATTTTTTCCTCAAGAGGGTTGAATAATGTGCCTCACGTGAAGCTGTCAGATATGGGGCCCAGTTACTCATGGCTTGGTATTTAAGCATTGGCTTTGGTGCTGAGTCAGAGCTCAGCTTCTGCTGTACAGATGTTGCCGCAGCTACCCGAACTCACGGCACAGCGGAGAGTGGCGCTGTTTGCGTGACAGCCGCTCCAATAAAATCGCTGGGGTTGGCGAGGCAAGGGGCTTCGGCCGAGAGACACAGGGAGGGTTAAAAAGAGGAGAGAGGAACGGTGAGAGAGTTTTGAAGAGGGCACAAGAAAGGAGGGATGGGGAGATAGAGATGGTAAGAAATGGGGAGTTAGAGAGAGCGGGCGGAGGGTGACTGCTGATGTAAAAATGAAGGGTGAGAAAGGAAGCGAGGGAGAGGGACACAGAGACACAGTGAGTGAAAGAAATAGAGAGAGAGGAAGAGACAGAAGAAGGGAGAACAAGGGACGGGAATAGGGAGAGGGGAGGGATAAAGGGAGCAACAAAAGCGGTTAGGTGGGGGGTGATTGACAGCGAGTGAACGAGACACAGGGAGTAGTCGGTGTATGCGAGGGGGTGGATGAGTTTGAGGAAGAGCGTGCGACGATGGGAGCGTGAAATGCGGACAGACCGACGGTGACAGGAAGAGAGAAAAAAGGACGAGCATAATCGGCACGAGGAGACACGCAGAGGAAGACTGAGCGGGTGATTTAGAGTGAAAGGGCAAGTGAGAGTGAGAGGGAGTAAGTGGGAGGGAGAGACCGAGAGAGAGAGGGAGAGGGAGAGGAGTCTTGCACGGCCTCTGGAGCCTTAAAACCACGTCAAGCTGAGCAGGCCAGACCTTGGCGCACAGATCCCTGGAGGAGAGAGGCTGGCCCTTTGATCTCAGAGACAGTGTCCGGGGGTTTGATGGATGAGATGGGCTGGACAAAAGCCCTGCCTTGCTGCGAGGGTCTGCATGCGCCCAACTTATCAGTCAGCAACGACGGAACAGACTCATAGCACACCCCCTGCCCGATAGCCAGGCCAACAGCAGTCTGCAGAACATTTTTCTCATTTTTTTTTCTGTCTTTCGTTGGAACATAAAACCGGCCCTTAACACATTATGACAAAGGTCTAGTTTATTTTTTTGTGCTAGCTGCCCCAACCATATGTGTGTTTCCGAGGATATTGCCATCATGATACAAGTCCGAACAAGTTTGATTCACTTTTGAGTCATCCACCCTCATATATACTGAGTGGAATTCAGTAGTTGCAATGCATTTCAATTAAAATATTACAACTGGCAATTTTCAGGTAAAGAAAAAACAATCTTATATTCTGCAATGCCCACCAAATGCTCTACGTGCATGTTTCCTCCAGTTTACTGAAGCAGCCTGCCCCTTTACAACAGTACACTTGTCTGCTATTACAATCATTATTTTGATTTCATTGTTGCATCACATCACAGAAGGCTGACATGCCAATCAGAAGAGATCCTCATCGTGTTAATGCCCTTCAGTGGGACTGTGAAGACCACCCTCCCGCGGCCTTCGTCAGATCTGGCGTGAGTGGCGCGCGGCGAGCGTAAACGTGCCGATTGCTTTAAACATAACCAGACACGATGACAACCGGTGTGAACTGTGCCAGCCTCGAAACTGCAACGGGGCGCTTTCGAGGCGAACGGCGAAACGAGAGCCGGCGATTCCTCCCAACGCTCGCGCTCGTCCATCTGCTCGTGGAACGCACGCCGCTCACGACACGGGGGACCAAGCTTAAGAATCCACCTGGCCACTTCCCCACTTCCGAATCTCTTCATCATCATTCGCTTTGGGCGCGCGTCGTTACGGCGAAAAGGGTATGAGCGATTTGCTCGGGTTCCAATGGTCGCATTGTGGAGGCTGCTCCGTCTGGGCCCTTACGACACAGGGCCCTGACCCACGGCCCCGGCGTCAATCATAAAGCGGCGCGGGCTGCCGAAACATGCCCCGCTTAAAAGGGTTTTCCTAACTGCCTGACCTTTCCCTCGTTATATTTAGACTGCGGCTTAAGCAACGCACTGCCCGCCGCCGTAGCCGTTACGCAAAAAGTGATGGTTTCTTTTCTAAAGGCAGGGTGACATAAACACAAACCGTGATTAATGTCAGGGCTGAAAAGGTCAATCAATTATTTCTTGAATATTTAAATGGCTTCAAGAAACTTTGCAGGCATTGGTTCGGAAAAGCAACCAATAGAAAAAAAGGGCTTCACAAGCAGCGATGTTTCCATTATGTAATTGTCTGCAAGTCGCGCTTTGTAAATTCTTTTTGGTAATTCCGTTTAGAAAACATTTCAGTTTGACAGTTTTTGTGAGATCTTGTTTCTTTCAAAATACACTGCAGCTCAAAAAGTAGAAACACCATTTCCAGCTAATTAATTTGTAGTAGCTTTCATTAGCTTATTTAAAAATGTGGGTTCTGTAAGAGGTTTGTACGAACACCAAAATTCAAATGCACAATCTCAATGACATGATGCTCAACTGCATTACAATTGATCCAGAATCACTAGTATTAATATTTAATAAACGCCCTTATCCAGGGTGACTTACGTCATCATAAACATTTTTTTTAATGCACGATAAATGAATACAAATTAAATACTACCGGTAGCCCAACATTGTACCGTGTCAAAGTGTTGTTGTCAGACGTGTAAGTAATGGCTGTACTGATGCACATTAAGCGGTCTCCGAACTGACCGTGCGTCTGTGGTCCTGATCTCTTTTGGGATGTCAGTCTACGAGGACGGGCCCAAGACAGCGGAAGCAACGAGCCTTGGAACACGGAGAACGGGAGCGTGGGGCATCGCTCACACAAACGCACTCTTCCCTCACCTGTCTTTGCATGTCCACGATCTGCTTCTGGGGAATGGTCCTGAGGATGTTGTACATTTCGGGGATTTTCTCCTCTGGTAGCACCACCGACGCTCTGACAGAGAGACAAATTCAAAGGAAAACACGCGCGTAATATCAGACCACATTACGGTGTCAAAAACTGGACTTAACCGAAATGACGGTAACGCGCTGCGTTGGAGATTTCCCACCGCTCGTAAGGGAAGGCGAGTGCGTTTTCAACAAAAATACAATGAAAAGCATCACAAACAAGTGAGTTAAGTACTTTACTTAAGATGCAAAATTTAAAAATACTAGTTTAGTGTTTACAAAGTATCCCACTGTGTTTCAGTACACATGTAGCAGTCCACAGATCTCAAATCGTTATAAAATCATGGTTTGCCAAAGCACTCTCAACTGTTGAAAGCAGATGCTTAACATTATCCAGCCACTGCCCCCTACTGCTAAAGGCCAGTACACGGCAAGAGTCTTATTACGGGCCTTGAGAATGTAACGGTGACGCGAAGGATCCGTGACTATGCTCTAATCTGACTTTAAGGCATTCAAATGTATTTGCCTCACAAGTCCAATTTAAACATTAAACATCCCGCATGCTGGGACGGTAATACAGTGATAAGTGCGATGCGCTCCATATTCAACAACCTCAGTTTGCTTTCTGGACACGGCTAACATCCGTGGCAAGTGGAAATTTAAAACTGGCCCGATCTTTCCTGCCTCCCATTCACCAACTCATACCTACCAGTGTGGTGAAGTATGATAAAAAAAAAACTTACTATCGGGAGAACTTCAACCACAGATGTTTTGAAAATTGTGCAACTTTTGTTTTATGTATCTGTATCATGCCTTCACAGCCTGTCCGCTGCATAGCGATGGCACCCTCAAATGACACAGAATTTCTGAGAGTGGAGCTTTCAGAAATTCGCTTACTTTTATACTCCGCGCACTATTGTCACATTCCAACTGAATGACCTGTAAATGGGAATTTTTCGTTCGATCTTCACCAAATTAAGAAACGTATTTACATGGTAACCTTCTGAACTTTGCACCGACAACTTCCTCTCTGAAGATACTGGGTCTCAATTTATAAATTCAAACAAAGCTACAAATATTACTCTGCGCCACCCAGGTTAATGTATGTATAAGCTACAGTTTAAATTTAAGTGGAACTTTCACCCCTTCCAAGCCATGTGGCTACAAAGGAATAGAAGGCCAAATATACCCTACAGCGGAGCTCCCTAACAATTCCCTCTAAAGCAGAGATTCTCGACCTTTTCGAACGCAAGGCCCACCGGTTGAGAACATCTGCTCTAAAGAAGGCCCTCTTCTTCCAGTAGAACAGCTGGTTGCAGAGGGTATCTTTACTTTCACGACCTTTCAACTGCATCCGAAAAAACTGGTGTGGCTTGGATTAAGCACATACGCACGTTGAGATATCCGAGCAATGTGTTTTGCTTTTGAGGGCATGCATGCAATGCTTTAATTCTCCAAGCATTGCACAAACAACAAAGCAGAGCTTCGCCGCAACATAAGTCGATCTCTCAAAGGGGGAAATAAACCCCCAAACACAATGCGAGCATCGAGGGTGGTCAAAACGAAGCGTCGCAGTACTGCTGCTTTCAATTGACGCAGGCGGGTGTGCAGCACTTATCTATGTGCACCAAACGGCCGTGACGTAGGCAGAATAACCGCTTGCTTGGTTCTCCACACGACTCAGAATGAGCGGGTGCCATCCCAATGTGGAGTGGCGTCACGTAGCAGACCAAAAGCGAGGCCCTGTCTATACGCCACATGTGTCAGACATGTTTGACGTATTTAATGATTACGCTTCGGCATGGCAACTAGGATGTGGTGGCGCGGACAGCTAACACGGACACCCTTCGTCTCTGAAGTGCTGATGATCACACTGATTTAAAGCCGGCTCGACCTTGGGGTTGGACGAGACCAATTTAAATGTCGCCACACCGATGGTAGCCATGACCAAAAATCAAGCTCAGGCTCGCGGGGTTCGTAGCAGAGAGCGCTCGCTAACCGCTGGATTAGCGCACCGCGGAGAAAAAAAAATACGACACTCCCTCTGCCCCCCGTGGGAAGGTCGGCACTGCACTCGGCCGAAACTCATCTCACCTCTTCCAGTCGAGCACGTCGGAGAAGGGCAGCACGTACGAGTCGGCGAAGATGACGGGGATGCAGCCGGCCTGCATGGCGTCGCTCAGCGCCGGCTGGCCCAGCCGAGCTCTGCGCAGCACCACGCAAAACGTGGCTTCCTGACGGACATTAAAAAAGGAAAGGCGGGAGGAGGAACGCTCGACGCGACAACGGGAAGAACGGCTCTCGAGAGCAATTCCTCGACAAACGCACCTCTTTTCCATGGTGCGCACAGCACTGCCCTCTGTAGCTATTGAGAGCTGGTGCGATTACAGCGCCAGCTCTCAATTGCTACGCAAGACAAAGCTCTCCCTTATAACCTCAGCGTGCGGGGGCAAGCGCTGCTCGAGTACCTATGAAGGCCAGCATAGCACATGCGGGGGCTGGATGGCCAGCGCCGCACCCGGCTGCCTCCGTCTCCCGAGCGGCAATGTTTACACACTGCACCAGGTACTCATTTGAGGCTGAGTCGACCTGGGGGAGGTTTAAATTAGGCACCACTGTTATTGGTCGTGAGCGGGAAGTGAATTTAGCAAGCCGGGCTAGCAGCACAGGACGCTACCTGCTACGCCACCCCTCCGGCACCCTGCCTGTAACCACCGGCGGACGGAGAGACAAACAAACAAACCAACATCCTGCGCAACGGCAATGACCGAGACGAGCATCGGCGTGGACCAAGCACCTGCAGGATCTCAGGGTAGCTGTAGGCCTTGTCCTTGCGGCAGCGCGTGCGAGCGTGCGTGGAGCCCCGCGGCGGCGCGGCGCAGCGCTCCAGGAGCAGCACGTGCTCTCCTTTGTCCGCCTCCGCCGTCTCCAGCTCCGAGCGGTGCTCCGCGTGCAGGCCCACTTGCGCCGACACGACCAGCCAGGCGCGGTGCCTGCGGCGAGGACGGCCGCGGCATCGCGCACGCTTACGGCGGGGTTCCTTCCCCGACTCCCGCGCGTACGTCCACGGGCTCGCAGTTCGGAGCACCACGCGGTATTAAACGTTACGCCGCTCTGTACGAGGAACAATGTTACGCTCGATGCTTTCAGGTTTCGGACATTACTCACCATGATTAAAGCACGTGTGGTTTGTAAAACCTGACGTCGGAACGCAATACTTAATGTCATGCGGTATACCAGAGTAGAATCTTTGGAGAGCTCGCTCATAAGTACGAGCATTCGTAAGTCAGACATTTGTAAAGTCAAGGACCGCACGTACTTGTAATAACTGTGCTAGCACAACTCTGAACGTGGTTTCGAATTACAGAAAAATGTATATGTATTCTTATTAGCAGACGCACTTATCCAGGACAGGCATCGCGACATGTATACATTTCCAATAACAACACGCATTATAAATACTGCCGGTTGCCCAACATTTAGAATGTATCATGTGTTTCACAAAAGCTGCTCGATGTCGAAGATATTCAATTGAAGAAGAGACGATTCTAAGGCACGGTGAATTCCGCAGACAGGCAGGCAACGGCAGCCATGCTGTGAACCGGAACCAAAAATGTCCAGCCACTGCGTGCTGTATGTAATGTTATTGACCAATTCACGTGTGTTTTTATTAGTTATGGGAGGGATAAAACCCATCCAAGCAAGGGAGTGAACACACAAGCCCTGATTGTGGGCCTCTTATTCGTCACAAAAGCCAGTTGTGAAGGGTGAACTGAAACGCAGTTAAATAGATAACTCATGGGGCCAGGTGTAAGATAAACTACTACAGCGGTGGCTATGTGACTCTAGAGCACTGAGATAACGCCTCTAAGATCCTGTATTCATACATGCTTCGAGCCACCCACGATTACATAATGCTCTCAATTGTATCAAATAACTCATCTCAATGTGATAACCAATTCTAGAGCAAACAGAAT
>JAZEWT010000004.1:32563046-32579685 GCA_036362905.1 Mordacia mordax
CGAGTCTCCACGTGAGTTAGCGCAACGATGGAACGATAAGCATCGGTCGCGATAACACGGGAAAAAAATACTGCGATTTCGAAACTTCTTTAATGTCACGCTATCTATAATTAATTATCTATTGATTATGGAAAACACAGAGGCAACGAGAAAGGCTCCCAAACACTCGAGAATGTTGGGTTTTTTTAAGGGGCTGTGCAATTAGGGTTTGTACGACTCCCGTCCAGTGGAGGTTTGTTATTCACGATCATAATTTGCAACGAGAATTGATTGCTCTGCTTTGAACACCGCGGTGAATGGTAACGCTTCTAGTGGCTGCAGAGGTAACATGAAACCATTCATCTCACTGTCAGAAACCGCTTCGTCCTGTACAGGGTCGCGGTGAGCCGGAGCCTATCCCGGCAGACACAGGGCGCAAGGCAGTGATGTACCCACAATGGGACGCCAGTCCATCACCGGGCACTGCGGGCAATTTAGTCTGCGAGCCAATTAACCTATGCAGCAGCATGTTTTTAGATTGTGGGAGGAAACCGGAGTGCCCGGCGACAACCCACGCGGACAAGGGGAGAGAACTAGCAAACTCCACCCAGAAAGGCACCCGAGCCGAGGTTCGAACCCAGGACCTTCTTACTGTGAGGCGACAGCGCTACCCACTGGGCCACCGTGCCGCCCTTATTAATTAAAAACACGAATTCAATTACTGTTTACATTAAGCTGCAACGTTTCGTAAAACTTTTCGTTTTGTATTGCTCGATGAATACTGTGGTAGTTAACGTGGAGTGGCATTGAGCATGATCCTGTAAACCCAGAAGCCTGGGTTCAATCCCTGGCCGCAGACACCACGGATACCTGAACCGCCCCTGGACCTAATTTACAAACCCAGTCTGGGGAAGTATGGTCGAGCAAACCTTGCGATGGACACAGTGTAGAAACATCATAATTCAGACTGGCAGAGGGCAGTGCTTGCTTGGCATTTTTCGACGATTGCTTACCAGCAGCTGTTCTTTCGGGTTAGCCGTGTCGGGTGCTCCGCGGCGCGCTCGAAGATGCCTCCAGCGTAGGAGGAGAAACGTTGCGAGTGAGAGCAGAGTAGCGCCCGACACGGCGATCCCGAACCAACAGCTTCGGTAAGCAATCGTCGTGCATCGAGCCGTGAAAACTTATATCGGTGTCATATTTTGGACAAGGGGCGGCGCGGTGGCCCAGTGGTTAGCGCTGTCGCCTCACAGCAAGAAGGTCCCGGGTTCGAATCTCTCGGCTCGGGTGCCTTTCTGTGTGGCGTTTGCATGCTCTCCCGGTTTCAGACAATGAGATGAGATCAGATATTTTGGACAAAGTGTGCATTGCCATTATCAATAGAACTATTTTGTGTAGCACTGTATTATCAGTTGCGCACAAATCGGAGAAAAAAACAACTCCAATGCATGTCAATAACACTGCCTTTAAATAAATATGCCACTGGGGACGTTTTAGGCAATGGGCCTTCTATCAACAGGGACCATTGCGCGAAGCAAGCCATTGGAATTGTGTTATTTAATCGTAAAGCAATTGTAATTTGCAGAATCATCATGATTGTGTGAGCCTGCCTTTCGCACGAGTTTTGTAATCCGGGCAAGCGAGTGTTGACTCGCCGATAACGCTGTGAGAGTTGCAGTGTAATCAGCCAGCGGCTGTGTAAAGCAGACCATCTGGTGCATTGTTAGCAAATGCCACCGAGTAAACAGCACCCCTGCTGCGCTAGTGACGATTGTCCCACGTCTCCTTCTGTTCGAGCGCCTGGTCTTGAATCCTCCAACTCTTCCACGTGCACCAGAGCACTTGTTCTTTCTCGCGAGCCTGCGAGCGAGTGACCTGCACAAACCTTCCCTTTCGCTGTCGTCTCTTCCTGTCGTATGGCTGATGCAGGAGTGGAGCCACAACAGTGCGCTGAGGTGCACGTTTAGCCAGGCGATCGCGCCAGAAGTAACGACCTTTACTGCTGCCATCCCCCCCTCCTTCATCTCATCTCATTATCTGAAACCGCTTAGTCCTATACAGGGTCACGGTGAGCCGGAGCCTATCCCGGCAGACACAGGGCGCAAGGCAGGGATACACCCACGATGGGACGCCAGTCCATCACTGGGCACTGCGGGCAATTTAGCCTGCGAGCCAATTAACCTATGCAGCAGCATGCTTTTGGACTGTGGGAGGAAACCGGAGTGCCTGGCGAAAACCCACGCGGACACGGGGAGAGCATGCAAACTCCACACAGAAAGGCACCCGAGCCGAGAGATTCGAACCCGGGACCTTCTTGCTGTGAGGCGACAGCGCTAACCACCGGGCCACCGTGCCGCCCCCCCCTCCTTCGTAATTGTGAATTGGGTGTTCAGTCGTTATGGGTTCCATGGTGTTTTTTTCCTTCCTATGGACATAAGTATATGATGGGGATTTTGCTTTTAAAAAAAATCTGTGTAGAATTCAAACACTCATTTTATTGTTCATATTATTCCTCGGGCATGCATTATCCTTCCACCTTGTTGTCTTATAAGGCAGCAAAAAAATCCCTTTAGAGTTTTTCTTTCGGGAGAGATGTGTCTTGCGTTCCCCATCTCTCGGACGCTCAACACTCGGCTGTCCAAAAAGAGAAGCTCTAAGGCGCAATTCCCACACACGGAGCCATCAAAACCGACATTCAAATATAAGATTCTTATTTGTTATCAGCATTTTGTCGCTTCCATGCTATTGCTGCTTCTTGTGATACCTTCTGTCACTCTTATTTTTAAATGCCAAGTTGTATTCTTGGTTTGTTTGGCATTTCCATTTGACAGTGATTGTTGTAATTCTCAGCAGAGTGAGTTAAGTGTGAAATGTAACTTTAAAATCTTAATTGCTTGGATTTGTTTTTCTTCCATCAAGATAAATCCACATGGTAAACACATTTGGCGCTCTTGTAGTTTTCTAACAGTTCGTAGCAGTATATTGGTGGCATAAAGTGTAACACACGATGCTATGAACCTGGCTGCCTAAGTTTGAGTCTCAGCCAGGACTAATATCAGCGGTGAGTCACAGTTAAACCAACCCACACTCTGTCTCTTGGTGCAGTTGGGTCCAATCTAGCCGTAACTGATGTAGCATTGTGAGGGCCTCCTACAGCAACGGATTTACAGGGAACTGAAAGTTGTAACGCTGTGTTTATTCACAGAGAATCCGTCATGGTTCAGGGGCAGCTGAAACAACTGTGATTTTAAGATTCTTCTCACAATCATGTACTCGCAATCGTAATTTGCTTCTTTCCGTAACAAAATGCCAATAGAATATGTATCGTGTCATTTTATTTTTATATCCTCCAGCGTTCAAAGAATATTTTATTAAAATATTACTGCATTATTAGGAGCATGCATTTGAAACCGAAAGATTACAAAGGCCTTATATTTGGAACTTCTTCCAAATGAAGGGCCTCCTCGGCCACCTCTTCAGCGTCGCAATCGATCATGTCTTGCAGACGTCATCACTCGCAGTATTCACTCAATTCCGTGTTTATTTGCTACGCGGAAAATCTCGCGGTGCGTCAGTTAACCAGCCAGTTTCAATGACAACGGACCCTCTGCCACTAACGCTGGGGTTGGAGCAGAAAGGATTCCAGACAGCAGTGAGCCGGGATGCACAGATTATGTTTAATAGTTGCGTGATTTTGTTTAATATATTTATATTAATATCGATAGCTCATGCTGTTTCTCATTGGTGTGTTTTTGTTGCATTGCCTACACTCGTTCTGCACATACACGCTTTCATTGGTAAATCATTACAATAAGCACATCAGCTTAGAGCTCCCTTGCATCGTTAAATTTAAATCAAGCATGCGTACTTTTATATGGTGGCCCTGTTAAAACGCAGTTCGTACATTTCAACACTCTCGTCATTACGCTCACAAAATTAATCGGTGGCTGGTTTACAAAACAAATGCATTAATAGCGTGAGAGAGCTTTATAATATTTGGTGTGAAGTCATTTATGTTGATGCTGAATCACATGTGGATGAAAACAAGTCACTCCTCCGTCTGGCCCACCATTTATTTTGCACATGTTTGGCGAATGTTTACGTTCTGGAGTGAATAATAGTTTCACTAAATCCGTGGCCCACAAGCGCAATGGAGAGAGCGATGCTTTTGCAGCAGCAACTTAAAAGTAAACATTTGAACCGCTTTTTTTAGTTACGTTTATGTAAAGGTTATTGCCTCTAAACAATTTACAGCCAGGCTATGAATTAACACCATGTAACCTGAGGCAGTAAATTATTTGCTGGTAATTAATGTCACTGATTTCTGTGACCTTTGTGAAAGAAGACTTTATATTGGCCATCTGTCTAGAGCGCTTTCATCTACCACATGTGGAAAAGTCTCCACATCCGTTACAATAACCCCACTGCTTTTGAAGGGATTTTTATTTTTCGGTTTTGTCAAGTCTGATATAAAATGTGCGCTAATATCGGTGATCGTTGCAATAATTCAGCACGTATCTCAAAGGGCCTCAAAGAGACAGTTTTCAAGATCAAAAGAGGTCAGCACGACCAAAGCTGCTGATGCCACGACCGTGCATGACCAACTGCCATGCTCTAGACGTATGACTTTTTACAATCGCTGCCTTTCTGCCTGCCAGTTCATTCATTCATGCTTTATCCGCTTAGTCCTGTATAGCGTCATGCTGAGCCATAGCCTGTCCCGGCAGATACAGGGTTCACAGCAGGGCTATACCCTGGATGGGATACCAGTTCATCGCACGCAATTCACCTCGGCAACAGCAGGATGTCTTTTCAGTGTGGCAGGAAGCCGGAGTATTCAGAAGAAGAAAAAAAAGAGAACCCGACATGGAAACAGAAAGTAGATGCCAACTCCACAAAGAGTGAGACAAACTGTACAGTCTTATGAAACTAAACTCATTGACACTGACAAAGCCAGTGAAACACAACTTAACGGGCGCGCAAAGAGGCGTGCAGATGCGCACGAGTGAGAAACGAGAGAGAAACGCGAAGAACACAGCAAAGCCTTGTTAAGAGACATCGTATCGACCGTTAATTTTTTTTTAAGTGGGCATGGGCAGAACACAGCGCGAGTTGGCATAAAGGTGGGATGGTCGAGACGAACAACAAAGCGGCAGCTAAAGGAGGGAATACGTCTGAGAGAACGTCCACATACGGGTTAGATCGATGTGGTCAGGTCGTGTGGAGGAGCCATATTTATAACTCTTCCACGTGATCGCGCTGAGCCTGGCCAGTGATGGTGATCATAAGGATGAGCAGTGCAGCTGGAATGTGTACGAGATTAAACTTGTTGGGAATTACCCCGGCGCACACTTGTGTTTTTCACGGCATCTCTCATTGCCGCCAGATGCATTTGCCAGGGGGCCGATACGTGCGCCGAATACTAATGCGTTTCCCTAACAGGGAGGGGGGGGGCTGTCAACTTGGGCAGATCGAGAGGAGAGTTAAAGCAGAGAGGCAGCCTGAGAGATGAAATGCCACGGGCAGCCCGTACGCTGTACCCACTTGGCAGTGCCAGGTGCCATCAAATGAACTTGTTGGCGCCGTCGGGACCAGCAGGACAATGCAGCCGAGTGTGACACCCCCCCTGTGCGCTCACGTATCCCGAATGCATTGCGAAGCCTTAAGCAATGGGGACTCATCAGAAATGTGTTGTTTGTCGCAGCGTGGGCTTGCCACGTTGTCTTATTAGGGGTCAGCAGCCGCTTAAGAGGCCCCTGGGGGGTTTAAATGACTCGGTGCGTTCATCATAATGCCTTAATTGGCACGGCCAAATGAAATTTATAGCGCGTTCTTTTGACGGTTAAGCAGTTTATTGGTGAAGCGTGGGGTGTGGGTTCAATAGGAATGCAAGGGTAATGCTTATAGGTATTGTTATATTTGATTTACAAAACGGAAGTGAAATTATTATTTTTAAAATGTTGAATTATATCTTAATCTGTTATTGACAAATATTTTTATTTGATACCCTAGTTTGACATTTTACCATCACATAATAATCTACACTGATAATAGATAAAGCTAGTAACTCTCATTATAGTCATTATATATGGACAAACACGGAATTTGTGTTTAAACCAGTGCCATGCGGTTCATCACTGAACACTGACATCAGCATTTTTCCGTCGTGAAATATGCGTCTGATTAAATATCAAAAGTTTGCATCCTGAGGCATTACTTGTTCTCATATTGCAGCGTTTCTTCAATCGCAGGACAAAATGTCAGCGTGTCTGCCTCCGCTGCGAACATTCGCCATTTGGTGGATGGCCACGTCACGGATCGCTGTGGTCGCCACTCCAAATGGGCACACGCGGACCCGTGGGACACGGGCTGCGTAAAGCCACAGCGCAGAGTCCATTTCCGCTTCCCTGTCCAGTCGCCGTCACAAGAGACCTCTCCTGTATAAGTTGGCACAGGCCTCTGCCGTCTGCATCAGTCGTTAATGTAATTCAATAGTACGGTTTAGAACGCATGGCACATTTTATTCGTTCAATGTCGGAGTTCTCGGTTCCAAGAGAGAACGCTTCTTGACGTGCGACGAAACCGCAGAGAGGTGGGGAGGGGGAAGGCAGTCACGCAATTAGCTGGCGCCAATATGTTGCCAGTCCTGTATAGATTGATGGCTATTGGCCACTTAATGAGTGATTTTTTTTTTGGTATGGCAGAATACGGAGGATATCCATGCAGAACAAGAGGAGAACACACAAACGCCACAGAGATGGGCACCCTGGGTGGGAATTGAATTGCCGCCGGGCAGGACCTTATTTCTGTTGACGCAGATGTTGGCACTGCACCACATTACCGCCTAACGAAGCGTCTGAATTTTAACGATGGGAATAAGTAACACAGCCACGACAGTTTCTACCACTGCGGCATTGCGTACAAGCAGCAAGCCGCAGTGAACGGGGGGTTCAGTTTAAGTTAGAGACGGCATTGATGCGGGCCTGTGAATTGCATGTTTGGGCCTGTCCACCGCTCCACACGAAGGAGGAACGCTGAAAACGCCGACACGCGGGCGGGTGGGGGGAGGGCCCCGGGTGGGCGGCCGCCCCCCCCGTGCGTATTTACGCCACGGGGTCTGAGATCGACGCTAATGCATGCGCGGATTATTTACACCGGGGAAAGCGCGTGGCACAAACAAGTGTAATGCGCTCTCCGGTGAGATTGGCATACTTTGAGTGGTGGTAAGCTAATGGTGAACGGAAAAAAAAACGGTATGAATGCCATCTTGGTTGTTCCGAGGAACTCGAGTGTGAGAATGGAACTTTCGGTTGTGCTGCAAAATAAAAAAACGCACGGACACTCCTACACATAAGGGTGGGAAATCGAAAATTGAAAATACACGGCTCATATTTTGGCTTTGGAATGGAATGTTGACCTTCAATCTTCGCGATCTTAAATTTCCATTACCAGTCGTACACTGCCGTTTGACCAACAGCAGTGAGGAGGGTATTCTAAGTTGCCGCAGGAATATTTCGCTGAGGAATTGATTTAACGTGTGTTCTTAGTTAACAATCATCCGTCTTCCGGCGCGGGCGGGGAGACTGGGATAACGAGATTGCAATTTTGGCACTTGGCGGTGAATAATGACACACTTTAGTGGCGTGCACATGAAGTGGCGTACACAGACAGAGCCAGTCTCAAGTCTGCAAAAGAGCAGGTCACACTGACCCTGCAGCGGTGTTCCACCGCTGCCATTACATTACACACACCCACGGATTTTAAATCCTCGTGTTGCAATTAAATTGTCTCCATGTGGCCTGTTTGAAAAGGGACCAATGTGTTAGAAAAAGAGGGCCCGTGCCTATGACATCTGGTATCTTACTCGGAATGATGTGAGTAGTACGGACTGCTGTTGAGACATGAATTCGAAACCGGAATAGAGTGTTGCTTAGGCTGAACCAATGCTGCTGTAATGATGTACACTCCCAGAAGGCCTTGTGGTTGATGGGATCTGTAAATAAACAGGCTTAGATGTTTTTTTTATGTGAAGTGGCAAATATGGAGCAGCTTTTTTTGTCTGCTTATTTATTTAGTTACAGTATTTACAAATTATTTGCTTTGGCACTGTGTGAGACCATTCTGAAGTTTATGTTCGTTCCATCTTTGTAATTTATGGAATAACAATTTGCGATTTAAATTGGCTTAATCTGCGCCTCTTCCTCGGCGGAATTGTGTTATTTAATAAACATTGTTATTCTCCCATTTGAGATAATAACCATGCGGTTTACTCACTTGTTAGGAGCGTTTGATAGTCGATGTGACTAATAAGTACACAGTGGTGAAATATCTTGCATAGAAAATGTGAGTTAAAATGTTTTACAAATCGTTTTTCATGCCATGGTTGGATGCACGCTCTCTCACACCATGTCGGTTGTAAGGGTTATTTGGCCATGCTGAACGCTGATTACTACGGGTCTGTAGAAAAATGCCAGGACCTGTTCTGATAAGCATCACTGCTGATATTATTCACAGCCACGATTATAGTTGAACGTGTGATCATATTTTATACGTTGTTCTGTAACAACGTTAATATATATTAAAAAAAACACACACACACACGCAAAAAAAGTTATTGTTGCTGATTTTCCGTTCTTATATCTTTGTTGACCCGTGCTGTTCTCTCCGCAGCTCTGCGCAGCGCTTTGTGACCCTCGCGTGAGAAGCGCTCTATAAATGCAATTATTATTATTATGATACTTCTAGGACAGTGGCCGATGCACTCAGTACAGTGCAGGTGCGAAGGGGGGCTGCGATTAGACCATACTGGTAATAAATTAAAGTTACTTTAAGTTGTTGCACATTTCAGTGCCTTGCAGAATTTTTTTTTATCAGTTTCACCACATGAAAATCTATTGCATGTGGTACCATGTAATTTTCCATAGGCAATAAGACCATTGGCACGATGGTGCCATGAGTAGCGATGCTGCCTCACAGCAAGAAGGACCCGGGTTCGTTTCCAGGCGCGGGTGCCTTTCTGTGTGGAGTTTACGTGTTCCCACCCCATGTCCACGTCCGTTTTCGTCTGGTACTCCGGTTTCATCCCACCGTCCAAAGCCACGCTGCTGCCTAGGTTGATTGGCCTGCTGAGTCAATTTCCCTCGAAAAAATTGTGCCCTGCGATGTACTGGCGTCACATCTTGGGTAGAGGCCCGCCTTGCCTCCTATGTCTGCCGGGATAGGCTCTGGTGCCCCGCAACCCTGTACAGGATTAAGCGGCTACTGATACTGAACTGAAGAAGACCGGCGCTGATGTTTTACGTCTGCAGAGTACACTGCTGGATACACGTGTGCCACTGTTAGTGTGGGCGCTAAGTGTTTATAAGATTACGCATCCAACTTGGAAGGCTGCCACGAAGCTGGAATGTTGTCCACTACTTAACTTATTGGAGAAGCTTGTCTATGCTTTGTGGAACATTAAAAAAAATGAAATTTACTGCCAGCCAAACCGGCCTGCAAAGTCATTAGATAAAAACCAGCCGTGCCACAGCAGTGATCCGTGATATATGGCCAGCGATGTACTTTTCTGATACGCAAGCAAAGTTTACTTTAACATTTTTTATCAAGGAGACGATGACATTTAAAAGCAACAGTTTCATCCCCCCCCACCCTAACCTCTCAATCACTTTGGAAAGTGTAGCTTTATCTTACATTCTGAATGTACTGGATCAATAGAGAAATCTCGCGTCATTTATCAGGCTTGGGCACAAAGAATTTCTCTGTGGGTGTCTCAAGGATATAGGAAAGATAGGACTAGAAATGAAGGGCATTTTTAATATGCTCCTATTGTTTACGTACCTCGAGCGTGGGGTGGTCTGCAGTGGGCTCTTGCTCGCTACAAAAACGCTTCTGTGCGCTGCCACACAGCCGCTCTGTGCGGGGCCGCCGCCGCACACACAGCCTCCCCTGTCACAAGACACATTTGCGGGCCCTGACTCACGAGGGAGATAATAATCCCGACCCATCCGACAGCCCCCCCCTCCCGCGCCACGACACAAACGCCAATCTACCACATGGTCGAGAGAACAGAAATGAAATTGGAAAACAAGAACAACAACGGCATCCAAGCAAACGTTAAACGACGCTCGTCTTAATCCGTAATGCAAATTAAATTTCACGTTTTTTATTACAAACGATATGCATAACACCCAGTCCCCCCGTCCCCATCGAATACACTTAATTATTCCCCGTTGGTGGTGCGGCTGATGATGTTTTGAGTCGACTAAAATAAATTAATAACCTCATGCTATAAATAGTTTATGCAGGGGACGTTACGCCGCAGTGCATTCTGTAAAGTTATGGTACACTGGTATCTCATGCAGCTGTGTTTGTACAGTTTGTAATTTTCCCAGAGGTTTAGGATTTTCTGTGGGTGGCACGGCCTTGCTTAGCCAGCGTGTTTACTCTTCCAAAGCCATGCATTGTTGATAATTCTGAAGAAATAAAAGTATACCAGGGCGGCGCGGTGGCGCCGTGAGTAGCTCTGTCGCTTCACATCTAGAATGCCCAGGTTATATTCCCGGCTCGGGTGCCTTTCTGTGTGGAGTTTGCGCGTTTTCCCCGCGTTCCCGTGGGTTTTGCTGGGTACTCCGGTTTCTCCAGGTACTTCGGTGTCCTCCCACCGTCCAAAGCCATGCTGCCTAGTTTAATGGTATTGGCGTGTCATCCAGTGTATAGCCTTACCTTGTACCCTGTGTCGACCAGAAGACCGTCTGACTCACCTTGACCCTTTGCAGAATTAAGTGGGTGCTGACAACGAATTGATTAATTTTACACCGATTGTGTTGATGGTGCCGTGTGATGCAACCCTTTCTTGCTCGAGAATGGCCCACGGAAGTGGACAGAGTAGAGTCCACCTCCCTCTGAGGTCTGTTTTGCGAATATTGCTGGCTATCTGAAATTCCAGAAGATTAAGCAATACGTCAGAAGTTTAGCTGAAAAAAAAACATGAAGCCTTGTTTTTCTGCAGATACAATTTGCACTCGAAAGAATTTGAACCCGGTACCCTCAGTACAGACATAGACATTAAAAACGCTTGAGCATAATATATAGATTACAGTAGTTTGTGCCATTTGAAATGATGAGTCAAAACATGCCATTAATGGTTTTTACATTTGCACTTATTATTTCAAAAAGCAGAAAATTATAAACCCAATTAAAATTACCGTTTGCAATACATTTTGACCGTAATGCATGCCAGCGGTGTTAAGTGAGAACGAGCAGAAATAAATATAGAAACCTGGTGTTCGTGTTGATAATGGATTTTAGATGATGATAATACTGTCTTAAATATGAAATCTGCTTAAAGCGGTTAAATGCTTGCTAACGTATTACAATATTTTATTGCAATTCTGAAGACACAATAACAGTCGAATATTGAGGCGAGAGAAGCGTATTATAAATATGTGAAACAACTGCCTTGTCAAAGGGCCTGCTGGAACTATGCAGACACTTGCGATTTATACGTCATGTCAGGCAACACAGTGGCGCAGCGAGTGCACTGCCGCCTCACAGCAATAACGTCTGGGTTGAATACCCAGCTCGGGTGCCTTTATGTGTGGCGTTTGCGAGTTCTTCCCACGCCCGTGTGGGCATTCACCGTGGGCTCCGGATTCCCACTGCCGTCCAAAGACACGATGCTTCTGCGGCTTAGGTCAATTGGCTTGTTGACTAAAATATCCCCAGTGCCTTTCATGTGCATCCCATCATGGGTATAGCCCTGCTTTGTGCCCTATGTCTGCCAAGTTAAGCTCCGCCCTCCCCCCCCACAATCATATACATTATTTAAAAAAATGATGGCTTTCTAGATCATGGGATTCAGAATGGGATATAATAATTTAAACAATATTTTGGGGTTTTTTTTTTTACAAATCCGAGCTGTGGAGAGAACGGCACGTCAACAACAACATCAGAACAGTTCAACTGAAAGTCAAAGAATAGCGATAAATTATAGGACACAAAGTCAATAGAAAACTCGATTCCCGTTCATGGCCACCTCCAACACCAGTGACAATTTTCTGAACATGTCCTGAGCGCTCCCCCCCCAGGTCGACTCAGCCTGAAATGAGCACCGCTAGGGAGACAAAGGCGGCGGGAGGCGCGATTCAGGCGCAACCCCCTCATGCGCTGCGTCGGCGTTAATGGGGGCCACTCGTTAGCAGCGCGGCTCAGCGCGCAGTGCGCTGGGGCTACACGGGGGCTACATCTTTGTGTTTGAGCGAGGAGAAGAGGAGAAGGAAGAGGAGGAGACTAGGGTAAAGAGCACAGTCGCGGTGATTCTGCTCAGTGCCATGCGGAGAGCAGAGAAAAGCTTTTCATTAAATTCGCAATTACAAACTCATCTATCTGTGTCAATGAGCGAAGCCACACTGGCGCACGTGGCCCAACATAATGTCATCATAGTGCCTTCCCGAAAGTATTGTTGTATTTGAAAATTGTTTTCATAAACAACATTTCAGCGTGTGGGGACATTGTGTGGTGCAGTTTAACTTCTTTCCACCACTTAAAGTCCAAATATTTAAACAGTCTGATCTGTTTGCGATTTAGTTGTATGACATGGTTCTTTTGCATGAAGGGTTGAGCGCGGTGAGAGAATACAAATGATTTAATACACGAATCGGAGTGCCTGGTCGATTCACTGCTGGATGCAGGCCTCCCCACGCTCTGTCAGGCACGGGGCTTGTCTGAGCGTACGTCACTGCCCGCCAGGCTTGGTGAAGGAGTGGGGGATGGGTATGGGCGACATGGGTTCAAGCACCGTCCGTAATTTCCCACCCAACAATGTTTGCCGTGAGTGGGAATTAAACTCGACACGTTTCCACCCCCCCCAGTGGTTAGCGCTGTCGCCTCCTCACAGCAAGAAGGTCCCGGGTTCGAATCTCTCGGCTCGGGTGCCTTTCTGTGTGGAGTTTGCATGCTCTCCCCGTGTCCGCGTGGGTTTTCGCCGGGCACTCCGGTTTCTTCCCACAGTCCAAAAAGCACGCTGCTACATAGGTTGATTGGCTCGCAAGCTAAATTTCCCCGCAGTGCCCGGCGATGGACTGGCGTCCTATCGTCGGTATATCCTTGCCTTGCGCCCTGTGTCTGCCGGGATAGGCTCCGGCTTCACCGTGACCCTGTATAGGACTAAGCGGTTTCAGACAATGAGATGAGATAAGAGACGTTTCCACTCCACGACTCACTGAATAATTATGGCAGACTGTGTTTAATTCACCAGTGTGGATGTTGCAGATGACTTAAAACTACGCATGTGCATGAGTGTTGAATCAATTCCAAATATTTGGCAGCTGAATTTGCCGAAATATGAATTCATTCTTTTCAGCTTCAAAACACTGTACCAAATGATATTGAAACAAATCTTGTGCTGGGCATAGTAACATGCTATGCATTGCGAAATGTGAATACCGGTCTTTTGAAATAAGAAGTTACGTTTCACACTTCTTGATCATTAAGACATTTGCTTGGCTGGCATACTGCCGTGTTGTTACGGTTAGCACACTTGCCTTTGAATCCAACTGTAGCAATGGATCGGCTTTTTAAATCTCTCTGTCTCTGCCCAGCATCTTTAGCGGACGTGTTAGTCGATCTAGAAATAGCGTGCGCTTGGTTCCACCGTGTTCACACTCTCCTCTAACAAGTCGTCCGCCCAGCGTGGAAGAGTGGGCCAAATAAATCCCTCCAGAGAGGGCTCTCTAGCGCTACCTCGAGCGGAGGCTCTTTTTTCCCAGCAGTGGCACGAGCGAGCACATGGAGATACCTCTGCTTGGTCGGTTGGCCCGGAATTGAGCTGCTTTGCCCCCCACCCCGCTTGTTTTATTACCACGGGGGGGGGGACCCTGGGGGACAGTTTTCTTGGCTTCCACTGCGCTTAAATAATTCCCTCGCGCGGCAAGATTCGCGGCTACGGCTGAGCAATTCGCAGCAACCACGTGTGGATGGGGCGAGCCATTGGGGTCGCGGTGGACCCAGGGAAAATGAGCTTGTGGCGGAGGGTGGATTTAGGTGATCGTGCATGTTGTACCTGCAGTGTTTGTGCGGCTGTCTGCGGGAGTTCTATCTCATCTCTCGCTCTTTTTTGTTGTTGTTATCCGCGTAAGCCAGCGCTTGTATGATTGTAGCATTTCTTCTTAATCTCCGCCCTTCAGCCGGCCGGAGAATGCGGATTTGTGCTCCGCCGTATCGCTCTCACGATGATTTGCTCGTGCTGCGGTGCGCCACGTGAAACACGTTCGTGCAACGTGCCTCTGTGTGCCCGTTAATTTCAAAAAATCGTTAATAAACACAAGCGCGCAAAAATAAACCGTACAAGTGCATCGAGCGTTTCGCTGTACGGTTTATTTCTCGCTCCGTGTGGTATCGTGGTGGCTGCAATTGATGTGAATAAACTTCCATGGGTTTAATCTCATCTCATCTCATTATCTGAAACCGCTTAATCCTATATAGGGTCACGGTGAGCCGGAGCCTATCCCGGAAACACAGGGCGTTAGGCAGGAATACACCCGACGACGGGACGCCAGTCCATCGCCGGGCATTGCGGGACAATTTTTAGTCTGCGAGCCAATCAACCTATCCAGGAGCATGCTTTTGGACTGTGGGAGGAAACCGGAGTACCTGGCGAAAACCCACGCGGACACGGGGAGAGCATGCAAACTCCACACAGAAAGGCACCCGAGCCGAGAGATTCGAACCCGGGACCTTCTTGCTGTGAGGCGTCAGCGCTAACCACTGGGCCACCGCGCCGCCCATGGGTTTAATGTCTCCAGCTATTAAGCAGGGGCCACATGAAGATGGAGATCGTAATGTTTGTTTGTCGGTTTTTGTGCCGCGGTCATGCTGTTGCTCTCAGCGTTGTCACTCGCTTACGTGTGACAGCTTCCGACACTTTTGAGGTTATTCTTCTGTTGATTGACTCTCGTTTTGGTCCAGCGCATTGCGTTTTGCGATGAGGCAATTTTATTGGAATAACTTGTTATCATTGGCACATTGGACTTGCAACCCCGAGCTTACGATCTCGATGTCGCCAGTCCCATGACCTACTGCGGCAGTTTAAACGATGGCGCAAGTTTCTTAATCGAATCCCGTCTCTCCGTGCACCACCCAGTGATATCATAAGGTGCTCCGTCAAACGGCTGCTAACTGCGTGGTGAGATTAACAGTGGCTACTGCCATATCTTCCAGGATGTTTGTTCAGCAATAAATTGAGGACTGCAGAATGATTTAACGACACCCAGACTTGTCCTGTGTGCGCTACGTGCTGATCGTCTGTACCTTAAATTGGGTTTTTTGGAATTAGCAAAATGCACAAGAGCCTCTGTGCATCCCACACAGGTTGTTGGTGTGCAAGTTACCATAGCCGGCATCGCTACCCACTCTCTGCACCATGTTTCCAGAGACTGATGCCACATTCCCATGAGCACTGGGAAGAAAGCTCGTTTGGTTTATAACCTGGGCAGGTGTCGTTGCTGCACTGGTTTCCCTATACAAGGGGAAAACAAGAAACTGGCCAATCACGCGTTTACGTGAAGTGTTCTACCTCAGTGTTATGTATATACGTGCAAAAGACTTTGTCTAATCACTGCTGTCAGTCAGTGTGGGTTGGTGAAGGCAGGCAGCAAACACGTAGGAGCATAGACAAACAGTACAACATCGAAGTTTGTTACACTCCTATCTGCTAATCACCATGTAGCACAAACACACAGCCACCTATGACACACAGGCGTGCATAGTTGTCACCGATCCAATCACTGACCATGCCGAAAGCTGTTTAGGCCCCCCCGAAGTGTGGTATTATCAGGCACATTCCAGCTGTATTAAATCTACAGCACATGTACACATATAAATACCGCATACATTAAGCTGTAATCTGATGTAAAGATATGTTGAAACCTGCATGTGCTAATGCTTTGGCCCAATTGTATTTTCTGAGACAGCTCTGCTAAAGTGGATGGTGTGAATGCAGCTTTCATGGTGGCAGCTCATTAAATCCCAAAGCCCCTATCGGGAGGAAAGAGCGGCGGGGGCTTTCTCAGCAAAGGAAACGAGGCCCTCTCTGCAGGAGCCAGATGGTCGGCACTTAGAGGGTGGGCATCTATCCCACGGAAAAAAAAAGACAGTGCGTTAATTGCCTGCATTTGTGGAATTCGTGTTATGTACGTTGTCAGCAAAAAGGAATGTTCACGCAAAAAAGGTGTTGTATGAAATGTATGACTATCTGTGGCTCACTCGCAAGTAATACGCTTTGTGGAAAATGAGAATTTTGATGTCAAAACTGCCAAAGCAAAAAAAGTGTAAATGTTCCCATTTTTATACGCGTTTACAGCAGAGTAACATAAACTTGGCAGCGATATGGATGTTCAGCTTTGGAGTGATTAATATAGAAAGCCGAGGGTTTTTAAATGTCTCTAATTTGTTACCTGCATGCCAAGATTGCAAGCCATATTCATGTAATCTGTACATGATGAGAGAGCCATTCCATCATCTTAGTAAACATTAGTGCAGGTCTGAAAACCACGCATATCAACCAACACAGTCAAACTGGAAACCAACAGTCAAACTGTAAACCAACACAGTGAAACATGTATCAACCAACACAGTGAAACATGTATCAACCAACACAGTGAAACAT
>JAZEWT010000004.1:32671293-32681978 GCA_036362905.1 Mordacia mordax
CCCGGGACCTTCTTGCTGTGAGGCGTCAGCGCTAACCACTGGGCCACCGCGTCGCCCGGAGTTCTGTGCGTGTTCTCCAACTGTTCTGCGCGGATTCCTCCCCGGGGTTCTCCCGTGTTGCTCCCGCGACTGAAAGAAGAATAAAAAATCCGTCAATTAATTGGCGGAGAGGATCGTAACATCTCGGACGCAGCGTCTGGCGGGTTGGCGCCGGCTGAGCGCTGGGCTAACTCCCCCCTACCTCTCTGCTGTTTCCTCGCGCCTCGATGCCCCGTGTCTTGTCCATGAGTTGGCGTGCAACTTGAGCGCGGCGTCGAACATGGTTTAGTTATCGTGGAATGGGAACGGCAGCATCGTAAACAATGTATTTATGTTTGCGTGGTGGCGCCAAAGTTGAGACTTCTTTATGAAAAGTGCTCTTTGGAGCAGCCCTTTCGGGATGGCCGTGTCGAGCGTTCATTGGCCTCACTTCGACACGGACAAACTGAAAGAGCAGCTCTTAAGAGGGATGATCATACACCGAGCCGTGAAAATCTCATCTCATCTCATTATCTGAAACCGCTTAATCCTATATAGGGTCACGGTGAAGCCGGAGCCTATCCCGGAAACACAGGGCGTAAGGCAGGAATACACCCGACGACGGGACGCCGGTCCATCGTGAAAATCATTATCAGTAAACCTCTCTATTTCACTCTTCTGCATTTCTGTTACTGAGCTCTTGGGGGCGATATTGTATAAGTTTTTGAAGCCGAGGCTCAGCAAGAACTCACGGAATGGAAATTCACACCGCATGTTAAGACTCCAGCGGTACACTTGGGGGCTCACCAGACCTAAAAATACTAAACTCCGATTGTCCACGAAATGTACACACCACTAACACACGTACGCCTTATTGTGATATTAATGTATGCTAACGATGCTGTTTACATTCAAACCATTTGCGCTATGAAACAATATGTTGGCATTTTTGTTGCAGCTTATATTTATTCAAGATTTTGTTGCAATTATATTCCGTCTTTATTTATTCAAGATTTCCCATTTGAAAAATTGTGTCTAAATACGTGGTCAAAACTACTTAATCGCGATTAATTTAAATACATTGGCATTCTGATATTTAAGTAAACCTCTTTCAAATATTCAGACCATTTCCTTTATGTATTTGTGTACATCGTCTTATAAAAGTCAGCTTCTTCAAAAACACGTGACAACATTTTCTGTTGGAAAAACCAGCAGTTGCATCATTAGTAATGCCATCTTTAGCGATGCCACTTCCATATTTGCAATTATCCAAACTAAAAAAACATTTTACATCCTCCAAAATTCGTATCTAGGCCTGATTTCCATATTCCTCATGTTAATTCACAAATCGAGAGCACTTTATGACGACCTACTTTCCTACATACCGTACTATAGCATAATATGTAGCAATGACATGGGACATTACACAGCAATGCTATATACCCTATAACATGGTTCTCCAAAGAGAGCTGTTATACAGGTTAGTCATGATTTATATAAAACAACATTTAAATGCAACGATGCAGCAATTGTCCATTTACATGTGTCTTGAATGAAATAGAAGAGTATATACCCTTGTATATTCCTTAACGTTATACAGACGTAGGGCGGTGCGGTGGCCCAGTGGTTAGCACTGTCTCACAGCAAGAAGGTCCCGGGTTCGAATCTCTCGGCTCGGGTGCCTTTCTGTGTGGAGTTTGCATGCTCTCCCCGTGTCCGCGTGGGTTTTCGCCGGGCACTCCCGGTTTTCTCCCACAGTACAAAAAGCATGCTGCTATATAGGTTGATTGGCTCGCAGGCTAAATTGCCCCGCAGTGCCCGGCGATGGACTGGCGTCCCATCGTCGGTATATCCTTGCCTTGCGCCCTGTGTCTGCCGGGATAGGCTCCGGCTTCACCGTGACCCTGTATAGGACTAAGCGGTTTCAGACAATGAGATGAGAGATGAGATACAGACGTATAATAGAATCATGTGATACCATTTACAGCCCTTAGATAATCCAGGCTAGCCTATACTGTGTCGGTAGTGAGGTTTACGCGACCATACTTCACGACGCTGTGCTGATGAGTTTCCGAACCGGTTCAGCTATGGCTCACGCTGATCGTGGCAATGACCAAGATTTGAAATCTGATCGCCGGGATCATTGCACAGCACTCGACCAACCTTCCCAGTGCTCTGCACCCATCACAAATTACTTGCTATACAACACCGTATAAACGTAAATCTGAGTACATGCCATACATGTGGATACATGCAAGGCAGGTAAATCAAGTACATTTTAAATTATTGCTATTGTCGGAGTAAACGTGAAATAATAGGCTAATTGTGAATTATATTTTCTCCGTGCGATGGAGGGAATTGCTTAATCTCTGCAGTGTTGTATGGATCGTTTCGGAGACTGGTAATAGGTGGTAAGTTGCGATGCAGTGGGCTGTATGAACGGCGCATTCTCTACAAATGCGCGTTGTCTGTGCAGTGTTGGCGTAAATGCAATGGGCCATTTGCAATGTAGGAGTCGGAGATGATTTTAAAATGGCTTTAGCAATTTAACGTTTCGTAAATACTTCAAGGGCAATTTTGTAGCTAAAAGGATACCCACCGTTACGACAGTGTTCAATAATTTATCTAGCAATGCTAAAAAAACATGCCGAAATGTACAGTACAGTAATATGCCATTTGCTGAACAGTTTAAGAATATAATATATATATTTAATCTTCAAGCTACAACGAGCCGTGGGTATTAATGATGCGGTCAATGTCGCTTGCTATATAGCAAACATTTTCTCTAAATAGAAGATCTTTATCCTCTAACCTTGAGACTGTATGGTGATTTTCTTTCGTCAAGTAAAACTAAAAATATAAAAGCTGGCAGAATAGTCAATTATTTCAGCTCCTGGTATTTCACTCTCAATCAAGGGCTTTGGGCCCACAATTTACGTATTGTGACCTCAGCATAAAAAGAAATAGATTTTGCAGGAATTCCTACTTTAATAGAGAGTTTTAACAGTGACGCTTGTTTTCCAGAGCTGTTCTTTCAGGATAGCTGCCTCAAGCGTTCATCCTCTGTCCTTCAAGGCATCGTCAGGCGTGTGGTGACCGAGTGCTTGTGGCTGAGTGAACTCTGTGTGACTGTGCTGCATTTTAGACACGTATCTTTCTGGCGTCTTCCCCTCCCGGATCCCTCCCGGATCCCCTCCCTTCCCGCTTTCCCAAACGGACCTCGAGACTGCAGTCTCAACGTCATCAGCCACGGTCAACTGCTGGATGAAGAGATTGCCAAGTCACCGCCACCTTTTACGATGCCGCTAATAATCCACCACAATCCATCTCAGCAGGCGCCAGGATGTTTTGTTTAATTCCCACTGCAGCAACCGAGCGATGCGTCTGATCTCAAGCGCGTCAACGCGTTTGACCAGAGCAATTAATTCCACGGCTGGCCCTGCTTGGATTCAGAGACTGATTCGTATTGTTTGCGAAGCCAGAGTTTCATGGCTTGGTTCCGACTAAGCTTGTCAAATAGCCAGTGGGAAAACCACCGCGCCATGCCAGTTTAACTCTGATGTGTCTGTGAAAGAGTGATGGCTAACACCGGGTTACTGAGTGGTGCAGCGGTAATATTTGTGTCTCACAGAAATGAAGTCCTGCCCAAGATGGTTTTATTTATGCCTCGGGCATTTTTTCGTGTGGACTTTGTGTGTTCTCCCCCGCTTCTGCATGGGTTTCCTCCGAGTTCTCCGGTTTCCACACACAAGTAGAAAAACACTCATGAATTAATTGGCCGATGATATCATAATATAGGATGCAGTGTCTGGAAAATGATAGCACTGGCTTGCTGTGTGGCTGCCGTCCCCTGCCTCTGGAGGTTCCTCGTGCCTCCGTATTCGTGTCTCATCTGTGATCGGGCATGGAATTGGCGTGGCGCATTATAAGTTGCGGGCGGCGCGGTGGCCCAGTGGTTCGCGCTGATCGCCTCACAGCAAGAAGGTCACAGGTTCGAATCTCTCGGCTCGGGTGCCTTTCTGTGTGGAGTTTGCATGCTCTCCCCGTGTCCGCGTGGGTTTTCGCCGGTACTCCGGTTTCCTCCCACAGTCCAAAAGCATGCTCCTGGATAGGTTGATTGGCTCGCAGACTAAAATTGTCCCGCAATGCCCGGCGATGGACTGGCGTCCCGTCGTCGGGTGTATTTCTGCCTTACGCCCTGTGTTTCCGGGATAGGCTCCGGCTCACCGTGACCCTATATAGGATTAAGCGGTTTCAGATAATGAGATGAGATGAGTATTATTATACTGTCTTTGGAATTGGTGTGTTTATGAACACATGTTTCCACACAAGGGTTGTTGCAATTACTCGTGCCATTGTGTGAATAATTATTACAAACGTGGAATACAGACGTTGTTTGGCTGCCACTGACTATCAACTCATTTGTGGATAAAGTTAGACAGCAAGGAGTTAAAAATGATCCCATGTGTTGCAGTGTACCGTCATGCTTAAGCCTTATAAGCTTTGCGTTTTTCAACACTGTCAGTCGTAACCTGCTTTGTGGTCTTCCGGTTTATGCTTTCAAAGCAAACTTGACACATTGTAGGGAACAAAGTTCTGAGGAATACATTTCAGCTTTCAGAGACATGTAGGTTTTGTGGGTTTTCTATGTCACATTGTTGCTGCATGCGTGAATGGATAGTATTTGCAAGCAGCAAAAATAAAAATACTGTTTTATAATGTGTGATCTGAGGATTTACAACCATCATCCTAATTTTAATTTTGTATAATAACAACGTGGAGCGGAGGAGCTTATTAATGTGTTGGTGATTTGCTATTTTAGTCAAAGGCGAATAGCGTCATAGAGCTCTAAGCAGCCACTTTATGGCTCCAATAAAACATAATAGACCATAATGTAATCCCGCGAGTGTAAAGAGAGAATATCCTTGGAAAGTGACGAAAGGTAACCTGCCAAGAGGTACCATGGTTTCATCACTCGTCTCACGATTGGAGAGTTCTGAGCTAAGCCAAGTTTAATCCTGGGATTGGTAAAATTAATCACACCTTTTGAAAAGTCCAAATTGTTTATTAAATACTGGTCTCCACTATACAATTATTACTTCTGCTTTACGGACCAGGATGAATCCGCATCACCCTTAACTTCAACCCGACTCTTTGTTATTTTATAAATTAATCAAATCAGCTGCCTGTTCAAGGCTTTCTCACACTGTGTGAGTATTTTGACCATATGTCACTTTGCTGGACAGCGCAGGTTGGTGATTTCAGAAGCCGATGCGGACCTCAACATACATTTGTGTACGCAGACAGATTGATGATTGCTTCGAAAAGCTGCTCTCTCGGGACAGCCGCGTCGATGGCTCTCTCTCCTCTCCTCGCGACGTTTCGCCTCCACACGTTGGAGACATCCTCAGGCGCAGTTCTGCTTTTCCGCATTTGGCGAAATCGCTCATTCACTCTACGAATGATGGAGTCCCTGTCAGGAACACGCAATACCCTACACTGGCTTTAGACCTTCAATTTATTTGAACATCATCTAAAGCTTATTAAATCAGAGAGACACTCTGACACGGGCATTTATAAGCACGTCATTATTCCATTTCCCAATTAATTAATGACAAGTATACTTGACTTATTTTACATCCAGTGCCTATTTTAGAAACAACTATGTCAACATGATTTTCAGCAGAGGCCATCATGCAAGATGTTTTACTTTCCTCAATATTTGTGTGCTTGTAATGGGTTTATGGACTAAAAATCAAAGTCTCAGAGCCAATTTAAATGAGTATTGAGTGTCACCGATTTTTATTCACATCCCTGAGCACTGCTGGAGATTCCACGTTCATGTGACACAGGCAGTCTCACCATTGTAAAAATCATTGTTGACTTCCTACAAATATGTACCATCTTTTATTGACCGTTGAGAAATGATGGAATTCGTCAAGCTCCGATGTTGAATTTGCAGGCTCCTGTGTCTACTCATCTCTCCATTGTCATTGTCAAAGACCAACATAATTATAATAATAATAACATCTATCCACTGCTGGACAGAGGGCCTCCCCCCACATCGTCACCATTCCACGTGGTCTTGCAATGCCATGAGCCATCTCTCTCTCTCTTGTGACGAGCAATCGTCATATCTCTGTCTTCGTGATAACCATCCTCGCAAGCGTATTCCCTCCTTGGGCTGTCATTCCATCAACGTTATCATCCTTCCTCGTCAACTGCTCTATCCCAGCCTACTTAGTCATCGTGACGGTGCGGATCTTGGAATTGCCTTGTTCTCTTTCTGTCTGTCAATTTAAGTCCGAAATTACATCTCTCCACGACTCTTCGTGCTCGTTTTTAGTGATTGTTCTATTGTCGGCGTCTATGCTTCACTTCATCTGCATTGACTGCAAACACTGAAGCCACGACTACATTATCGATCTGCATCATCCAAATGCACTGCAATCTGCTCGCGGTCCATTATTTATTTTATCTCCTTTATCCGGGTCATCCTTCAATAATAGCTATGGATAAACATGCTCTCATTGTTACCATTTGTGTCCATCCAATAATAATGGACAAGTTGCGTTAGCTGGGACAAGATGTGTTAGCGAATTCCTATTGTAGCTGGAACAGTACACGATGCAGAGATTGGCCAGAACTATATGTGTTCCCCTTTGTATCCGCGGTGTAGATGTTTACACACCTCGCAAGGCACTCGTTTGAGGATAAGTTCAGCCCATGGAGGTCCAGGTCGATTATGACTTCACTCACCACTGGTGTCATCCATTATTATTACGGGTGGCACAGTGGCGCCGTGCAAGGCCTAAGTTCAATTCCTGCCTTGGACACCTTTCTGTGTGGAGTTTCCATCTTCTTCCCATGTCCGCATAGGTTTTCACCAGGTGCTCAGATTGTATCTTTACGGTCCAAAGACATGCTGCCTACGACAGCTGTCCTGACTAAATTACCCCAGATGCCTTGAGATGTTGTAACTTGCTTAACGCTCTCTGCTTGCCAAGTGTTAATAACAGCAACAAAGCTCAGCGATTCCTTCCATCGTAAATCAAAAGTGACTGACTGATATTAGAATACTCACAGAATTTACACGGGGAATTATCATTGGTCTTCAGAGCTCGCATGAAGAGGCAATGATTGCTGTATCTTATAATCATCATTATCGAGATCCTTTTTATCCTGAATAGGGTCGCAGAGGGAGCCAGAGCCTATTTCGGCAAATGAGGGTGCAAGGCAGGGAATACGCACGATGGGACGCCAGTGGTAATTTAGTCAGGCCAATTAACTTAGCATGTCTTTGGAGAGTGGGAGGAAAACGGAATGCACGGCGCAAAGCAAGGTTGACATGGGGAGTTCTTGCAAACACCACACTGAAATGCATTTCACCGAGAACTATATTCCCTTCGGGTAATGTGAGATGCTTGGGAATTGAACTGGGGTGGCAGGGTTCATGGCATAGTGGCCTAACCACTATGCCCCGCAATACGTGCACGCACACGGATGCATGGCATGCATTCGTAGTGCAGCCATTGGGTTACAGGCCATTACAGAGAGCAGGGGGAGGGCCTCTGATCCGAGACACAACTCTGACCCTACGGGTAACCTGTAAACATGACTGGTGTGTCCCGGCTGGAGAGATGAACGCACCGTCCACGTGATTGCGCTGTAGAACAATTGTCTACACGGCGACCCAACGGAACATTGCAATTTCTATCTCTCCCGTTACTGCGTATGCCCAATATTTCTAATCTTCTTCCAAACTAGCATCCCGCCTAGTTCTTGTATTCTTATATAACTTTTAGTCTTATGTATCTTTTATTCTTATACAGAGCCCTGTCTCTGTTCAAATTCTCCTGCCTTCTCTGTGCGCTGCATCCCTAATAATCGCAAAATCTCGATTTGTCTTCGGTTTGTTTATAGTTCTTCCAGTGCGTCTACTTTCACTCCGCTGCATCTCACCCATTTCTCTCCGCTATCTCTGTTTCTCTGGTCCCAACCCTATTCCCACCTCCCCCTCTGTTGACTCAGTCTCCGTAATCCTCTGGCCCACTGCTAGTCGAGTTCCCTCGCTTACTCTGTCCGTTTTACGATCTTATATAGCATGTAGTAGGCGGCACGGTGGGCCAGTGGGTAGCGCTGTCGCCTCCTCACAGCAAGAAGGTACCGGGTTCGAATCTCGCCTCGGGTGCCTTTCTGTGTGGGAGTTTGCGTGTTCTCTCCCCGTGTCCGCGTGGGTTTTCGCCGGGCACTCCGGTTTCCTCCCACAGTCCAAAGAACATGCCGCTGCATAGATTACTTGGCTTGCAGACTAAATTGCCTGCAGTGCCCGGTGATGAACCGGCGTCCCATCGTGGGTATATACCTGCCTTGCGCCCTGTGTTTGCCGGGATAGGCTCCGGCTCACCGCGACCCTGTACAGGACTAAGCGGTTTCTGACAATGAGATGAGATGAGGTAAAGGTACGCACCTGCAAGCGACTTGTTCACACTACTGTAGAAGAAGGGCATACCTACTATGAGTTGTCTACAGTATGCTGGCCAAATATCTTCAAAGAGGTGGAAGTACCCACACTTTACCCCACCAACCGCAATCTGTGAATTGACTGCAGCGTACCTATTGATACTGTTGGGCAGATAGAGGTACGAGAATTTAATAAACCTACCCACAGGCAACCTCTTGATTATAAGTCAGGTGTGCTATCAATTACTCCACCCAACAACATCTATCGCTAATTAGCCAATAATCATTATCCCATTATTAATTTTCTTTTACGTGAAGGTGGTGTGACTTAACTAAACTACAATATTTGGTCTTAAAGATGTAGTCTACCAAAACACATTTGATAATCTGGCTTACTGAGCGCTCAAGGCACAATTATTCGGTTGTGAGTGCAAATGTTTTTCAGAAGGATTGCTCAGTCTACCATCCCTCTGGGGTCAATAAAGTAACTACTACTGGGATATGTTCACGCTTGTCATTCTATGGAGCGGGTGGACATGTTGGATGTTCTATACCAGACCAGTGCCGCGAAGGATATGAGACTCGTTTGAGCGTGGAGACGCTTTGACTTAATCGATCTGTTTGTGGTTCCAGAGCTTGCACGCCCATAGACAATTTCGAACATAGCACGCGCGTCCTATCCTCCCATTGCCTGGCAACGTCTGTGATGAATTAGCAAACTTTTTATGTCTACTGTAATGTAACTTAAATTGCCTGTGATATCAATCATAACTGGGCGGCGCGGTGGCCCAGTGGTTAGCGCTGACGCCTCACAGCAAGAAGGTCCCGGGTTCGAATCTCTCGGCTCGGGTGCCTTTCTGTGTGGAGTTTGCATGCTCTCCCCGTGTCCGCGTGGGTTTTCGCCGGGTACTCCGTTTTCCTCCCACAGTCCAAAAGCATGCTCCTGGATAGGTTGATTGGCTCGCAGACTAAAATTGTCCCGCAATGCCCGGCGATGGACTGGCGTCCCGTCGTCGGGTGTATTCCTGCCTTACGCCCTGTGTTTCCGGGATAGGCTCCGGCTCACCGTGACCCTATATAGGATTAAGCGGTATCAGATAATGAGATGAGATGAGATCAATCATAACTGTTGTCTCTCATGTGATATATAAGAGCACACACATCTTTCATAGTAAAAATTACCCGAAATTATTTGCAACGAGCCCATTATAAGTGTCCACATGCTATTGGCAGGTTCCCAAACTCTAAAGCTTCTTCAACGGATGACATATGTCATTGGTATCTCATCTGGTTAAACAGTCCACATTGAGTGGACAGCTAACGCGTGTGACGATGCAATAAGATAGTGAGGACAATAGTTTTGGTATAACTCAATACGAGCCACAACTATTGCCTTGGTTAATACAGAACACCGGCGATGGACCGGCGTCCCGTCGTCGGGTGTATTCCTGCCTTACGCCCTATGTTTCCGGGATAGGCTCCGGCTTCACCGTGACCCTATATAGGATTAAGCGGTTTCAGATAATGAGATGAGATGAGAATACAGAACAATCGGCCCATGCGCGTCTAAATGCAATGTAATGTATCGCTGTTTGTCTACATCTAGTAAGAGCTGTCCTCAGTTTAAGGAGATGTGACGTTTAAGCCTGGACCGAAATAATTAACGAGCAATGCTAAGTTGGGATAATAATAATGATAATTTTACATTTATAACGCGCACTTATTTCACTGGGTACTCCGGTTTCCTCCCACAGCACAAAAAAACGTGCTGCTGCATAGGTTTATTGGCTCGCAGTGCCCGGTGATGGACTGGCGTCCTATCGTGGGTATACGCCCTGTGTCTGCCGGGATAGGCCCCGGCTCACCGCGACCCTGTTCAGGACTCAGCGGTTTCTGACAATGAGATGAGATAATCATTCACTGTCGAAGGAATTCATTCGACAAGAAAACGACTCAGAGGTGCGAGGAGAGCACAGAGAAGCGGAGGAGGAGACAGCCGGGCGGTTTGCCGGCACCACATTGCCACCCACTGCTTCCTCTATATTAGGATGTCATCGGTCAATTAATTGACGAGTATTGTTTTTTGAAGTTGTGGGAGGAAACCGGAGAGCCCGGAGGAAACCCCACGCAGGACAGGGGGAGAGAATACACAAACTCCACACAGAAAGGCGCCCAATGCGGGGATCGAACCTGCTCGCGATGCG
>JAZEWT010000004.1:32699112-32714772 GCA_036362905.1 Mordacia mordax
TATATACGAGTACTCTCACAAACATCGATGAGTGGGACGCGCGGTGGCACGAAATGCGAGTAGTCACACCTCATCTCAGACATGTTGGCAGTGTCGCGAAGAGTAGGCCAAATACCCTGTGCTCGAGGGAGCTTGCGTAACCCCTCTCGCACGCGGCCCACCGCTTGAGAATGGCGGCTCCTGTCGAGAGCCCTTTCACTAGCAGTGGCGTGAGCAGGTGAGTGCAGGTCTGCACCTCTACCTTTTAACGGTCAAGATCACTGTGAACCGGGTGGCGCGGTGGCCCAGTGGGTAGCGCTGTCGCCTCACAGCAAGAAGGTCCCGGGTTCGAATTTCGGCTCGGGTGCCTTTCTGTGCGGAGTTTGCATGTTCTCTCCCCGTGTCCGCGTGGGTTTTTGCCGCGCACTCCGGTTTCCTCCCACAGCCCAAAAAACATGCTGCTGCATAGATTAATTGGCTTGCAGACTAAATTGCCCGCAGTGCCCGGCGATGGACTGGCGTCCCATTGTGGGTATATCCCTGCCTTGCGCCCTGTGTTTGCTAGGATAGGCTCCGGCTCACCGCGATCCTGCAGAGGACTCAGCGGTTTCTGACAATGAGATGAGACCGCAATGAACCATTATCCTCACAGGCCAGAACACACCACGCAGTAGCCGTGCGTACAAGCCATCAGTTGGACACGCGATGCACGCGTCTGTATTTCTAACAATGAGCCGAGACGCGCGGACTGAGCGCGCATTTCGTGACAAACGAGAATCGTGATCGCTGCCGTCGCAGAAGTAAATTGTGTTCTCTTTTTCCCAACGTATTACTGCTGGGTTCAAGTTCCCCATTAAGAAAATAAATCTGCCCGCAGGAAATTGGGTATGCTTTAAAAAGCACCGAGAGCCAATGCCCGGCCATTAATCAAACCGAGCGTGAACACTTTTGAGGACAGAAGCTCGTGAAGGGCTGATGTAAAGCCCACTGGCTTGCACCTACGGGGATTATATTGAATTGCATTTGCGTCACGAGGCATGCTTCTAGTGAAATGCCCTCTCCCCCTAGGAACGCATGGACGTGTTTTATATCATTTCGGCCTAATAGGTAGTAGGAGTGTTTACATTCCAAAATTATTGGGACTCCTCCATTCTCTTAGCTTTTTATTTAAGTATCGCGCTTAATTCTCAGTACGGGGGGATTTCCATATGTATGTGCACGTGCTGGGGTACTTACTGAAGCCGCGTCCAGCAGAGGATGAATGAGTTGAATGAATGATTCGAGAGTGCAACCTAACGTAGTCAGTCATTCGTTCGAAAACACTCGCTCATTGTCGTGCACTAAATCAGAAATCGCCTTCCAATGTGTGGGCGAAAAAACGCGAAGAGTTCACGCTGCACTTGCCATTGAACCCACCGAATTGTGCAACCTCGTGTTGGTGAGGGGGCATTTAAACGGACAATAAACTGGGGTACTGTACGCGTTAGTGCGATAACGCTAAGCACAACGCATGAATGGCGCATTCAATGAATAATTTAGTCTTAAATCATGCACAGCTGTGCACCGACCTCCAGTGAGCTCACACATAAGCATGCGCCACTGTATCTGGACACGCGTCACATATGAATTCGTGTTGCACCGATGTCAATTTATGCTCCCATCGTGGTTTCTCGACCCCCAAAAGGCATCGGCACGGCCACGCTCGTGAACACACATATGACTGGCAAGGCATTAAGAGCAGCAATTGAAACTGTATCCGTAGCGAGGCGTGCATTTTAAATTTTGGAAGCCACGAACCACCCAAAAAAAGCCTCTGCTCTCACTGCTTGGGGACTCTGTCGTGAGAGGCACGTGTGTATAATCAGCTGTCCTTTTTATCACGAGGATGCGTAGTTTCAATACTGCCACTCGTGTGCGAGATCTGCGTGCGGGTCGATGGAATTCGGTGGGATTTCATTGAAATCGCACGAGGCTGGCATTTCATCTCATTATCTGAAACCGCTTAATCCTATATAGGGTCACGGTGAGCCGGAGCCTATCCCGGAAACACAGGGCGTAAGGCAGGAATACACCCGACGACGGGACGCTAGTCCATCGCCGGGCATTGCGGGACAATTTTAGTCTGCGAGCCAATCAACCTATCCAGGAGCATGCTCTTGGACTGTGGGAGGAAACCAGAGTATCCGGCGAAAACCCACGCGGACACGGGGAGAGCATGCAAACTCCACACAGAAAGGCACCCGAGCCGACAGATTCGAACCCGGGACCTTCTTGCTGTGAGGCGTCAGCGCTAACCACTGGGCCACCGCGTCGCCCAGGCTGGCGTTTGTGAGCCATTTATGCGGAACCTGTTTCCGTCCTCTCCCAAAGGCCGGTTCAACAAAAGACTGCATCCTAACGGCGTAGGTGCGTAATTCCATATCCACTTTATGACGAAATGAACAGCCCCCATTGAGACACTGTGCCTCTTTGCGCAGGGTGAGAGACCTTGGCAAACGTACAATCAGCCACGGGGCACAAGGTAAGGCGGACTCCAAATAATGCGTGGACACAAAAGGAGTGGCGCACAATGCCTGTGTATAAATTCAACGGGAGGCTTCAAATTACACTCGCTAACACTTTGGGAATAATGAGACTTCAAGGCACGGTCAGAGAGGGCCTCTTTATATTGAGACAAAAAACTATGGACATTCCTTCTGCCCGGAGAGGAATGGAAGTCATTAAAGTTGCTGGGCCTGTGCATGCGCACATGGAACCCCCCGGACTTGCGTGCGAGTCCCCAGCAATTGCAACGGGTTTTGGCTCGTGTTCATTACAACACTGGCATGATGCTTGCGGTGGGGGCATTAGTTAACGTCATGAACCGTTCCAGCTATCGCATTGACAAATATGGCAACGCCCGTTATATCAGTGCTTGGACCATGAACAGTACCACAACGAGTGCCACCATCTACGCAAACACAGCAACTAGGTTGGATTTAATATTTCATTAAGAAAACAAGTACTGAATTCAGAACATTCGCCTGCTAAAATCTGTCGACTCTGAAAAAGGCCGTCCAGCCAATACGTTGGGTTTCCCTTCATCCGTGCTACATACTACATAGACGATTTAATGCAACCGCTCAAAACAACTCGCAGCACAGAGCCATTATTTATCTGCTGCTGGATGCAAGCCAGCTGTGGACATCTCCCAAGTCCAACGTCATTCACTGCCCACACACCCCCGAGGATAATGTTTAAATATAAGCGCTGAGCAAGGGCCAGACAAAACAGACTGCCTCGAACTTGCTCATCCTTAACCCTGCAGCTGCGAATTAACAACTCCGCCAGCCACTGCTGGATTAAGGCCTCCTCCCAGGTTGTCACCATCGACATCCTTTTTCATTCCTTCGCTGCAACGCCGTCACTATTCTTGGCCACCGTTCATTATTCCTCTTCGCCGTGTCCTTCCCAAGCCCACTGAACATTTCTCACCGGTCTTAACCGTCTTTAATCTGCTTATGTTCTCTAATCTAAGCCACGTGTTTCTCTCTCGCCTTCGCAAAGCGATTCCAAGAAAGCCAACGAACACACAGTCCTGTGACTTGTGGGATTAATATTACAGCACGCTCATCTGATACATTAAGATGTGTGCGTGTGATGTAATTTGTAGTGATTGCCTTACTGCAAAGTTGACAACTAGCACGAGTGCACTTCGGTCTATAATTACAAGTAAAATACTGTAGTACGAAAATCCAACGTCACATTTAAACCTGGCGGGTAACTGGGAACACAAGGCCAGCCAACAGTTGCTTCAAGTTGAGCGTTTGTCACTGAAAGTTACAGGATCCACATTATCGGTGAACCACGTCATCGACCAAGTTGAATCCACTGCGGATTGAAGGCCTCGGCAACATCCGCTCCGCTCTCTCGATCATGCTCGTCCACGTAACGTCCGCACAACCACGCACTTCATTGCTCCATCTCCTCAGCATGCGTCCTCGCGAACCCGTTCCATTGCCCTGTACCGTGATGGCCCACTCCCGTTGAGTGTCAAGGTAATGTCACGCAGTTGGTGACGGGTGATTTGGGATCATAGCTACGTGGTCTACACATTGGCGAGGAAATGGCAGTCCGTTAATGGACTCTTGAAAACATCTCTGCGGGGTTTGAATGTTACCCTCTCATGAGTAATGGGTTGTCCCCAGCAAATGCTAGTTTCCTTCAACGAGCCAAATCGTCAGATTACTAAGATTAGCCAAATGTCTCAACATTATCGCCCTTCCTTAAAAACAAAAACACAAGTCTCGAGACTCCAGTGAGGCTTTCCTGGACAAATAACTACTTTAGAGTAACAACTATTGCTATGGAAGCCTCACAGAAAGAAAGTCCCGGCTCGGGTGCCTATCTGATGGTGAAATTTCGTAAGGAGGGATCAATGGTGCAATGGATAGCGGCACCGCACGTTATTAACCTGGCAACCAGGATTAGTTACTCGGCTAACGTCAGCTGCCAGTGACACCTGAACGGGTCCTGTCCTTCAAATGTCTCCGCTTCAAACCGTCTTGAACCAGCGTGGTGTGAAAGTCTAATGGAACTCCCAGGACCGACGTGGCCTACGATAGGCCTCCTTCATCCAGCAGCAGATTGACGGAGGCGTTCAAAATTAAATCGCCATCATTAACAGCATCACCGTGACCCTATATAGGATAAAGCGGTTTCAGATAATGAGATGAGATTAACAGCATCACATTGGTGCGGAGCTCCGGTGCACCTTACCTCTGAGACTCGAACGCGGCTTTCAGGTGACCGCTGATAAGCGCGCGGATCAGTTGCGCACGGACTGTGGCAGATGCTGCTGTTGCTGCTGCTGTTGCCGAGCCCTCGCCTCTCGCACCGCCTCCCGGTTCTTGAACTGCACCAGCGCCAGCGTGATCTGCGCGTTCCAGCCCGTCTCGTCCAGGCAGCGGAAGTCGATCTCCTTGTTCTCGGCCGTCACGATCGTGAAGTACACGTACTTGCCCTTGCGTTCCACGCAGTCCAGCGTCTTGATGCTGGCGAAGGGCAGCTCCTTGGCCGATCCGCTGCTGCCCCCTCCTCCACCACCGGCGGCAGCTCCTCCTGCGCCACCACCAGCACCAGCTGTACCACCACCACCACCACCTCCTCCTCCTCCAGCGCTACGCCGGGGCCTCATAAAGCCCTCCTCGACGTCAGATATGCTTAGGCCCTCCGGAGTGAGGACGCACAGCTTCTTCTTCCAGAGTTGCAAGAAGTTGTCGCTGCGCTTCTCCAGTTCGCCCTCCTTGATGATCTGCCGCGGATCCATGGGCGCTGTGTTTCGCATCTCCTCTCTCGCCAGGTGGACGGGACCGGTTGGACGGAGGCTTGGTGGGCGAGTGCGCTCGGTACGGCGAGCGCTCGGGATCCTGCGACTCCCCGAGAGGCAGCCACCCCCCCAGCCCAAGCCCTCTCACCCTCTCGCCGACCCCCCCCACCACCACCACCACCGCCTTGCCTGGCGTCTAACGGAGCCTCTTCTCTGACCAAGGTTCTCTCTTTCGCAGCGGGGGGGGGGGCCCGAGATGTCGCGATCCACAAGCAGTCGGCAAACCTCCGCAGCAGGAGCACCGTGCGCGAGTTTCGGTTCGAAATCGCAGCCGCCCGAACGATCACTCTCGAATAGATTTCGATGCGGCGAGCGTGGCGGCAGTCTGGAGCGAGCGGAATCGAAACAAACGCTCGGGCTCGCAGTGACAGCGCGCCCCGCCGAGCACACGAGCGGGGAGAGAGCGGAGGAGGGAGAGGAGGGAGAGGACGCGGGACGTGGCGGCGAGAAGATGACGAGAGAAGAAGGGCAGTGTTGTACGGAGGAAGGAGCGGCGTGGAGTGGGGCTGCGCGCAGCTGCCGCCCGCCGCCGCGCACAGACACAGAGCCGCCACCAACCAGCCGGCGTGGTGGCAGCAGCGGTGGCGGCAGCAGTGGCGGCAGCAGTGGCGGCAGCAGTGGCAGCAGCAGCCAGCACCGGCAGCAGCAGTGGCAGCAGCAGCCAGCAGCAGTGGCAGCAGCAGCAGCCAGCACCGGCACCGGCGGCAGCGGAGAGTGGCTGCGCGCAGCCGGCAGCGCCTCGCTTTTATATGCGCGGGGAGGTCGCCGCAAAGTCCTGACGTCACCCCCGCGCTCAGCCGCCCCGCCCCCCCCGCGGCCCCGCCGCCGCTGCTGCCCTGGAGCCGCGCGCACGTGCGCTCGCACGCTTCCGAGTGGTGAATAACAAGCGCGCAATCCATCAGTGTCACTGCGAGACGACCAAGACGCACATCCCACACCCCCCCCAAAAATCTGTTTATCCTTAGACTCTAGCGGGGAGAGTGGCCCTGGCTAGCAGCAGCACCAGTGACGGGCCAGGGCTGGCACACGAGGGGGGTGGGTGGATAGGGCGATGCTTACAACACGCCGAGCTAGTTACTCATTTGAAGCTGAGTCGACCTAGAGGAGGCCTAGGGGCCGGCTCATAAAATCGTCACCGGTGTTGGTGGCCGTGAGCGGAACTCGAACTCAAAGGGGTTCGTATGCAGCTCGCTAATCGCTGCGCCACCGCTCCCCATCCATGACTTCATTGTTCAGCAGAGGTGCGCGGCATTGCTTGCACGTAGAACTGTGGAACGGGGACCGCGCGTGTGCCCGTGTTGTCGCTATTGACAGAACGCTCGGATATACCTTCGACACTTCACGTGTCCTCAAGGTGCACCTGGCCTGGCACCAGCGCCGTGGTGACGTCGCCGTCACTTCGTGCCGAGCGGCGGCTGTTGATGTTCCTCTCAATATGCGCTCGCTGACAGCGGAGCTGTTGATCTTCCTCTTAAGGCTACAGCGGGGACATTTGTCTGTGCTACGAGCGACCCGAGAGCTGCTCACGGTGACCGCCAACTCCAGTGACGAGTATCCGAACCGGTTTTGGGTCTCCCCTGATTGCAATCGGGCTCAAATTGGTCTTTAGTAGTCGTGTACCGATGCAGTGTTGGAACATCGTCACTTTGGAGACAAAGGCGGCCGAGGCGTTGTTCGAGGCTACTGCGCAGTGCCCCAGCCTGTCTGCATCGCTAACAATACGGGGCCCAAATGCCTATCGATTACATACAGTGGATCGTTCCCTATGTTAGCACCAACTCAGCAGATGTTGAGAAGTTGTGGGCAATGCAACAGGCAGCGGTGAATCAGAGACAGATTGCATAGACCTTGTTTCGATCTCATTAGGACCCATCAGTGCACCAGTCATCAGTGTTATATGCTCTTGTTACGAAGTGGCTGCTACCTTTACACCTGTGGGACCCATTAGCGCTCTGCTTGAAGGAGGCAACGATTAAAGTCTGTAAATGTTCCTGTTGGGATATGTTTACAGATTCCAATTGCTCTATTTTGCTTTCCCTGCCAGTGACGCTGAAAATAATGATGATTCAATGAAATAAAGGATGATTATGAAAATGGTTTGTGAATTTCTTTTCACATAAATCACCATGGGCGGCGCGGTGGCCCAGTGGTTAGCGCTGTCGCCTCACAGCAAGAAGGTCCCGGGTTCGAATCTCTCGGCTTGGGTGCCTTTCTGTGTGGAGTTTGCATGCTCTCCCCGTGTCCGCGTGGGTTTTCGCCGGGCACTCCGGTTTCCTCCCACAGTCCAAAAAGCATGCTTGCTACATAGGTTAATTGGCTCGCAGGCTAAATTGCCCCGCAGTGCCCGGCGATGGACTGGCGTCCAATCGTCGGTATATCCTTGCCTTGCGCCCTGTGTCTGCCGGGATAGGCTCCGGCTTCACCGTGACCCTGTATAGGACTAAGCGGTGTCAGACAATGAGATGAGATTATAAATCAGTAATCGTAATGGAAGAAAGTAGTAACCATGGAGATATATTATAAATGATGATAATGATAACGTGTTGATGATTTGTGAATTACCCGGGCACAATAACTTAGATACACAATTGCGCCTGCTAATTACGCTGATTATGCTAGTGTGATTATAATTATAGCGATGGCGTCGGGTGATGTTAATCATGCTGACATGCCGTTCTCTCCATAGCTCTGTGCAGCGCTTTGTGACCCTCGAGTGAAAAACGCTCTAGAAGTGCAATTATCATTCATATTATGGTTGATGCGATCATAATTTGTGATCATTAACTCACGAAGGTAATGTATTGTTGATGACAGTTAACCCCTAGTTTCCATCGCTGCTAACCGCTTCTAATGCTGAGTTGTGACGGGTCTCCGCAATGATGTTTATGATTATGCAATGACGATTAATTATCACAATAGTGACTTGATTAAGCGCGATGATGTTTGAATCACAATAAAGAATAGCATCGTTGCTAATAATGCTGTTCTATCGGTGGTGGCAGTACATTGCTGACGATGATGACACACTGGTGATAGTTTGATAATGATCGTGATAATATTTGTTCATTGGGCCGTATATCTGTCGGTGATCGCAATGTAATATTGCTATCGTCAATGGTGATGATCGAGCTGATGACTCATAGGTATAGCGATTGTCCTTGCACGCACTGCCAAGCATTACATCAATGTGTCATAAATAGCCCGGACGATTATGATTATATCATTGGGTTGGCTGTGCACGCAATGTACTACAAGTGTTGAATGTAGTTTGTAAAAATCTATTTACAAAATACGTCCGTGTAATTGCGAGCCTTGATGTAAGGCTGCCCGGAAAAAAATATATATCGACTGGAGAGTCGGGCTGCGAGCTGTATTAAAGATGATAGCACTGTTATGGATTCTTGACTCTATCTGTGTGGAACTTTGAGTCGTACGCTCTCACATACTTTGGGGTTTTTTTTTTACTCCAGATACGATATTCATATTTTCTACCACATGGCTAAACATCGCAATGTAAGACTCTGTTAAATAAAGTCTGGATATGAAAGTGAGGCCTTCATGGTAAATTGGCACAATTACAATGAATGCCCGGCGATGGACTGGCGTCCCCTGTGTCTGCCGGGATAGACTCCGGCTTCACCGTGACCCTGTATAGGACTAAGCGGTTTCAGACAAAGAGATGAGATGAGACAATGAATACCATTACTATCAGTAATAGATAACATAAATTGCATTCGATGTAAACATTTCGTGTTTTGGACCGGTGTACAATTACAACCGCCGTGACCGTCACGTCACTACGGCGCTTGTGCCAGGCCAGGTGCACCTTGAGGCCACGTGAAGTCCCGCAATCTCGCTGACAGCGGACCACGGAAGAGACCCGTGCTATTGTTTGACTGCTATAGTTGGCTTGTTAGATGCGCCCACTGTACTGCCCACTGTTGTCGGCTACGTTTTATCCGCTCCTCCCATTGTTGTGAGCCCCGTGACTCTGCCCTCCTGTTATTGTTGGGAGCGACTGCGTAACACCGGTGGCGTACAAAACGGAATGGCGTATTCTTTGGAAGGATGAGGTCACGTGGGTTCTCACCTGGTTAAATAAAGGATTGGCGGGCGCTGAATGAATGAGCGGTTGTGACGTCGAGCAGAAATGTTTTGTGCGCGTGTAGATACCTGTGTGTGCTGTCATTGTCATAAGGATGTGAGTTGTGTGTGTGTGCAGATGTGTTTGCGAACACCTATTATGGCCGGAAGGGTGCTTGGCTAACAGCACTTGTCCCAAGTCTAACCTGATAAAGCCTGCCCTGGAGATCTTAGCTTGTATATGCCAGTTTCAACGATTAGCCACAACCCAAGCTGTCGTCGCTATTAAGCCGACATTGCTCTGATTTGGACCAACAAATGCTCGGTAATAGTTTGTTAACTAGAGCAGCTCTGGTTCCTACTCTGTTACTGCTGCAGCTGTGTCTTCCTCTACATTCTGTAACACTACGCCGTACACCTACATGTATAAATGACAGCTCTATGGCTAGCGTTAACCTCTCCTTAAAATAGGCCCTGCCTGTGTGCGGGTGAAACCCAAACGTAATTAGGAGCGGTGTCATAGCGGTTGGCGCACTGTGCTACGAATCAGGTGTCGGGGGTTCGATTCCTTTGCCACGGCTGATATCAGTGATGGGTGATATCTGAACCGGACCCGGGGCAAACATTAGGTCGACTCAGCCTAAAATTAGTTCTTGAGCAGATGTGTAAACATTATAACCAAGACGATGAATGCGGCCAGACGTAGTTCTTTACACGCCACCCACTCGTGCACTGTGCAGACTTTGATCAATGCTCGCTGAAAGCGTTTGACCCAATACTGATTTAAGGCGCACACGGGATATATTTATGTGTGTACCGTAACTGCGTGTGGGCTCAAGCTCAAAAACAGTGGCGATTATTTAAAGCAATTCTGATGGCCCTCTACTCTGTCGGCTCAGAGCCTACATAGTAGAGGACCATCAGGTAGTAAGTGCTTGAACCAACCACTATGAGGGTAAGTACTTGGATGAGTACCTACTACCTGGCACATATTGCCAAGGTCAGCATTTGAGTTAGAAAGGCGGCCGGGCGTGGTGTTGACCCACTCACCCTCTGCCTTTCCAGTGTTTTATAGGCGATCGCTGACACCACCTACCCGAACAGTACGTTTCCGAGTCCAGAGTGGATGTTTATCTGGGCGTGTATGCGTGGCTGTACCTGGGTAATGTGTAACTCGGCGGAAACACAAGCGTAACCATTCTTAGCCATGCTCTGGAAATAGGCGTTGAAGCTGATAGTGTCAAACCTCCACTGGATTCAATCTTGGCCCTGGCAGAGAGGGAATTGGACACGCTCAGAAATAGCGACGAAAGTGACCGGGGTTTGTTTTTGTAGTCAAGGGATGGGCATCCTCGTCATCGAACTCCGGCTTTGGGAACGTGGTGACAAAATTGTCCATCCTATGCAGAGTACGGTAGAGCACGGTGGCGCGGTCAGCCGAGCTGCTGCCTCACAGCAAGGAGACTCCGGTTCAATTCCCGGCTCGCGTGCCTTTCGTGGCTTCTCTCTGTGTCCCGCGTGGGATTTCGCTTTGTACGCCGATTTCCTTTACAGTCCAAAGACGCGTTGCTGCCTGACTTAATTAACCTGCTGGCTTAAATTTCCCCAATGATGATGTAAGTGTGCTCGCACACAAAGCAAGAATTAAACATTCGTGCGATGCATTTCTTATTGTGCCACAGTACATACAACGTAAGAGTGACCCTTTAATGTCAACTCATTAAGTTTGATAGCTGCACTACACTGTAACGCCATGCACGCACGGAGTTAATGTACGCGTGTGACCAAGGGTTAACTGTAGCCGGGACTGGCTCTGGCAAGGGCCCCGGTACACCACATCCAGGATGGCTCTCGTTATGACGGTGACTCTGGAGTCACGGGCGTTCTGATGTCTCACAGCGACCCGGAAAACGTTCTGTGAAACATTAAACCACGTGTGCGTAGAGCAGCCCATTCACAATCCACCCCTGATTGAGGGAATCGACATAAAGGCTCGAAGAATCGTGGGCTCTGTGTGATCGTAGGTCACCAACTTGGTGCGTGTGAGTTGGTGACAGCGCCGGATTTAGCGATCTTTGCCCTTTGGATAGCTGGAGAAGAAAATCCATCTCAATTCCTACCCCCTCTTCCAGATTTAGTACAAGATTTTTGTGTCATTCAAGTTCCGGGGACTGATATGGTGTCAATGTATACGATTGGAGCGTGTCGGTGACCGGTTTGCAGAATGAATAAAATATATCTATAATCGTTTGTATGATTTATATTCAAAGTACATGCACGTATTTATACACCCAAACCGTGTGGAGTTTTGGACCCTGACGAAATGTCCAATCATCCTCATAAATGCGGCTCTGGTTAATGAAGGCATTGGAGGGGGGGAGGTCGCGGCTGCCGAACACTGCATTAGCCATGGGGTTCTCCCCGTGTCCACATGGGTTTTCGCTGGGAACTCCGTTTTCCTCCCACCCTCCAAAGACACGCTGCTGCCGAGTTTAATTGGCCAACTGAGTAAATTACCCCCAGTACCCCGCGATGTACTGGCGTCACATCCTGAGTTATAATCTCGCCTTGCGCCCTCTTTCTGCCAGGATAGGCTCCGCCCCCCTATAACCCTGTACAGGATTAAGTGGGTACTGATAGTAATGATGAATAATCACAATAATCGTTCGCACGTATGACGTTGATTTCGTGTGTTTGTGGTTGTACAGTGGACCAAATGTCTTGTGACTCCTATTTAATTTACCCCTAACACTATTTCCGCTTGCTCATCAATTCATGGTTTAAATAACCCAAATTAATTGACATATGTTTATTTATATCAGACTACTGATACGATTTCATATTCTGCTGAAGATTTGCTTGTAGCTGAGTGTATGAGTTCATGATAGATCCCAAACAGGAAAAAAAAAGGTTCCATGAAATGGGTGGCACAATATATCTGGACCACCCTGTCAAGTATCGCAGTGAGGCAGCCCATGGCCACTTTCTACCAGCGAGCTTTGACACTTCACGTGACAGCTTCAGGGCCGCACGGTGGCCCAGTGGGTAGCGCTGACGCCTCTTCACAGCAAGAAGGTCCCGAGTTCGAATCTCGGCTCGGGTGCTGCTTTCTGTGTGGAGTTTGCATGTTCTCTCCCCGTGTCCGCGTGGGTTTTCGCCGGGTACTCCGGTTTCCTCCCACAGTCCAAAAGCATGCTCCTGGATAGGTTGATTGGCTCGCAGACTAAAATTGTCCCGCAGTGCCCGGCGATGGACTGGCGTCCCGTCGTCGGGTGTATTCCTGCCTTACACCCTGTGTTTCCGGGATGGGCTCCGGCTCACCGTGACCATATATAGGATTAAGCGGTTTCAGATAATGAGATGAGATAGATGTAGAGATACATTTTTACCATTTCTGGCAATGATGCACGTGTCAAGGTCTTAAAACGGCACACGGGCAACTTTCACAGTGTCAAGTTTGAAAAAAAAAACCCACACATGCTTGTGACAAAATATGCAAACAAAATGCTTAATGTAAGCATTGTCCTTGAAACTGATTGGTCCACACCAGAGAGGGCTTTCTTTAGAGCCTAGTCTCACCATAGTTTACCAGACGTTGTCAAAAGGCAATCGGCTCAAGGCAACGCACCTATCAATATATTAGTAACTCGGGTCAAGGAATTAAATATATATGGGTACCTTATTGCCAGCGCAAAGGTGTAGGAGGAGAAAACGTTTTGCTATTTCAGCCAATACTGAAGTGGTGGTTGTGCAGTGCAGCAAAACACACTAAACTTGAACGGAACTTTTCCGTTCCTAAGTCGCAGCCCGCCCAGCCACCCACAGAGTGGTCTTATTACCCAATGCCCCTATTTCAAGAGTATTTTGGTATCGTGTTATGATTTACCGTAATGAAATATGTAGTCAAATGACTTTGTTGGGGGCCGCGGGCAAGAACATTTATTTTTAACTGGGTCGCAAAGAAACGAAAAAAAAGGTTTGAAAACCACCGAGACCTCAACAATGGTTGATGATTGTGAACGCTATCGCGGCTCGAGCTGCATCGCTGGTGCTGCCAGTGACGCGATGCTGCTCATCGGGAAGCGTTCCGCGGGGCTGGCGGATCCATGCCAATCACTGGGCACCACCACGTGGAGCCACAGAAGTCACCCGTGCTCTCGTGCCACACGGGCAGACGCACGCACGCACACACGCGCGCACACACACACAAACTCTTGCGTTTGTTTCCTGCATAAACTCATTCCGGTGTTGCTGTGCGGCGCTTGTGGGCAAAAGCAAATACGGCAATCGAGCCGATCCACGCATGTTTTAAAATGTCTCACGTCATTGTCAGAAACCGCTTAGTCCTGTACAGGGCCGCGGTGAGCCGCGGCCTATCCTGGCAGACACAGGGCGCAAGGCAGGGATATACCCACGATGGGACGCCAGTCCATCACCGGGCACTGAGGGTGATTTAGTCTGCAAGCTAATTAATCAATGTAGCAGCATGTTTTTTGGACCAGGAGAGGAAACCGGAGTGCCAGGCGAAAACCAACGCGGACACGGGGAGAGAACTCGCAAACTCCACAGAGAAAGGCACCCGAGCCGAGATTCGAACCCGGGACCTTCTTGCTGAGGCGTCAGCGCCAACCATTAGGCCACCGCGCCGCCTCCATGTTAAAATATATACGCTAGGTGCTCTCAAGGGCCGTTCTTTCGGGAGAGCCGTGTCAAGCATTCCATCTGTCTCATGTGACGTTATGCCCCCCACGTTGAAGGCATCATCAGGGTAATGGCTCAGCTGAAAGTTGTGTATTTATGTCCTTAATCACACACGTGTACTACAAATAAACTCTCCCGAAAGAACACAGCTCTTGAGAGCAATCTCCATACATGGAGTCGTAAACGCCTACATCATTAAACAGTACATTGCTCCATCTGCATTTCCATTGGCTTTTCAGAACAATATTATCAAGCAGCATTTAAGTAAGCAAACGCCACGCCAGTTTAAACCTTCTGGGTCCCATCAGCACTCAGGCTTGTTAGCAGTCGTGCTTGTTAAACATCTGCTTCCCGTTCTTAACAAGCCTCACAATGTGAAAACCAGTCCAGGTTTTGCTTGCTGACAAACGCTGCTTGATATTGGTCTGCAGAGCAAATAGGCTGATGGAGGAAAAGATATACTACGCCTACGTGTGGAGAGATATAGAGCAGTTCTTTTGCTTATAGTTGCTCGTTTCCTATACAACACCTCGGTCTCTACGCTCCCGGAAATCCCCTCTAATCAAGTCCAACAGCGTCTAACGTGTTTTCTTAGTTCTTTTGAGTAAACATTACTCCATTTACTCTTCTACCGTTGTGAAACTTTGAAGCTGCATAAAAACCATTCATACGCGCAACCACATTCAGCCCCCCCAAACTCCCCGCAAGTTAACCCCTTTCAATGGGCTTCCTAGTAATCTATCATTGTGATTTGATAGCACGTGTATACATTCGCAGATTAAACACATAATTCTGTTCTGCACCGATGAAATCAGCTCGTGTGCAGGTGCTTGATGTATTGTTGACTTATCATGGCTTGTGATGTTGAAGGTACATTGTGCGCCGTGCCCGCCTTAATAGATGCTCGCCAACATCACTCGACCAGAATTGCCTGTATGCTGATAGAATGTATCTAGAATTACCCCAAAGAGCTGCTCTTTCGGGATAACCGTGAACGTTGGAAATATCAGGCTTCTGAATCTATCTTTTGTACGCAACAGAAAAAATAAATGCGTACCATTTTGACTGTGCTGGCATGTGAAACGATTTTTGTTTAAATTGTTAAAATGCGCTGGCGTTGTACGATTATTTTGGATGGGTCTGTACGCCCATGGCTTTCTGCGTGACACTTTTACCTCTACTCCTCTAAACATTAATAAATGAACACTACCCATCATGATTTGACAGTGTGCAAATTGCACGTTGTCCATTATTTGAAAATCGTTATGTGGGGAAGCTTCCAGTGAGATATAGGTCCAAGCTGCGTGATACACGGGCTTTGTGTCGGGGTATATTGGCGATTTATTGCCTAGGTTAAGTTTAGCTTGGCCAGGACACAGACCTGTAAGTTCTTGGAATATCTCCTTTAGAAACGTACTCAGTCCTCCAAAAGGGAAAACAAACATTAGCGATTCATTTTGTAACAATGTATTAAATTTATATAGCACCTTTCACCCAGAGGTCCCCATGCGTTGTAGGAAATTGCTGAT
>JAZEWT010000004.1:32714788-32738028 GCA_036362905.1 Mordacia mordax
GTAACGACACGGCCAAGCGCTTTCGAGATCCAGTATTGTTATCGGCCACTTAATTGTGGGCGTTTTGAGCGAAATGCCGCGCAGAATTGGGGGAGAAAACGCAAATTCCACACAGAAACGGCGATTAACGAGAATTATTGGACTGTACTTCACCCCGCTAGTCAGTGGGGGTTAACGGTGGAGCTCACGGCACTTGATTTTACTGCACTGCCCTTTGCTAATAGCCCCAGAACAACCCAAGCTAGTTTTATGCACGTTTTCAACCATTATATGGGCTCTACCACGTGTAGTAGTGGAGATCTTTTGAGACCATTCCAGGCGATATATCAAAGGTGTGCTGTACATGCAAGCCAATGCCGTTCGGTATTGGTCAAGATTAAGGAGTTCCGAAAGGCTGGAAGATAACGAGTCGTGATTACGTAATTACGCTAAACTGTATGGGCAATTACCCATCAGCAGTCCTTCCAATCACGAGTGCATAGGGTAATGCTGCTAAACTGTGCAGGCCTTCACTCTTAATTGCCCGTTAACTACCAGAGCAACCTGCAATAGCCGCTTTAGGTTTCACAAACGATACAACGCGGTTATAAGGCGGTCATAATAGATTTGTGTAGAATCACTCCACGCCCCTCATTCCAATAACCAGTTTTTGCATTTCTAATATCAGCTATGTTCGTAATGGAACAATGAATGGCTCAACTTACAATTCATCTCAACTTGAAACCCCTCACTTTTAAAGGCCAACAAGTTACGACTGTTAACCTGATGCTGGACTCATGCCACATTGGTAATTATACTCAAAGCGAAGCGTTGATAGAATCCTGTAACATCGGGTGGCAGGCCGCATGTTGTTGTTCCGTAAGGCTTTGAAGTTCTCTGGCTATGGCTTGATGCGGTTCACGGTTGTCATGCTGGGATGATAGCTCACTGCGGACCTGATTGGGAACATGAGTGCCTTCGTTGAACAATTATTATCGCTTATTTTACGTCCTCCTCCAAATTTTAGCAATTACTTGTCTTTTCAATTTAACTGCTCTGAAGTTGTTGACAACGTTCTCTTCACAACTCAAATTTGTAACAAAAACATGATTTTCCGTTCGTGTCATTGTTGTTGACACGCCATTCTCGCCAGTTGTGCAGCGCTTTGTGACCCTCGGGTACAAAGCACTCTCGAAGTGCAACTATTATCTGGTCCAAGTCCACATCACCTATCAATTGTGAATGGCAATGTATCACTGCATCTTAGCCATCACATTGCAGCCCAAGGTGACATTTTATACCTGGTACAAAATTAAACCTTTAGCTTAAGTTATATGCTTGCTGGGACAGAAGTAACTGGGTGTATTAATGTGGATCAAAAAGATACCGATAGGAAAGTGATTTTGGCCTGTAGTAAGGAAATTGATGGGAGTTGCTTTTAATAAAGGGCAGATACTGTGCATACTAAAATTGGCTTTAGTGTAGACAATCTTTTGCTGATTAATGGTTTATTACCTGACCACCTTTCCATTCTGATTTCAAAGCTTAGTAAATTAAAAAGCATTGGAACGTTTATTACCTGGTTGATGTACCAATCAGGTAGTTTATAAGATTACAACACGTTTTACCGTATCTGGCGATTATGCAGGTGTTAAGATTGCTGTAATCTTATATATGTATACTGGCAAAAAAGTACCCATAGCCAGATAGTTTGTTCAAACTGGCTTTGGAAAAGCTCGTCAGAAAACTTAAGACTGTATTGCTGAAAATGAAGCATGACAATCACTAACATTTGCACTTAAAACTACATATTTTAAATAAGCCTCGTCTATTGCAGGTGGTGATAAACGATGTATAAAATAAAGCCGGTCATAAAAAATAGCATTTCAGTAGTCTTTCATTCTACTGTTTTTTATTAATTTGACAGTTATGCAGCCAACATGTTTCATAAAACATGTTTTGGATTAAAGACTTTATTAGGGCGCCTTCCACATGTGAACATCAAAGCTATGTGATTAAAAGATAAATGTTAAACTTGCATGGGTTAAAGTGCGGCTTAACTTTATCTGTAACAAAAGAGCCATATCCTTTTCTTAAGTTGGTTTGCATATCTAACTAGGCAATTCACATTTCAAAACAAACAGAAAACTGAGCACAAACAAAACTCTTCAGCAGAAACAATTATCATGCCAGTTTTAAGCTTAGCCAATTTTATAGCAATATAAGGGGGTGACAACTATTTAAAGATGGAAACGGTTGCCTTCTCATTGCTGCTTGCACTCGGGAGGCTGCTTGTTATCTGCCTGTAAAACACAGGGGACAAGCAAACTGGTCAATAACTGACGAACACCAACAGAAATCCAGACGAAAGCACAACTGCGTTGAGGGTCATTTGGAATAATATATCCAGTCAGGAAAATTAGGCTACAAACGGCAACTTCCATTGCTGAGCAGTTCCCCTGTGCTGAAAGAAAAGGTCATCTCTCCTTAAGAAACTCTGCACACATTTAATCCGTGAACTGCCATCTGCTAGTGACAACTGAAATACAGCTTATGCAACAATTATATTTGTTAAGGCGCGCACACAAATCAGCAATAGTTTATCAAAATAACCACCTTGAAATTCACGGTGATAAATTGTCACAGTTCTCACAATCGACCAAACCAAATTAATGCTGCTGTGGTTCAAATATAAATCAACTATGTCAGAATGGGTGGCACGTGGCAACAGTGGATAGCGTTGTTACCTCACAGCAAGAAAAACCCGGATTCGAATCCTGGCTCGGGGGCCTGTGTGGAGTTTACTTGTTCTTCTCCTGAGTAATTTACCCCAAAAAACTACGCTCTGCGATGTACTGGCGGTAATTCTGGGTATTCCCCCGCCTAGCGTCCTCTGTCGGCCAGGATAGCACCCATCCCCTGACCATGTACAGGCTTAAGTGGGTATTGATAACGAATATCAGAGAATGCATCAATATCTAACACTTGAGGTCTATCCATTAATTACTTAATACAAGGCAACTGTAACCTATTACACTAAACAATGTTCTATTGGGTGCTAATGTTGAAAACATATCTGTTAAGTGAACTAATTTCCAAAGCAAAAGCTACATACATTAAGTTTCCTAGACCTCTCATCATTGCAACAGACATACAATAGTACTTGAACAATACAAAATGAACTAATTCAATGTACACAACTCTTTGTTCAGATAAAAGGAGCCAACTTTAAGTCGATTAATTAAGCAAAGCTTTTCTTATTTTTTAAACAGCAGTGGGACCCCGTCATACATTTAATATTGCACGGATTCAAATATAAAATTTAATAAGGTTAACAAAACCTTACCCAAAAAGGATATTTGGCAAAATTTTTTAATCCACATTGCCTTTTCACCATTTTGCAAAGTTAGTCACCAAGAATGTCTAAATATGAAAATATATTTCAACTATTCTCTGCATTCAAGTTGACCATAGAAGGATATGTTCAAATACTGAACTTTGGGTTATAGCAATTGGTACACAGTTAAAATCTTAAGAGCCATCTCTGATTTATGCCGAAGTGGTATTTTTATTATGAATGTTGCTACGCAGCAACGGGGTTGGCTAATGATCCACACACTGAAGTCTCAAAAAAACGCCTTCAAGGCACACATTCATCAGCTCTACTACATGTGACCGACCTTCATCTCCGCCGTAAGTCAGATATGGAAATGTGCACTATCTTCACCAAGGGGGCAACATATAAGCGTCATTACCTGAGTATTGCCAATCAACGCACGCTATACCAGGATGTTGTAGATAGGGCTTATAGCTGTTAACTTTATGGCATTATTACCATGAAAGCTGTCATGAGCAACACTGTAAATGTCTCAAACGTCACGCAGGGCGTACACTAAACAGCAATCCAGATATGCGTCGTGCTCTTAAATGCAGTCAATTTTCACCAAGATTCATCAGGGACCTTTGGACATATTTTAAGGGTATTCTGGATTCGTTGTACTCATCGCTACGTTCCTAGCAAGCACTAGTCTCATACTTGTGTCAACTTACTGCTTGTAAAGCAGTCAATATGCACACGCATTTACAAAAAAAAAGGTGGAGCTGCCGTTGAAAAATGCATCTCTAAAGCACAAAGTGGCGAGGCAATTTCACACCTCGAGCTTCCCAAACACAGTAAACATTTCCTAAAGGCTGTTTTTTTTCTTCTCACAAGCATCGTCACTAGCAGACAAGCGTTCCGAGTTTATCACGAGGAAAAAAAGATGGTCACAAGCAGGCGAAAGTTCAGCAGAATTACGATGCCAGACAATTCAGTGCTGCACTCGGCCAGCCCCCACGCTGATAACGGCTATTCAGTGGGGGGGGGGCAGAGGCATTCCTGCAGGATAATATAGGAGCTAGACAAAGACCACCATTCTAACCCACTCGTGCATGCCCCAACATGTTATGACACGTCCACGTCTGGCATCAATTAGGCATATTTTACAGTGGAGATCTGCGATTGGAGGGGATTGCAGCCACTCCTGTCGGCACGACACCATCCGTCGGTTGTTGATTAACGAGAGCTACTGCTACATCTGCGCGCTCAAATTGTGCAATTCCACCAGAGGGTGTTGCACAAGAGAAACATTCTGATCGTTACTGCCAGCCTGCTCCGAAGCAGAGTAACTGAAAGCAGGCCTTCTTGGCTAGGCCTATATTTAAGTCATGACGCTGTCGGGAAGAAAAAAAACCACTCACAATCTAGGCATTTTTTTAAGGCTGGAGTTGGAAAACGGGGCAGATAAAACATAGGCAGACGTGCAGAAGGGAAAGCAAAACATTTTAGTTGTGAAATACTATGGCTGCCAACAAAACTTCTGAAAGCTAAAACTACTGCAAGAGCTCTTATGGCAGCCACGTGCTCACAAAGTGTTACACACCCGATACAACTGTGGCTGTTTGGTGCTATTATACATATGTGCTGCTTAAGGGCCGAGGACATGGTTCCAGGATTTGTAACAAACGAAATATGCACTAAATAGCCTCGGATAACGGATGTGTAAAGCACTGTTCAGTTTTACTGCAAGCCCTTTGCTGTTACACAAACAGCACATTCTGCATGTTGCGAGTTTAAAAATAAACAATTTGCTTGGGTGCACAACTGATGCACGTGTCCCCATTACAATATAGTCCTGGTGGAAGTGTAATGTTGCAGTGACTGTGACGAAGTCAACTTGAGTTTCTCATCTAATATTAGCGCAACAGCATGTGGGGGCCACCCATACCGAAGGTTCATAGTCGGGGTCATCATCGTCTTCATCGCCCTCCTCTTCACCCTCCTGCGGAAACAATTTGTTTATTAAAATCACAACCATCAATCAATACGTAATTAACTGGGCCATCAAGATTCCACAGGAATGTAAAACGACATACCTCTCCATCTTCTCCCTCTTCATCGTACTGCAAAGACAGATCGAGAATTACTAAAATAGTTGATGGTTATGCCAAATAAGTACAATGCCACCGAGTGACTAAAAACAGACCTATGCAGTGCATATTAAAATGTCATGTCAGACAAGTACAAACTCAAAGAAAATGCATTGTATGAGCCAGTGAAAACCACAAATTATTTTGACTTGTGGAGGGTCCAGTATTCTTCTTTTGTAAACACTACAGGAATCAAGAGCAGAGGTTGTCTACTTACCAGGACCTGCACAACAGCTCATCCTAGAAATTATTGACCAGCCATTTCCTGTGAGCAGTTGTCCAATGAGAATGTGCACAACACAGCCACGAGAAGTAAACGGGGGGGGGGCAGTGTGCGCGTACTCACGTCATCCTCGTCCTCTATGGCCTCTCCGGTGAAGTAGAGCACTGCCCTGGGCACAATCCTCTCCCGGAAAAAGTGCCCAATCTCAAAATCTGTCGCTAGTTGTCCTTCAGACTCCTCATCCTAGCCGCCGAGAAAGAAATGAGCCGGTGGGGTGGTGAGGTGAAGAGATGGGAGTGGGAGGCAAAGAACTGTAATATAATGCTCCAGCGCTTTTATTGACCATCCCATCGATGGACGATTGAGGCATTTTGTAAGTTGCTCAAACGGAAAGACATTCCACACTCTAAAGCGTCATTAAAAAGCAATTACTCCATTTGACGATTGCCTTAAATACAGTAGTGGACATTTCAGGCATGCTCCCAGTACTACTGCAACAACATCAAGCGATTTAAAACACACATATGACCAATATAACCGAGACCTCTTATTTTAAGTCTTTACAGTACAACAGTTTGAATCATTAACATTTAAACTTCGTGGTCATTAATTAAAAAATAAGCACCGATGTTTACACAAGATGGAAGGAATGTTTAGTATTTAAAACGAACATCCTTTATTATTTTCATTAAAAAGGGCCTGGCATTATCTGGTAAAAAAATTTGGAGCTCTACTATCTAAATAAGACAAAAGCAAATCATTAGCTCCCCAAAGACAATTTAACGTTGCTTTCTTGAGGGCTCGCTGTGGTAAAGCCTTTGTTTTTCTGGTCCTGTGCATAGACGACTATGCATCTCTAAATATTTGGGCGTTTAAATGTTTGTATGAGTTTTATGGGCAACGGCCACAATGTTTGTAATAGGCCCTCTGGTTCCGATAAAACTCTATAGCAAAAAAAAGTACTCGACTAAATTTGTAGCAGATGTTTTCCCTTTAACCACTTTAAACACGTGATGCTAATTTACACATGCAGGAAGATGACTGTCAAGGCAACGGTTTGTAAAATAATTAAAAATAACTGAGCGTTCGGGCCAATTTAACAAACTCAACGTATAAATTACCATTATTAGTGCAAAAAACAAGTGCTCATGCAGTGATATGCTGATTACATTTCTAGTCTGAAATTTTTTGTCAAGATACATGCAACAGACCGTGTCTTTAATTTCCCACCGACAGTAACTTACATCAACAGCTAGCGCCAACATAAATCTTCTAGCAGCCGTTCTGCCAAAAAGCTATACATACCCCCACATTTTAAATTTTATAAAAACCAAAACTACAAATGGCCAAAAATGACAAAAGTACCATCAGCTTATAGTTTTAATGCTAGCCTTACGGCAGGTCTCTAAGCAAAATTAAGTAGGTGTAAACTATAAAGTACGTACTGTTAGAAAAGTTTTAAAAAGTTGGTCTAAAACAAAAAGAGAAAATAAAGCTTATAATGGCTAGCATATCAAAGCTTGCAACTGCTTGAGGAGCAAATTGGGTGTGCTTTATATATTCATACCTTAATGAATTCAAGTCTTAAAACATAACTCTGCCTTGATGAGAGCATTGTTCATCACTTTAGAAAGAGCTAGGCTATTGATAAAGTCCAGCCCTTCTTCAGAGGAGGAGTTTGATCTGGCACTGTAATGGAGCCCAAAGTGCAACTGTAATGCACCACGGGTAACGATCAGTGCTTGCTTCTGGAATTATCCCACGCTCATCCACGCTGTCTTCTGGAATCAGTTCAGTACCCGCTTAATATTGTACAGGGTCACAGGGTGCCAGAGCCTATCCTGGCAGACATATAACACGAGGTGGGGCTATACCCAGGATATGCCAGTACATTGCAGAGTATACTTCTCATCTTATTGCCAGAAACTGCTTAGTCCTGTACAGGGTCGCGGTGAGCCAGAGCCTACCCCGGCAGACACAGGGCGCAAGGCAGGGATACACCCACGATTGGACACTAGTCCATCACCGGGCACTGGGGGCAATTTGGTCTGCAAGCCAATTAACCTATGCAGCAGCATGTTTTTTGGACAGTGGGAGGAAACCGGAGTGCCCGGCAAAAACCCACACGGATACGGGGAGAGAGAACTCGCAAACTCCACACAGAAAGGCACCCGAGCCGAGATTCGAAACTGGGACCTTCTTGCTGTGAGGAGGCGACAGCGCTACCCACTGGTACACTTTTTTGGGGCAATTTACTAAGCAGGCCAATTAACCGAGACAACAGCATGTCTTTGGACGGTGGTAGTATACAGGAGTACCACGCAAAAAACCCGCGTGGACACAAGAACACGCAAACGCCACACAGAAAAGGCACCCGAGCCAGGAACAGACAAGTGAGGAACCGTCTTAATGTGAGGCAACAGCACTACTCAGTGTGCCGCCCTTCTTCCGTAATTACAGACGTAAAATTATTCGAGACGCTTAAGCACTGGGCAATTACTCTAATGTTGCACAAAGTTTTAAGTTTCGAAGTTAATTTTTATTTTGTGCTCATTTGGAAAATATTACAGGGGAACTCCCCTACAGCCACTGCAGATTGCCCTTGAGCAATTACCTCGAGACCAACAGCCTTGAAAATGTTACAATTTGGCTACTCAATCGTAAACCGAGTGCAGCGGTTCAAACACTTATAAGAAATGACAAACAACAATAAACTGGACAGCAGCACTCATAATGCATTCTTAGTAGCTCGATCAACGTGTTCAAGACACGTGACAAAAAGCAATGCAGTACTCTACTTCTGACTCAAAAGGCATATATTGACCGTATTAAAAAAGCATGGACTACTGCTTGTACGTGACATTTTCCCCTTGTGGAATGCGCATTAAACCTGCATACGTTTTTCTTAATTTAAAAGCAACTGCAATCGTGGTTACATGCCACCAACAAGTTTCTACATTAACAATCACACCCCGTCAATCTGCAGCAAACCCCCTTGACAGTGCGAAGTGGTCATGGGTCAAAACAAACGATAAATAATAGCACACTCACGGTTATTCCTAAAATTGTTAAACTCTGATACTATGGGCAAAATAATACTCAAGTGTCTGTCAAAACTGTCCTAGTGTTTTATAGAACTCTCACTCTGCAACTTTCCCCTTTTTGAAATTGCAGCTCTATTTGCTGTACCTTACATGTTTATAACGTATTTGTAACTACTAGAAACCATTAATTTACACATGCCCAAAATGCTCAAGTTCCTGCCCTTGGGGGGGGGAGGGAGGGGGGGATCTAATAAATACAAGACTGCCCATTCACACTTTTTTTTATGATTAACATGGATACCAGCTCAAACAGTTGTACAATTTAAGGGGTAAGAGATGCCTGTATAGATCTGCAGAACATCATGCACATATGCGGTGCTTTCTGCAAAGGCATTATCTTTGTGTGCCCCTAAGCATGGTTTGTCTTTGCAGCAGAACCAGTCCTTTCATGCACTGCAGCCTCCACACCTACCTGGGCGTGCACTTACAAGGCAAGCGTGGGTGCATGCCCAGTGCGCCCGCCCTTGCTGAACCCTTGAGAAAATATGGCTCTCGTTCAATGTCTCTTTGCAATGGCACTCAACCATTTCACCAAACAAGTTACCTGTAAACCTTTCAACTAGAATTGTAAGCTGTTTAAGTGAAGTGTTTCTCTGCTACTTTTATACACTAATGGCTTGAAAGCAACAAAAACACTATCAACCTATGTTCATTTTTATGGCACCTCAATTATAAAGTTGGCATGTGAGAATACAGGATTAAAAAAAAATGTCTCCGAAAACCCAATTGGATGGCACACTAATAATATGAAAAAATAGCTCAACCAAGAGACCAAAACGTATCACCGAACCCAGCCTTTAAATGTTGCATTTAATTATGGATAAAGGAAAAATGTCTCATTATTTATATTTTGTTGAGGAAATTCCTAAACAAGGTTTAGGAAATTCAGATAGAAAAAAATCTCCTTACCCAATGTCCATCAGAATCTTCAGGAACTGCAACACACAAGAAATGAGTGCAGGGGTGGGGAAGGTGGACACATTACCAATTAATCACAGTCAGTGCCATTACCGCAACTCAAAAATCCCAGTGAAACTAAGGCAACCACCAACAAAAATAAATGCCACACTCTGGGAAATTCTACAACAGTAAAGTACAACCTTCAGAACAGTCATTTCCTATCTATTTTATTGTAAATTACCTACACTTTCAACAACATTACATTTATTTGCTTCGAAAAGCTTTTCAAAGCAATAATCATGCAGAGCCGTGAAAACCTACATCATTACAAATATTACTTTTACTTTAAATACTTACATATGTTCACCTGCACGCATTAAAAGTTATACAGCCCATGCTTTGTAACTAGTTTACATTTATTTGAATAGGAAACCGTATTGCTTATCATTACCATCTCGTGTATACTTCTTTAAAAGTATTTACGAGTGGCATGGTGATGCGGTGGTCTGCACAATGTTTTGATCCTCACGACCATTTCAGTCAGTATTCAAGCTGGAAGGAACCCCTGAGCTGTAAGTTCTGTTCAAGGAAGTCAATGCTTAAAATAGCTCTTATTTTGTGGTTGTGCATCTGGTACATTCATCTTAAACACTTAACAAAAGTTTTGTACGGATACAGGTTTTCACAGCTCGATGCATGACGACTGTGTGCTGAAGATGCCTCCAACGTGCAAGGCGAACCGTTGAAGGAGAGGAGCGATTAACATGGCTACCCTGAGAGAGGAGCAGCTGTTGGAAGCACTCAGAAGTTGTATTAATGAAAAATATATTAGTCCCATGAGAGCCGTGATAGTTTTCTAGTGACAATAGTGACATCGTGATGGGCATTGCTCAGTCACTATAAAGTATTTTGCTTGGTCACAAAGCTTTTGGAATATATTTCAGCTTGGGCCACACATGGATGCATGCTTATAAGAAATGTGTTTTTGTGTTGCAGGTACACTTTACCAAGTTGATGGAGAATTAATTTTATATTATTATTTACTTGCTAAAGACGAACTTTACAGGGCAGACCACTGAGTTGATGGAGAGGCAGTACTGCCATGGGTTGTCCCCTGCCGTCAAAGACAGACAAGCTGTGGATAGCTTTGTCCTCATGTAATCAACAGCAGTACATTTATCTGGCACTATGATGAAACCTGATGCACATGGTGATTGCACATGAGGTCACTTAACAGTGCTGCTTGCAATTAACAGGTCTGATGGGCTAAATAAAAAATATCAAAGTTGAGGAATTTGAATGTGTGCTAGCAAATGCAATTGTGGTACAATTTTTACCTTTGATCAAGATTCATAATGGTCATTTCAAGCGTTTACCAGTTTTCATCGACTTAAGAAATAATAATGCTTTCCTGCCATTCTTCGAGGTACCATATGCTGCAGGACGCTGGTGACAATGGTCTTCCACAAATCTCTGTTCTTTGAACTTTGAGGAATGTCTACTGTTGACAAGTTCATATATTTCGAGACCGCTGACATGAGTCAATGTCATCCACGACGTTTCAATTTTTCTAGTTATAACCAGATTTTTAATTTCCTCTTTCCTCCAGCCTTAAAAACGCACTCATAAGTATAATGTGGTTTGAAAATATGAAAACAAATACATTGGTTACTCAAAACTAAATTTCCTGTAGATTTATAACATTCGAACTGTATTTAAATTTAACATCTTTGCAATCTGTAAAAAATAATCCATAATTATTCCAATCAAACAAAATGCAGCATTATGTTTTCTGGTGTACTAATTTATTTCATCTGCAAGGGGTTCACATAAAGCTAGCACAAGGTTTTAGATCACAACAAATAGCATCTAGCTCGTTATTAAAATCGTACTTATTACCAGCATGTTATAAAAGTTGCTGAAGGCAAGTTTGTACATTCTTAAACGTTGCTACCTCGGCAGATGGGCACATTGGACCTCCACACAAAAAAACGTTGGGAAAACAAGGCATGCATGCGTGGGCGTCTGGACGAGTTTCATGGGGCTTCATTTCCTGTGCTGCACAATTCCCTGCCACCCCCGCAGCAGCAGCACTCTCACGCTGTACAAATGATGCGTTGGCGCTCCACACTTGGGTCGTTAGCAACAAGGGTTCGCAACTACGGCTGGGGTTTTTTTTCTCTTCCCACAGCTATGGAAAAAAAAATGAGTGGCCTACAATGAATACACACTCACTATATACCGGCTCAACAGTGAGCGAAAGAAAAGTTTATTTAGATAAGTTTAAAAAAAAACCTAATGTGGTTTAAGAGATAGAATAAACCAACTCGAGGGGAAAGAGGCCAAAAAACAACAGTCAAATGGTAGGAAAATTCCTCACTCCTGTAATATTTGTTAACTACCTAACCCTTCAGAAAACAAACCAGGCTTTTAAGATGGCTGGCCGGCCAACTTCCAGTGGTTAGGGGGCAGAAGGGATGCATCGGCAGGACAGGGATAAAAAAAAGCAAGGTAGTTTTGGCCTGCAGGCCTCCAATGAATAAAATGGATCTGTTTTTAAGGGCTTTACAATAAACAATTTTTCTTTTTAAATTCAGAGAAAAACTCTTGTTTTCAATTTGGGTGAAAGCAGCTGAAATATCGAATTTCCAGCTACCAATCTAATTTAGCTTATTGGGTGGAAGCACTTAAAAAAACCCAAACAGAGGAGTTAGACAATGCAGTTTAAATAGGTTTTGGTACCAAGCATGTTCACATAAAAGAAAGCCCCGAGGAGAAAGGCCGATGGCGAATTCATTACCCACCTTCAGGTGGGCTGAAGAAATTGAAGAAGGACTCGTTGGCCACAGTTTTAGTGACCGTACGAATGGTGCCCCTGCCCTTGTGTTTCTGTTTCTTTTTGATGGTCTTCACAGTGATGTTCTTGCCCTTCTTCCAGTCGATCTTGCACCTGCAGGCAAGGTACGAGGTTTGGCAAGGTGCTTTACTCACCTCAACACAGCCGAGGCAATTAATTTCGCGCACGCCACAGGCAAATCAATACAATGCCAACACGGGTTCGCACCATGTCCCCGAAGATTTGTGCGCAGGAAACCTTTGGGCAAATGAACAAAACCTTAAGCAATTTACACAGAATTAATAACCTCGCTGGCAACCGTGAGCTCAAAAAAAACCCAAATCAAGAACTTAAACCTGTATTGCGTCACAGGTGAAAAACTGTTCATCAAAACATAAAACATAATGCAGGTTGTAGACTTCTGCCGCATGACTATATTGCATAACAAAACGGTGCCAAAATTACACTTTTAAAAGAAGAAACTAAAACGTACATCTGTTTTATTTTTCGATGGATGGATGTGCGCACACGTGCTTAAGTGCATCAGTAAGCGTTAACATTTATTGCATGGCTTCTCACCACCTCCCTTAGGAAGATGACAAACTGCAAAAGCCAGGCTGCAGCAAAAGCAATTGAAAAGCCTTGCATATACTTCAAACCCAGCTGCACTATATTTATGAATCCAATAACACAAATATGCACTTAGCTAGCCAACTATAAAAGGAGGCAGCAATTTAAACTACAGCAGTAACAGAAATTGGCCGACCACTGTAGAAGCAATTTTGCCAGCGGGCTTTTGTTTCAACTATTAGCTGGTGCATTGTACCTCCGGCTTCTCATATCTATATGCTAAAGAAAATTACAGAAATAAAGAGTGTCCATAAAGCAGTAACCTATTAAACATTGCATCCAATTAGACAGCAGCTTGGTCTATGAAACGAGTAAGAACACTCGGCAGTTTCACCTCTATAAACATCCATGTCTGCAATGGTATTAACAATAAACGCTGCATCAAGAGACTCCGTTATTCACCAAAACCTCCAGGTGTGATGGTACTGAATGCATCTATTTTGTGCTGTACAACAGCACTCAAGCTTTCAGTATTAATAAACAAACGTAGGCGTACAATTTTAATTTTAAGGCTTTCGTGACCAATGTTACTGAAGAATTCCATTTTTTGGGGTAGGTCGCGTAAAAAATCTTTGTCGTAAACCCTCCACCAGTAAACCCTCCACCACCGGACAATGGCCAATTAGTGAAGTTTGCCAACGTGAACACAATGTGCCAATTCTTCACTACCTCAGCACACCGGTGTGTTGGGAGATCCAACTCACAGCATTTACAAAATAAATACGTTCACTGATAACTGCAATCAGCATCCTTTCTGAATGAACTAGTCTCAAATAACTACGGGTTGCCTGATTGTTAGTTGAAATTATCAGCGAAACGTCGTATTTCTTTTGTAAATGCTCTGCGTTCTCACCAACACACCGGTGTACTAAGACAGTGAAGAATTGGCACGTTTTGCTCACGTTGACAAACTTTACTAAATGGCCGTTGTCGGGTGGTGTAGAGTTTACGACAAACATATTTTACACGACCTAACCCAAAAAAAATCGAATGCATCGGTAGGCGTATGTTTCCAACACTTCAATAAGGTAGTTCAACCTCTATAACCATGTCTTTAGTAATGAACATCCAAATGCCACGTGAAATATTTCTGTTTGAAAGGAAATACAACTAGCAACAATAACAGCCATTATAATTTGCCTCCAGAAACACAATTTGTGTATCAAGTGAGCAGGGGAAAGTTTGGATATTTACTTGGGCGGCTAATGCGACGGTAGGCATTTTTATTCCAAACTTTGACAAAGACCTGTGCAAACACGCGCAGCTCCCATGCGAGTGCTAATGGCACCCGACTGCGTTTACCCAGTGCATGAGGTGACTTCGGGTCCTTCGAAGGAAAATGGATCGTCCGCCTCCGGCTCCGCTCTCATTTTGTACAACTTGGTCAGAACTGTGTTCGTGAAGTACTCGTTTTCCTCGAAGAAAAACTCCAACAAAAAGCTCTGAAAAAACGTGAAAGGATGAAAAGCATCGTCACTGCAGATACACACTCGAGTTTTGAGACAGCCTTGTCATAGACATTGTGTGCAGTCCTTGTGTGAAGAGTACACTACTTGCTGTGGGTCGCCACAGAAATTACAGGTCTTGGGAGTTATTTTATCACAATTCACCACTCGCTGGTCAGCATGAGTGGGTGAATGCAGGCAGATGTGGCAGCACATAAATACAGATCATTAGATTTCACTTCACCTCTCCCTCTTTCCCAACACAGCCTCAGACCCCTGCGACAACACACATGAAAATGGTAGCCATCCATTCAAGCACCGTGCAAACTTAGGCAAATTCTGGGTGATTTTGTCACAGGACTCGTGACCATCACCTAGTTAAAAATATGAGACGCTAGCTATGACTGTATGTACCACCATTGAGTGTAATAAAGCAGTGCTCCGTAACCCTAATGCTGGGCCTCTGTGCAGCGGAAATTCAACTGGACTGAGTAATGCAAGTTTTGGGTTTGAATATTTTCTTTAACAGTTTTAACTTGAAGGAGTTTCCGAGCTTAAGTAAATGCATTGCCCTCTACATTTACTTGTTTGTGGGCGAAGGCTGAATAACATTTCCAAATGAATCACTTAGAACTCGCGCATTTACGCACTAGGCGTTTAGAGGAATGCAATAACATTTAAAAACTTGAAAGCGTTCAAATAATCAACACATGTTGCTTTAAGGCACACGAGTCATGGGCGTATGTTGCATTTTTCCACTTTTTTGGGGGAAATTCTTTTTGACTTATGGACCTCACTCATAACATTCATGCAGCCTGACATTAAACAGTCACAAAATAAGTTGACTCAGAGGACTTGTTATGCGATTTTAAAATAACCTATCTGTAATGACTCTGTAGCTGCATTATCTGGATTGGGAACAAAAAGAATTGGTGTGGAATGAGGGGAGAGACAATGCTGGTAATTTGTTATAAAAGCTTCATAAACATTACCAATGCAATTTGACATTTAACAATTTCACGGGATGCCTAAATTAACAATGCCTCTATTTTTGGATAATTTAGTATGTTTCCGAGTTAAAGTATGCTTGAATGGGTATAATTTTAGTGTCGGGCCAGTGGTCAACATTGGTAACTGACAGTCACGTCTACTGAACTTGAAATTTAATATAGAGTGGGCAGTTTATCATAGGTTGTAAGAGGTAATGCAAAGCAGTAAATAGCTAATGCTTCTTGTAACAATTGCATGCATTCCTCTGTGCAAATTGCATGACTCCAAACAAGTTACTGGAATCGAGAGATAGGCAGTGAAGGAAATGTTGCTGCCCATTTCAAGATGTGAAATGTCAGCCATCTGGAAACATTTACTATATTGTCACTCGCCCCTGAAACGTTATAACGTGACCGGTTAGCAAAAAATATATATATTGATTTTCCAGTCATGATTAAACCCTTTCATATAGTTATAATTACATTAATTATCAGCACTCAATTGAAGACCTGACGTGTTTAGGAAGCTGGTGGGTAACCAAAAGTACAGTGATTGCACGAACAGATGTGGCAGAGTTGGGCTTGCGCTTTGCACCAAAACAGTTTTCACGGATCTTAAACATGGAACCCAGACGAACGACCACCTTTGAAAGACGCAGAATGTGCAGATGTTCATTATGGCATAAAATACCTAGTGAGCTAGCAAGCTATGGATGTGGGATTCCTGCAACAAACATTCAAACTAACCAATCCAAACAATAAAAGGTATATTAAGCAATCATTGGATAATGGAGAAAGCATTTGTAGCTATATATGCCAGTATGTCCACACTGTGGCAACGAGTTAGAATCCTTCATAAACATAGTTCACCTACACTCCAATTTGTTTTTCTTATTTCAGCATTACTTTCCATTTACGGATTATTCCTTTGAAATTTTAATGTTCCTTCAACTTAGAATTCCAACTTTTGCACCATTAACTCAAGCACTCTTACCACCTTAGACATCAGAAGAATGCATAACTCACTTGGAACATGAAAGCCCGGGAGGGTGGCCAATTAGCTAGTATATTTAATTACGCCAGTGTAAACAAACTTGACAGTTAGCTTTCAATGATAAAGACTATTCCCCAATGAATAACGGCACCTACCGTTAAGGGTCCAGGCCCCACAACATGTTGACCACATCACAAAAACTATTATTTGAACAGCTCAGCAAAGTTAAGCAGGCAAATAGGTCATAAGTTCAGGGTCCGGGCTCACGGTTACATAGAGAGAAGCAGAGCGTAGGTCTTCCGTTCATGGTGTCCACCACACGTCTTAATATGTTCATATACGGGTGGCACAGTGCGTAACACAGCAGCCTCTCAGCAAGGAGCTAGCGAGTTCGATTCCCGGCTCGGATGCCTTTGTGTGGAGGTTGTATGTTCTCGCCGTGTCAGTTTGTACACTCTCAATGGGGGTACTCTGGCTTCCTCCGACAGCTCGATGATATGCTATGTTAATTGTCTTGAATAAATTGCCTCCAGTGCCCAGAGACATTGTAACTTGCATACCCCTCCTCGCTAGACAATCATTCAAAAGAGCGACATAGCTCCACGGTTCCTTCCAGATTAAATAAAGGCTGGCCGCTAAGGTGATAACAGCCATGAGCATGTTAACAGAAGGGATGAAAACACATTTTTTTCCTTTAAGCAGACTAAAGTTTTCTTACCATTGGCTGTCCTGGTTCAGAAAACTTCACACGTACATCCTTTAGATGCCTAAGAATTGGCTCATCATATTCCTGCAAAAACACAAGCCCCTCATTAGACAATTAAACAAAACCAAGAAAACAATCAAATGTGATCAATAACCCACCAAAAACATTGGTTAAATACAGAAATAATGGTGTATTTTACGGGGGTTAAGTCAAGGGCATTTCAATGCCTGCTGCAATTGTGGTGGTATAAAAATTACTTCCCATGAAAAAGTGCTTAACATACAAAAACCCGTCTCAGGCTCCCGCAGCGTGTGCTGACTTGACAAGGGTCCAAATTATTCTGCAAGTCGGTTTCAGGTCAGAAATTTGGCCCAAAATAAAAACGAAGTCGGCTTTACACGGACTAAAAATGCGCACACACACACACCTAATGGCTCTCTGTGGATTACCTGCACAAGGTCACCGAGCATGTCCACATTTTTAAACACAGTCAGCCAGAATTCTGGAATGCCCTTAGGATCCTCCTCTTTTTCCTTTTTCTCTTCCTCAAGCTTTGCTTTCTCTTTTACTTCATCCTACGGAAAATAAACATGGTACAGCAAAGTTAAGCTCAGACGTTTACGGAGTTTGTACTTATGGGTGAAATTGACATGGTTGTGGACTACGCAATGTTGCAACCTTTGTGGATACGCAACAAGCACCAGGAACAAAAACCTTTCAAAATGGCAACAGCACATTGTCACAACAGCTGCAACTCTCTAGTGTTGCATGAAATAAAGGTTTCAAGCGTGTAAATTAATTTAAACCTTGTATAATAATAATTCCGCTTCCAGAGCGCTTTTCACCCAAAGGTCACACAAAGCACTGCACAAAGCTGTGGAGAGAATGGCACGTCAGCAACAAAAAGTTTTTGTTTTTTTTGTATTAAATGAGATTGTTAATGTAATTTCTAATCGCTGTTCACAAGTTTTACGATTTCAACAGGTTATGGTTTTACAGTCAATAGTCTAACATTCTATTTATGTTTGCAAGATTATGCAAAGCCCGTTCATTTAAACGTAAATTGAAACCTACAACTTGCAGACCTTGAAGCGGTCAAGTGAAAGAAAATCAAGGGTGCAGCGCCACCTTGTGGAATGTCCATATACATTGGATGCAATCTACCTGTAAGTAAAATTCGCTTACGTGTATCTGTTCAGCTTGGATTTCAATTGAAAACATGCATTTAGATTATAATTTAACTCTGCCATTCAAAGAGGCGCATTTATTTTACTTGTATAATCATGGTAATTTAAGCCATTTCCATGGCAACATTCAAAAACACACGTGAATAAAATCAGTTTTCCATGTACAATCATACCGTTACAAGTAGAAATATAGCGTATGTTAAAACACAAGATGGCAACATTTGACCTCTGCAATTTAGGAATTTAAAATGAGCTTCATAACTAAAAAAATCCACTCATTAAATAGCCAATGTAATTCGAAGGCTTTCGTGACCAATATTATCGATGAAATTCGTTTTACTGGGTCAGATCATGTAAAAAAAAATGTTTGTCGTAAACCCTCTACCACCCGACTACGGCCTATTGGTAAAATGTCAACGTGAACAAAACGTGCCAATTCTTCACTATCTCAGCACACCACTGTTGGAGATCAAACTCACAGTATTTACAAAATAGATACGTTTCGCTGATAATTGCAATCAGCATCATTTCTGAATGAAACCGTCTCAAGTAGCTGCGGGTTGCTAGATTATGTTGACTGCAATTATTGGCGCAACGTCGTATTTCTATTGTAACTGCTGTGTCTGCTCACCAACACACCAGGTGTGCTAAGAGAGTGAGCAATTGGCACGTTTTGCTCACGTTGACAAACTCCACTAATAAGCCGTTGTCGGGCGGTGGAGGGGTTAAACGACACTATTTTTTTACGTGACCCGACCCACAAAAATGGATTTCATCGAAAAGTGGCGATTATCATAATATACAGCAACCAGCGTCTGGAAAATCTTGGCACTGGTTGGCTACCTTCCCACAGTCTCTGCCGTTTCTTTGCACCAGTTATATCTCGTCCAGGTGTTGAATATGCGTGAAATTATAAAATTTTATTAGGTTTCTCACCACCAGGTCTTCCTCCTTGTCATTCTGCCACTCGCATTCCGCATCATCAGGTTCCACCAAGGAAGCTATGATGTCTCTCCTCTGCAAGAGCAGCAGTCACACACATAACGTACATTTTGAAATGTTAGCAATATAGGTGAACATTAAATGTTAAATGAACTATAACTGTACAAAGGCGACTCTATAATCGAATTAAAATGACCCAAGACCACACTATAGCTCATATTATAAGATGTCTAGCATACACTTTAAAACAAAGCAGTTATATCACTAGTGTGCCGTTTTAAAATGTCATTGCTCATTAATGACACTTTACTCGTGAAGGACAGCCTGGAACAGAGAACCTTGCAAGGTCATGACACTACCGTTTAAGAATAGACGACATCAGCATACTGGTAACACTTACTCTGTCAAACAGCGGCTGGTACAGGGCGGCAAACTTCCTCTCCAGATCATGGACCTCCTCATAGAACTTCGCCTCAATGTGTGCACACTTCACCTGCAGGTTCTTCAGGGCATTGACTCTCCTCTTCACAACCTTTGGTAAACTGCAGAAATGCATTCCTTTACAATTACCATCAGAGCGACAACACTTCAGAGCCACCATCGATATCACGTTATAGCATAACGTGACAAAACACACTGGTTGTTTCACGCAATACCTGAGATACAGTAAAGCTAGTTTAAATGTGTGCGTTGTATAGGTACAATACTACACGGCTCTATGTTGTAGGCAAAGTCAATACAGGTCAATGTGAATAAAAATGCAATTCACCATTACATACATTCCATGTTTGAGAAAAATGTAACCTGAAAACAAGGCCCATTATGCATCACGTCTGACCTCTCGATGTAGCCAGATGGAGTGCCTGACAGCCCATCTAGTCTCTCCTGCAGCGCAGCCAAGACCTGCGGGTTCTTCATCATCTGAGCCGTCAACTGTTTCACTGAAAACGTAACACGTTTGCGATTACATTTTAGGTCACATTTCAGCAAAAATACCAGAGAGCACCTCTCCTCTTGCAAGCGTTGTGTTGTCCTTGAGGCTATTAACTGCTGATGCCAGAACAAGTGACAAGCTAATTGTAAAAAAAAAATTATGCAATGCCATCAACTGCATCTCAGAAATTTTATATATATCTCAACTATATCAAAATGTTTTTTCGGTCTTTAAATGCCCATCCATGTGGTAATTGTTTCCAACATTTGGCTTTAACACGCATTGGTAATACGAGTCATGCAGACACAGCAGAACAGTTTGCCAACACAAAACTGCAAAGTCAATGCAAAAAGTTTGCGCGCACCAGGCCATAAAATGGAAAGCTCCTGGATTTAAGCTTGCATATTACGGAACAATAACTTACAAAGGCAACATAATGGGCTGCCTACCGAAAATAACTACATAATACTATGCATTTAATAAAACACGAGTCAACGGGAAAAGTATGGGCATCAAGGGTTCACAGAATTGCACGCAGTACATCTGCTTTTAAAGATTAAAGTGAGGTTAGTTTCAAGTGTTGATGCATCCCGCATGTTTAAGACAGAATAAAAGCTTTGGCTGCGATGGTATGCATCTGCACTTTTCACTTATTGACTTTTATTGCCAAGAGGTGAACATTGTTACTTAATATTCTTTTGGTAAGTTGTATAATGGGATGTGCATTTTAGTATAGTGGGGCGGCACGGTGGCCCAGTGGGTAGCCCTGTTGCCTCACAGTAAGAAGTCCCGGGTTCGAATCTCGGCTCGGGTGCCTTTCTGTGCGGAGTTTGCATGTTCTCAGCGTGGGTTTTCGCCGGGCACTCCGGTTTCCTCCCACAGTCCAAAAACATTCTGCTGCATAGGTTAATTGGCTGGCTATATCCCTGCCTTGCGCCCTGTGTCTGCCGGGATAGGCTTCCGGCTCACCACGACCCTCTACAGCACTAAGCGGTTTCTGACAATGAGATGAGATTTTAGTATAGCCAAGCACGGACACCTTTCTTGTTGTGATCTCCTGCGGCAGCCTCCGTTTCTCCATCTTCTTCCACTTCCTCCATCTCATCCTCTCCGACTTCTCCAACTTTGCTGTTGAGCACACGAGCCACAGTATGTGATTTTAAACATTTGAAAGCACAATTAAACCGGCCAGTAATACACACACACACATTTAAACTGTATTATCATCTGCACAGAAGTCAAAAATGTTACCTGTCTTCTTCAGCCATTTGAAATGTTGTTCCTAAAAAAACAAAAAAAAGGTGTTAAACCTCAATAATGTGCATTACAGCAGATCACCTTTACGGAGATGGGTACAAATGCCATAGTCTTGTCAATTGCACTTATTTGTAGGGCGCAATAAAAAACATCCATTGTTTCACAATGCAAATGTATGCTCAACACGTTATGCCGCAGGCTGACATTGGCCCAATTCAGGCTATTTTCGTCTCCATTAATAGTTAATACTAATAATGAATCTCCAACCCTTTGCCAATCTACCGTTGCATTAAAGTGTCCGCACGCAGTATCACCATACTGGTAAGACACAGGCCTGTTTTAAGATTGTACTTGTCACTGATGTTAACAGCCCTGGAATCAAACTTGGTTTGCAAAGTTTATCACGGTGTTAAACAATGCGCCACCCTATATATATTAAAAATGGTGAACATTATCACTGGAGTATATAAAGGCAACTGTATTAAATGCTTTCGGGTCACTTAAAATTAAATGCGCCACCCTATATATATTAAAAATGGTGAACAGTATCACTGGAGTATATAAGGGCAACTGTATTAAATGCTTTCGGGTCACTTAAAATTAAACCACAGATGTCACGAACAAAGTATTTTTGTTATTGATTTTCCATCGCTCAATCCATTGCCTACAGAATATATCCGACCGATAAGCATCAACGTAATCTCCAGCATGAAGTCTGGGACGTTTCAATTGTGTACGCAGTTGTCTTAATCGCCAACAAGACACGGCATTGGTAGCGGTCATTGTAAACAGGCGGACAATTGTATGGCACTGGAAAAAAACACCCACTGTTACTAGTTGACATATTCAAGCTTTAAGTAGAGTTACATTCCCGAGGTGCTTGGCAATCTAACCCAGTGACAAGTTTCACTGCAGGGACTTTCTTGGAATTGCAAGGGGACGCTACAAATTCTGAGCGATAGTGCTAAGTTTACGCCCAAAGCGGTGGGACTCAACAAGAATGCATATCCATTTCAGGATAAATCAAATTATTCATGTTAGCATCGATTGTTTGACAACGTAGAGTCCTTTTTAAACACTGTACCGTAATCGATTCGTACCCCACCTCGTTTAAGGACATTATACAGTGCTACAAACTGTACAGCAGTTTCTCAACCTTTTGAATAAACACTTGAATATGGTCTCCACGGACCTATAGGTGGCACTCGTGGCCTACTCATAGGCCGCGACGACCCAGTTGAGAATGTCGGCAATGGAGTAGCAGTGTCCTACATGCCGTGCTAAGTCCAAACCATTGCTTCGTGGAGATTATACCCTTTTTCAGATTAACTTATCAGACAAGACCTCACCCGCGTAACTCCTTACCACACGATCAACTGCTGCTTACCGCAATATTTAATGCCTTCGTAAAATTTTTAATACAAAGTTTCAACTCCAGTAAACATAACGAAAACAAGTCACGTAAAAACATATTTGATATGTCGTCAATCTAGTTTTGACCAAGTAACCTCCAAGTAAGGGTTCAGTTTTACACAAGTGACAATTAATTTAAACTACGCAACTGTATGGAGCCTTTCAATTAAAAAAATATTTAACGGATGGGGACCCCCATAGCTTGCAAATTCGTTCACTCTGGGGACTGTCC
>JAZEWT010000004.1:32740698-32764804 GCA_036362905.1 Mordacia mordax
TGAGAGAGAGCGTGAAGGGGGAGGGTGAGTGGGGGGAGGGTGAGTGGATGAGAGAGCGTGAGGGGGGAGGGTGAGTGGATGAGAGCGCACGAGATGGAGAGAGGATGTGGGGGGAGCGGGGAGAGGGGAGAGAACGCACGAATCACTACCACAGTTCAATAGCCCCGGGGTAGTGACGTCATCTCGCCTAGCAACTACCGATTAGTTTAATGAACTGATTGCAGTTTAATTAACGAACAGCATAAACACGGTGGCACGATTCGTTCCACTGCCGCTTCAAAGCCAAACGAACCCAGGTTCGATTCCCGGCTCGGGTGCCTTTTCCGTTCTCCTCGTGCATGACAATCAGCCTGGTAATTGAACCAAGATCGGGCGCTTAAGCAGATTCAGCTGAGTTATTGTTTTCCTGATTTAATATTAATAGAAGCATTTCTAAAGCGACTTTCACCCAATGGTCACAGAGCGCTGCACAGAGCTGTGGTGAGAACGGCATGTCAACAATATCAGCATAGACCGCTTGACTGAGATGATGTCTGTAAATAAATTAAGGACATCAAATAAAAATAATAATTGTGAAAACAAATAAAGCAAGGAAATGTTCCCGAGCGGGCACGAGTGACATGGTCAAACTCATCCTCAAGTGCGTGAGAGTGGAACAAAAAAGAGGTTGAGATAAACACTCCAATACTACTTTATGAAATAAATAGAAATGCAATGGCCATATTTCTAGATTATAACACACACTTTCCTTTATGCTAAATAAAACTTTGGTGGTGAGATATTACAATCCAGGGCGGCGCGGTGGCCCAGTGGTTAGCGCTGTCGCCTCACAGCAAGAAGATCCCGGGTTCGAATCTCTCGGCTCGGGTGCCTTTCTGTGTGGAGTTTGCATGCTCTCTCCCCGTGTCCGCGTGCGTTTTCGCCGGGTACTCCGATTTCCTCCCACAGTCCAAAAGCATGCTCCTGGATAGGTTGATTGGCTCACAGACTAAAATTGTCCCGCATTGCCCGGCGATGGACCGGCGTCCCGGCGTCGGGTGTATTCCTGCCTCACGCCCTGTGTTTCCGGGATAGGCTCCGGCTTCACCGTGACCCTGTATAGGATTAAGAGGTTTCAGATAATGAGATGAGATGAGATATTACAATCCAGTGGGCATTTCTGCACAGGTCTGCAGTAGTTTGGGGTACGCATTTATTTCCAGACTGTCTTTGTAACTGGAGATTAAAGTGTGAATTGCACACTAATGACATCGTGTAGTATACCGTCAATGATTTTCACATGAAAGCAGAGCAGTGCTTTGAATTGCTACGATATACATTGTAAATCCAGGTCAACAGACTGGCTACCACGGCCAAGACTTCTAAAGTCTCTGCTCGAATTAATTATATCACCTTTGTTCATATTTTAATGCACGTAAGCCAAGCGCGTAAACACATGATCAAAATATGGACTTTGGAGGCTTACGAGTTGCCCTCAATGTCTCGACATAATTTCAAGCGTAGCTTGTGTTCTTTACAGTCACTGAGACACAAATGGATGATGGCTGAAGGTCACGAATAGTGATGGGGAGTGGCGGCCAAGAAACGGATTTCTTCAGGGAAAACGTCCGCAGAAGATGGGGAGCAATGAATTAAGTAGGCACCAGCCAATTAATAGACATTACTCTGGCATTAGAGGGGCTATCCAGCTATGTGGACTTCCCAACGATGGAATTGGAAATGTATCGAATTTGGCAAATATGAATGAAGCCTCCGCCATCCACGGCCTCAAATGTTACGGGATCTTTAACGTCCACCACTATTTATTGAACGGTCAAATACACCGACAGTATTAACCAGCGCGGCCGATGGACTCGAAAAGAAAACTTCTGTAAATGCCGGAATATCAGAGGCGCCTGGAAACCAGTCAAATGTTCCAGGACTTTTTGATGACGCAGCCATTGCGGTAGATGGCACAGGGCAACCCGGACTGCAGGGTCCAGGTATTTTTTTTTTACCGAGTCTAGAACCTCCAGGTTGCCCAACGCGGGGCCCTTGGGGCTCACCAGACCACCCTGTCACATAGATCTTCTCCTCGCGCAGACGGTCCCGTAGCACTGCTGAGAATAATTCATCGTGGGCCCCAACTTGATGTTATCTTTCTCAGGGTCGTAAATGGTGGTGCGTGAGAACGCTCCATCCAGGATGTAAATCAGCCCGTTGAACACCAATACGGGCGTGTGGGTGCAGTGACTGGGAGTTTGTGTGAAAGCTGTGGTGTCTGGGCGAGTGAGTTCTGGGTCTTTATCGCGGCACCGTTTGAGTGTGTGTGGGGGGAGCGGACGAAACCTAAAACTGCCCTTGTGGGTAAAATGGGAAGGATGTCGGCTGTGCTTACGTGGTCAGCGGCGCCTGCCGAGGTGAGGGGCTCCTGGTTTTTTGGAGTCTCGGGTGCAATGAGACACGGAGGTGTCCCTGCATCTCGCCTCTTAAAACGGCGTTGACGCAGTAGACCCTAATATTCTCTTAAGTAGACTCCTAAGTCCTATTTGAAGAGATGCAGTTGCCTAGTTTCAGAGTTTAATGTATACGTAACCAGGCTGTTTCCGTTGATAATCTGATCTCCAGAAGAAGAAAATAAATCGAATTACCGAGGGTGTACGTCAATGTTCTTCTCTTGATCTCCGGTGGTAGAGTGGTGACATCTACTCCTCACAGACAGTCATGCCCGAGGCGGTTCAGTCTCCACCTTGGGCTCATTTCGACGTGAGTTCGCATGTTCTCCCCTTGTTCTGCGTGGGTTTCCTCCATGTTCTCCGTTTTTTTTTTCTACAGGGAGAAGTGTCTGGCGGGTTGGCGCCAGCTGATCGCCTGGGCGATTCCCATTCTATCTGCAGTCTCCCCGCGTCTTTGAATTCAAGTCTCGTTCATGGCCAGGCAGTAACGCAGGGCGTTACAAATCGCTATACTCTTCTTCTCTATTTAATCAATGTCCCGAGCACCTCACTTGCACACTCAGGAATCAATATTTTTGCAGACAACACTGCACTGATTCAGATTCAGAATATGTATATCGTAAGCTACAAGGTTAACTTCACTATCCTACAAAACCAGCGTCTCTCAACTCAACTAGTCCTATATGCCAATAAAACTGAATTCACGTTTTTCTCGAAAAAAACATCCAAATCTCGACTTCAGTAATTAAAACAGGGTCCTCATTTTGCTTTAAAAGACTGTAGTCAAATGCAGTTAGCATGTACCATCAAGATCAACACAGCACACGAGGCAGTGAGTGATCAGCAGCATGACCAGCCACGTCTGTCTCCCTAGTGGCGATGTTTAAACACCTCATTAGGTACTTTTTTTTAAGGCTGAGTTAACTTCGGGGAGGCCAGAGATCGCTCTAGAAACTTGTTACTGGTGTTGGCCGTGAGTTGGATTCGAACTCGGATCGTGAGGTACGTGTCCCAGCTTACTAATGAGCCACCGCTCTGCATAACTTCAGAAAAAATACACTATGTAACAACCAAGTCGAGGAATACAAATAACTTGGTTTCATATTAGACTCAAATGTGAAATTCACACCTCACATTGATTACCTTTCCAAGAAGATTAAAATAGAAATTATTTTTGCAGACATAAACATTGCTTTCCAACTAAGTTCCGCTGAGACCTTGGTTTCATATTAGAATCAAACTTGACATTCACACCTCACATTGATTACTTTGCAAAGAAGATTAAAATAAAAATTGTTTTTTTATTAAACATAAACATTGCTTGCCGCGAAGACCTGATAAAAGCGACCGTACCATTTCTTTGGCGCTTATTGTGAAATTATCAATTGCCATCAAGCACTGTATTAAACAAACTTAATAAACTAAATCATTCTGCTCTGGGGTGGCACAGTGGCCCAGTGGGTAGCGCTGTCGCTTCACAGCAAAAAGGACCCGGGTTCGAATCTCGGCTCGGGTGCCTTTCTGTGTAGGAGTTTGCGAGTTCTCTCCGTGTCGGCGTGGGTTTTCGCCGGGCACTCCGGTTTCCTCCCACAGTCCGCAGTGCCCGGTGACGGACTGACGTCCCATCGTGGGTATATTCCTGCTTGCACCCTGTGTCTGCCGGGCAGGCTCCGGCTCACGCAACCCTGAACAGGACTAAATGGTTTCTGACAATGAGATCATTCTGCTCTGAGATATGCTCTGGATGCCTCAACAAAATTCACCATTGTGAATTATATATTGGCTCAAAATTAACTGCTCTACATAATCGTAGAAATATTCAATGGGCCGTATTTAAGGATTTGTTGACCGTTCAATTGCATAAACTTAATCTCAATCTACGGTCTGCCAAATGTTCCTAAGTGCACAAGATTCAGGGAAGCGCTTTGGTATTAAAAACTTCCCCACGCTTTTTATTATTATTTCACAAAGGGCGGCGCGGTTGGCGCATTAAGTAACGATGCTGCCTCACTGGGTTCGGTTCCTGGTTCGGGTGCTTTTCTGTGGACTTTGCGTATTTTCTCCGTGTCCGTGTATTTGCCGGGTACTCTGGTTTCCTTCCACCCTCCAAAGACGCTGCTGGCCTAGATTTAATTGGCCTGCTGAGTAAAATGCGCCCGAAGATTGCATGAGAGTTATATCTTGGTGATAGCCCCGTCTTGCGCACTGTCTGTCCGGATAGATCCCTGCCCCCCCCCCTCCGCGACCCTGCACAGGATTAAACAGTATTGATAATGGTGATGAATCGTGATAATGATAATGCTGATAATTATTTAGGAGATACCCTTTCTCCAGAGAGGCTTACATCACTGCAGAAGCGAGAGGAAACCACAGACTCGTCAATGGCCATTGTTGAGGCACCTTAGATCCCAATTAGAATTTAAATTTCCACCTAGCTACAATTGCAAACATTGGTAAATGGTTTTTAAGGGTTGCATTTGCTTTCCTCTTCATGAAAAAATATATTTATTCTCATTACACTCTTACACTTTTCTCATTAATTTATTGGAATTAATCACTTTTTTGCTGTGTAATTTTGCGTGTTTTTGTTTACTTTACAGGTATGGTTTCAACTTTGCAGACATTGGTGTTGTTTATTTACCACTTTATTTTAAAAGTTGCGTTGATCAGTTCAAAAGTTTCTTCTCTCACAGGAATCAGACATTCAGAGCTTGCGAGCTCACTGGGTATTTCTGCCGTAATAATAAACGTCTCAAGTATAGTTGTGAAATATTTTAGTTCATATCCTAATATGCCATGGCACGCTTGATGTCTTGGGTAGCTTCCAATTATATGTTGCAGTTCACGTGAAATGTTCAACATTAATGCGTAAACCTCTTATAAAATGAAACCAAAATAATGTCCAGCACCGTCAATCCACTGCTGGTTGCAGTATCACACCATTTCACTTATGGAGTTTGTTTGCCCAGGATAATTCCAGATATTGCTGGTAATTGTGCTTATAGCCGAGTACCAAATTTACAGAAACTCTCATAGTAGAGTGGTACTGAAACTGCACTGCATTATTATTCCATTGGGTTCCTGATAAAACACATTCACTTAATTTTATGCGTAGAAAAACTTTAGATTTAAAAAATAATAACTGACATCATCTCACAATTGCTTATATAGGTTATGAACTTTTGAGACGAAAAATATATTACTTTACTTGGCCCAAGTTCCTATGACCATAATTTATTTCAATTCAAATTTATGAGATTTCAAGTGACATTTTGATAATGTTCATTTTCTTTCCTTGGCCAGTTTATTTTGTTTTATTCTGATTAACCATCTTCCACATTAACACCTTATCTGACCCATTGACATTTCAAAAATCTTCAAACCAATTGCCCGTGAACATTTTTTATTGACACCATATGACTTACTATTAACACACAAGCATCTAATGAGTGCCACTGACATCCAGTTATAAGAAAATGTCTTAAGAATCCATTTGCCTTCACTTTGGATTTTAAGTAGTTCTATAAAACAGACCAACACATACAGCTAAATAGCTACGTGTATGCCAGGTTATTCAGGAAGTGGTGATAGCAGTTGCTGCACTGCACTATAAATGAGTTCAATTCCAAGCCATGAATAACTCATCTCATTGTCTGAAACCGCTGAGTCCTGTACAGGGTCGCGGTGAGCCAGAGCCTATCCTGGCAAACACAGGGCGCAAGGCAGGGATATACTCACGATGGGACGCTAGTCCATCACCGGGCACTGAGGGCAAGTTAGTCTGCAGGCCAATTAACCTATGCAGCAGCATGTTTTTGGACCGTGGGGGGAAACTGGAGTGCCCGGCAAAAACCCACGCAAACATGGGGAGAGATCATGCAAACTCCACACAGAAAGGCACCCGAGCCGAGATTCGAACCCGGGTCCATCTTGCTGTGAGGCGACAGCGCTACCTACTGGGCCACCGTGCCACCCTGAATAACATCGATCGCAATTGATATTTGAACCTTTCCTTGGACCTTCACTAACCTGTAGACTTATGCGACAGTCTGGTTTATACAACTCCCATGAGTGTATGATATGGTGAAGCCTCCTTCCATCGAGTGGACAGGGGGCTGTAAATATTCTTCTCCATCAAAGGTAAAAGCACATGCATATGTGAGCAAGGAAACTTCTTTTCATTGTTAAATCTAGTGTTTGACAATGTTTGGTGTGATGGCACGTTATAAAATGTTCAAACAAGTAAATCTCACAACTCAGCCTGTGAGCCGCTTTTATAGATCTAAATCCAAAATGATAATAATTTGCAGTGTTAAATAACAAGACAATTTAGTGCTTAGGACAAATAAAGTACACGAATGGAATTTGTAATGTTATAAATCGTGACATTAAGTTTGCTAAAGAACAAAAAGTTAAGCATATTTTACTGTGATTTATATCTGTCAGTCCACAGAAAATATACTACAATGTGCAACCTAAAAAATGCATGTAAACACCATCAACATAAAAACACCCTTCATTACATATGCAAAAGAAATAAAAATAAACTTTCCTTCGGTACGTAAAACTTATGAACCGGAGATAATGTATGCGATGGCAATTTTTTTTTACGTAAAAATAGAACCAAATTGCAGGTAATAATTGAATAAGTGCCAGCGGGCAATTATGCACAAGAGCTAATGATGGACTGGTAAACGTTATCTGAACTCCACCAACACATTGGCACATCCACAGATTGTTATCAAAACTCAACAGCATGATTGGATTGCCGTGCCACGTTCGCATGAGTAATGGAACAGTGCTCGCATACTGGTCACTGTATTGAGAAAAGCAACGGTAACGTTCTTCGGATAGGAGTGAGAGTAAACATCTCGAAAAAACCCAACGGGAATATTCCGTCCCACGGGATAAATGCTGGGCATGTAACGAGGCATGGAGTCGAGTTACAATTGATTCCCACACGATTACAATTGTGCATGTAAAAACCGATTACAGACAATTCTGAAATGCACATCAATAGCTTCACATAGTGCTAAGTTAGCACTTTGTTTAAAAACTCCCATTAAGCTTGGATAGAACAATTCCCTGCCAAATAATGACATTTTAGTAGATTGTAAATGACTGGGGGGTGAATCGTTACATGCCCATTAAATGCTGTGCTTGCTAATTGTGTACAGTGAGAGCCAACTGCTTAAACTGGCTGTGAAGCTTCTCTTGTGCCTCGTAGAGCTTCCTGAGCTTCTTCGCGAGACCTTTGCTGATCTCCTTTCCCTCCGTGTCGTGCGTTGGGAACCCCTAGAGGGGAAACATCTCATCATCTCATCGCATTGTCTGAAACCGCTTCGCCCTGTACAGGGTCGCGGTGAGCCGGAGTCTATCCCGGCAGACACAGGGCGCAAGGCAGGGATATACCCATGATGGGACGCCAGTCCATCACTGGGCACTGCAGGCAATTTAGTTTGCAAGCCAATTAACCTATGCAGCAACACGTTTTTTTTTGGACTGTGGGAGGAAACCGGAGTGCCCGGCGAAAACCCATGCGGACACGGGGAGAGAACATGCAAACTGCACACAGAAAGGCACCCGAGCCGAGATTCGAACCTGGGACCTTGTTGTGAGGCGACAGCGCTACCGACTGGGCCACCATGCCGCCCTCCATATCCCATACTACTATTTAAATACCATACATTGTGAGCCTGTACTCAAAACTGTTGCTGAGATTTTAAAAATCCTGACGAAATCAACACTGGGTGCAGAGTAAAATATGAGCCGCTCCTCTAAATTCTTGTCAAATTTGAAAGGCAATGTTGTTCTTTATTTGTTGCTCACTAACGGATGGCCAGAGATGCTGTGTGGACAATCGCCAGTGTTTACTCACGCTTTCGTCAAACTTGGAGTATTTGTCCGTCTCGCTCAAAAACATTTCTTGTGGTCGAATCTTCATTTTTTCCAGTTTTGCAGCCTCAAGTAAAAATAACACAATTTTGAGTTAAATCTTTAAAATGCTCGTTTAAAAAATAGTGGCATATACATGTTTCAAGTAATAGAGTACACAGTGTTTTATGTTGAGTAATAACCTCTGTATTAGCAGTCTACATGTAATGACCAAACCGTTATACTGATAAACAGACCATGACGTGATAAAACGTAAATAGATATGGTTTAAAGTTAAAACTTTTCCACAGTAGAATGTAAGGACTTGTTATATCGAGTATAGACTAATGACCTAATTCCTCAAACAAGAGTAACTGTCATTTTTTTCAGTAAGCCAATCGTTAACTTTGGCAACGGTGATTCAGATTATTATATCCCTACCAGGACTGACATCCATCAATGGAATGAGTACGTAAAGGGCTGGTCTCACAGTTTAGGAATTGTCTTTAATTTCCTCCATGACACAGACATACATGGCACCTTGTGAACAGATCCAATCTCAAGTTTAGCCGTCAACTTACTACAAAGCTATCGTTAATAGTTGAAGCAAATAGTGAAAAGTGTACGATAATTAAGCCAGACTTTAATTGTTACAACTATATTTACATATGTATTATCCAACCACAGTGAAAAAGGATGCAAACATAAGACGAATTGTGGCATGGCAAGACCGCAGCAGACGTTACAGTGTGAGCAGTCCTTCATCCAGCTATAGCCAGTAGTGGATACACACCGGCCAATGATGATGATGATATTAAATACTAATTTTATCCTGCACGTAATTCCTCATGTTACTTTTTCATAGGTGGGTGCAGTGACTTAACCTTGGTTTTTGTTTTTTATCAGGGTCTGTCCGATGATCTCCTGCCAGCGAGATAAGCCACGCAATCTAAAAGCGCAGAGCTGGATGCCAGCAATGTGGCCACATCAATGTCACTGGGGAAAAAAAAAAGCGGCGACTCCCCTTGCTGTGTCACATTGCTCAGCAGGAAAGCTCCCAACACGTTACAGAGCGGGCGGCACGGTGGCCCAGTGGTTAGCGCTGACGCCTCACAGCAAGAAGGTCCCGGGTTCGAATCTCTCGGCTCGGGTGCCTTTCTGTGTGGAGTTTGCATGCTCTCCCCGTGCCCGCGTGGGTTTTCGCCGGGTACTCCGGTTTCCTCCCACAGTCCAAAAGCATGCTCCTGGAAAGGTTGATTGGCTCGCTGACTAAAATTGTCCCGCAATGCCCGGCGATGGACTGGCGTCCCGTCGTCGGGTGTATTCCCGCCTTACGCCCTGTGTTTCCGGGATAGGCTCCGGCTCACCGTGACCCCATATAGGATTAAGCGGTTTCAGATAATGAAATGAGATGAGATGAGACGTTACGGAGCTTTACCTCCTGTTCTTGCTTTCTCTTAGCCGCTGCCTCCTTCTTTCGTTGCTTTTCTTCCTCGATCTGAAATCACGTGAGCACGGGCAGGTTGATGAATGTGTAAAGCAGACGATGGTGCAATGCCAGCATGCCGCGAGCAAGCCGTTCCAATAATATGTGACCATTCGATACAAGCGCTTCCGCTTTGACGAATTACTCTGCTCCGCGACAAGACATAATGCGAGGGCGCGGAATAAATGGCTGCAGTTTTACCGCTGTGCCCACTTGCTGTCCAAGTATGAGCGCTGCCAAATTTACAACGGCTCACTGGCAGTCAGTTGTGGAGTTAAACTCACCTTTTTCTTCTCTTCCCTCTCCTTTAGCAGAGATTCCTTGTCCACAAGCTTCACAACGGGGGGAAGACCTGGCAAAGCAGACAAAATAAACATAAGCCCACAGTAACTGCAGTGCCATCAAGTTACTGGCGCCAATTTATTGAACATTGCCTTCTGTCGGCATGTTTTGCCGCTTAGTTATTTTAAATCAAGTACAAGTGTCTTTTCACACAGGGAGAATTGTTCGTATTGTATTTCCACCTTGATTTATGAAGGTAAACCTGCTAGCCTTGAAATAGTTTGATCACGCCTTGTTTAAGCATCCCACGGACAGTGGAAGAATTTACCCGCTATCGGGCAGCACGATGGACCCATTCTAGAGGGTATCGTGTTTACTCTGCTAAACTTGCCAGCCATCATGCAAGCGGTGGGAGTAACCATGCCATCAACGGTACTGCTGTGGAATGGATGAGCAGCATCAAACGTCTGGGTGTGTACATCACCGAGGACCTCTCCTGGATAAATAACTCCACATCACTGGCCAAGAGAGCCTAGAAGCATCTTTACTTCCCCTGGAAGCTAAAGAGAGCAAGAGCCGCGGAACCCATCAAATGCTCCTTCTACCGAGGCGTCATCGAGAGCATTTTGGCCAGCTGCATCACTGTGTGGTTTGAGAGATGCGCTACCTCCAACCGCAAGACCCTGCAGCGCATAGTGAGTGCGGCTGGGACGATCACTGGTGCCTCAGTCACCTCCCTCCTGGATTTACAACACCTGCCTAGCGCACAAAGCCACTGGCGTTGCGAGCGACTCCTCCCATCCCTCACACAGCCTCTGCAGTCTCCTGCCATCTGGAAGAAGATACCGGAGCCTCCGAGCCTGCTCCACCAGACTGTGTAACAGCTCTATATACATCAGGCTGTCGGGATGCTGAACTCTGTCCCCTCTGCCTCCAAAAAGTCTGGACTCTAACTTACCCATCCCACCACCTTCACATCCAACAGCACCAGCCATAAGAACTTTTTTTTTATACAAACATATATACACACACACCTGCACACAACATTAGCCACCTTGTATAGAATACTACAAAAAAACTGCTGCTAATTACTCATCCTGTGGACGGCTGATGACTTGTACATCTGATTAATCTTTATTTCCACGATATTTGTTCTATTTGCACTATATTTGTTATCATTAGTTATTTTTGAGCTGTGCCTTGTTATTGTCCCCCCTCCATCCCCCCCCCCCACTACCAACTTTGCTTAACTTGTAAACATTAAAATTGTTAGTACTTTTTTTTAGTATTTTGTTTTTTTATCCTAGTATTTTTAAACCTGTGGTTGTGTTTGAGTCCTTGAATATGCCAACACCGGGGTCTGAGAGAACCAGCATTTCGATCCTCTAATATATCCTGTACATATGGCAGACTTGACAATAAAGTTGAAATGTGTGTGTGTAATGTGTGCTTTACACCACCATATCAAAGCTGTAGATGAACTCTCTAATCAGGACAGCAACAATGGTTATCCTGTGTAATGATGTAGGTTTTCACGGCTCCATGCATGATGATTGCTTCGAAAAGCTGCTCTCTCGGGACAGCCGCGTCGATGGCTCTCTCTCCTCTCCTCGCGACGTTTCGCCTCCTCACACGTTGGAGGCATCCTCAGGCGTAGTGTGCGTGCGTAGTTCCTATTGTCTCTTTATATGTGTGGGCGTGATGCATGTGTCCTTTGTTGTGACTCAGAGGCGGACTCACACAACAAAGGACACATGCATCACGCTCACACATATAAAGAGACAATAGGAACCATGCACGCACACTACGCCTGAGGATGCCTCTAACGTGAGTAGGCGAAACGTCGCGAGGAGAGGAGAGAGCGCCATCGACGTGGCTGTCCCGAGAGAGCAGTTTTTCGAAGCGATCATCAATGGCTATCCTGCCAATAGCGATGACTTCTACAGCAGGGATTCTGAACCTTTTACACATCAAGGACCAATTGGGCCCATTTCGGCACGGTCTCCACAGACCACGAGGTTATGCTCGAGGCCCACGGATCGGATGCGACCCCAGTGGTTCAGAAGAGCGGTTCTAGAGGGTGGACCCCACCAGTGGCAAGTGACATTTCCACCATTCCAGCTCACTGGGCTCCACGTTCGTTTGATCGGGGATAACACTTTGATATGGAGATGTTTTTACTGTGAGCGCTGTACTCCCTTTCATCCTGCCAGGGGGCTTTGTGTAAAATGAATGTTCGAAGTGTCTGTTCAGCAAGTGCGATCAAGTCAAAGACACAAAAGGGAAGGCAGCAGCTACCCTCGTGATCTTCCAGTCGCACACCGAGCTCAGGCAGAGTGTCATCTCTCAGGGTATCGCACAAGGTCAGCACCTCCGTCACTGCACAACACACGGCACGGGTCGAGTTTGACAACAGTGCCGTTTGACAAGGGAATGGGTGCACAAACAACCTGCCAGCATTTTATGTCCACAGCAAAAATTTATAAATTTTCAGCAACTGCAATGCTTGTGGTAGGGTGGTACAGTTGTAACGCTGGCACCTCACAGCAAGAAGGTCCTGGGTTCGATTATTAGCTTGGGTGCATTTTTGTGTTAAGTTGAGCTGTTAAGTTCACATATTCCCTCCATGTCTGCACGGGTTTTCCGCAGGTTCCTCGGTTTCCTCCAAGAGCGAAAAACAAAAAAGCATTTACGATTTGTAACGATGCAGGTTTCCACGGCTCGACGCACGCACGATGATTGTTTCGAAAAGCTGCTCTCTCTCGGGAGAGCCGCCTCGTTGCCAGAAGACGCGAATGACTCGGCTGTCCCGAGAGAGCAGCTTTTCGAAGCAATCATTTACTATTTGCCCGATAACATCTTAATAAATGGAAACTACATTGTGTGGCAAATGTCGGTGCTGGTTTTACGGAGTTGCCGTCTTCCTCCTCACTCCATGCGGTTTCAACATGCTTCTGAGTACGATTTCTCTCTCTTCGACAGTGGAAGAAACTATGAGGGTTACAAGTCTCATCTCATTTCATTATCTGAAACCGCTTAATCCTGTATAGGGTCACGGTGAGTCGGAGCCTATCCCGGAAACACAGGGCGTAAGGCAGGAATAGACCCGACGACGGGACGTCAGTCCACCGCCGGGCATTGCGGGACAATTTAGTCTTCGAGCCAATCAACCTATCCAGGAGCATGCTTTTGGACTGTGGGAGGAAACCGGAGTGCCCGGCGAAAACCCACGCGGACACGGGGAGAGCATGCAAACTCCACACAGAAAGGCACCCGAGCCGAGAGATTTGAACCCGGGACCTGGGTTACAAGTGGCAGATTGTTATTATGGGACAGCATTGAAATGGACCACCTTTCTTTTCACGGGCGATCTGTCGGACACCTTCGCGGAATTCGGCCAGAGTGACCAGGAATGGCATCACTGCAGCCTCCATCTGGTGAGTGCACAGGACGTGTCAATCGCACGACAACAATTCGGAAACCCGGGGCCAGGAGCAGGAAGTTACGTAGCTATGAACCTCATTCACATTGTACGTACGCGCCTATTCGTCAACACGCTTAGTAGACGAAGGCCTCCCTATGGCGGTGAAGTTAACGTTTGTTTGTGACCGTTCTCGGTCAATATGGGCAAGATCAGGAGCGCAGGTATGGGGAATCTATAAAGAACAATGATTTTTGCTTAATAGCTTAGGTGGGGCTGTTAACGCTATGGGTACTTTTTTTGCCAGTGTTAATATCTTAACATCTGCATAATCGCCAGATACGGTAAAACCTATTGTAATCTTATAACAATGATTTTTACTGCAGCACCCACCACATCGCCTTTGCAGCCCACATCTTGCCCCCTGCGTTATAATGCTCGTTGTCCCATGTTGATACACCACCACCTTTCCATTCCAAACTTGCCCACATACTGTGCAGTTGTTTTTCGATTGTTATGTGGAAGTTTTTTTTTTTCCCCCGTTGCATAACCAGGTCGATATAAAAAAATAGCGTTTATTGCCCAATGGGTGTTACCCGTGCCAAAATAGAACTTAAAACATAACAGCTAAATCATTAACAAAATGTTTTAGGTTGGTCACCCACTCAAAGACTACCCAGGCTGCTACCTGCTTAACTTGTGAAATGATTAGATGGCGATTGTTGAGTGATTTGTTTCAGTCATTCTGACATTAACTATCCACCTTTTTTAAGTGTGGGATGAAGGGCACTATCAAAACATGTTACTATTATTAAATATACAAAAATATAAAATTAAAAATCTAACTTTGATGCCAAGACTTTGATAACCAATGCTATCCATAAATTATATGTTTTGGGTTAGACCGTGGTTAGGTCACACCTACTGATTAAGGCAATTGACAATAATATAAACTTGTAATTTATTTGCGCTTTTCACCCGAGGGTAACAAAGCGCTGCACAGTGGAGAGAACTACGTGCCAACAACCACAACAACCACCAACCTTGGCCTCTTGTCTAAATCTGACTCACGTAGTTCTAAACACCAGACCGAATCTAATTAACATAAATAGTAACACCCGTGTAATGCGTTGCATCTCCCCAAATCGAATCGCTGCACGGTGATCACGTGAGTGATAACATCACAACCTCTTTATATAAACAGACCCAAGGCTGGAGCATGCTCCTGAAGTCGCTAATCCCAAATTGGTGCGAGCTCCTGATGATGCCGATTGTACTTGTCAACTAAACATCGGATTTCATTATATATGTTGTGCGTTCTGTTCACATGACAAAACCTTATCAATTGGCTGTCGGGTGGAGGAGGGCTTACGACACTTTTTTTTTGCGTGACCTCACCCAAAAAATGTATTTTATGGATAAATTTAAACTCTAACGTGCTATTTTATATTTGAAAATAAAATATTATTTTGCTAACGTGTAAACTACACATTAGTGTTGCCGTCAATTAATATTATTAGTCATAGATTTTGCACATTATTACACGTGTGTGCATGTAAGAGTGTTTTAAATATTTCGATAAACCCTCTTCTTCATCTTAACAAAACAACGGCTTGCTTGTCCTAACTTTGGTGCAATGAGATGAGCTTTGCATGGAAATATGAGCTGGCAATTAGTCGATTGTTTCACCCGGAGAACAAGAGACTCATTTTTCAACACATTATTCGATAGAGACATGATGTGAGCACAGGACAAAATAACAGAAAGTGACATTATTGGATTACTGAAAATAAGGACAGTCATTATCGATTTTGTGCAGTGAATGCTAGACTAAACCTGTGCTTACATTTGTTGCCTGGCAGGCAGCAATTGGGAAGCCAATCACATCGTCCCCGTCTATGGCGCCAAACATCTGCGTGGAAACAACAAGATACCGGCAATGAGATGAATGCTAAATGTTAAACGTCATCAATCACAATGCACGTCAAAAACACACTTCAATTGCGCGGTCACAAATACTGTGACAGCATTAACGCGGAGAAAAATCATCTTGGTTAAACATGAGTAACTCACACATTATTAGACCCGTGGACCAAAATGATAACTTCGACAAAATATATATATCAGCACAATTTTTTGTGTGTTGACAAGCACTGGTATATTAGTTACAATGTTTTCCAGATTTATTTCTGTTCGAGTCAAAAAAGTGAAATCGTAAAGGCATCATTGAAATTTGTGCACATGCAAATGTTCGTGATTAATTCCAATATTATTTTTATCACTAACAGCAGGGCAAATCACAAATCGGTTTGGTCATTGTGACTGAGAGAAAAAGCCTATTAATCACAAGTAACAATGTGTTAATGAAATATATATATTCAAACACATTCATGCTCACTATACATGCATAATATCAAGTGACAGACATTTCACATTTCTGCAAATGTAAAGCAACATTTATGTGAAAGTAATGTTTAGGTTGATGAAGCATACAAAAACTGTACAAACATCACTGTCAAAATAGAAATAATACAAAGCACAGTACAAATTAGATGGATACAGAACCCATGGACTTAATCATAAATCAGAATTGTACAAAAAAAATTACTCAGAGGCGATGGGAAACCACGGGGGGGGGGGGGGAAGGGGTCATCCACAGCTGGTGCCTACCCAGCAGTGTCCCATATATTATGATGGCACAGGCTAATTTGTTAGCGATTTAGTTGGGAGAAAACTGGAGAGCCCTGAGGAAACCCATGCAGAACAGGTGGAGAACCACGCACTCTAATCCTAGCACCTTTGCAGGACCTTCATTCTGTAAGATGCCGGTGTTAACACTGTCATCCTGCCGCCCATGGACGTTTCATTGAATCAGTGGCACAGTGAATCATCACATGGCCAGAATTCATGAATAATAATAATAGCTTTGCAGCCGTACATTTTCAAGAGCGAGCCACCGTTGGCTCAACGTGAGCAGTAGGAATGGTGGTGGGGAACTCGCACCTTGAACATCTGGCTCAAGTAAGAGGCGACACTTTTGAGCAGACACTTGTTGGGCGACGCCGTGCGGCCCTTCACGCCGGCAATGTACGAGTTGCAGTGACCGACGAGGGCCCTCATCTCCTCCAGCGCCGCGCGCGTGTCGATGTTGTCGCAGAGAGCCGCGTGGACGTTCGCCTTCTTCTCGTAAAACCTGCGCGTCGGGCAAATGGACGCGACAGCCACGCGCTGGCGATTTGACGACGACTCAACGAGGGGCACAGCTTGCCACTGAAGGCGTGCGGAGAGATTCGTTGCGGTGAAGAGGACGGGCTCTTGAAAGGACATTGAAATGCAATGTGGCAAAGGAAACATGGCAGTGTGTGAAATGTATTCAACGTATAAATAAACCGAAGCTTACAACTATCACATCTGTATATAACAGTATTGTAGTTGTATGTAAATACAGTTTAATATATACTAAATCAATGCATAACAAAACTCATATTATTTTTACATTTTGTCATTCACCTAAAGCACCCAAGGCATTGTAATTGTTGTTTTTCTGTTCCAAAGTATAAAAACTTAAAACTTTATCGTGTAAAATATACAAGTGCAAAAAACACTGCGCCGAATTCAAATGTTGCCACTACAGGATTAAAATATTTTTTTAAAGTCACATTTGTAATTTTCTGCTCGAGATCTCTTGATAGCATGAGAAGAGGGCTCAGGAAATGTCCGTTTTAAAAATCACCGGGATGACCACACCCAGGCGACACTTACAGTTTGTTAAGATCCATCTCGGGCTCTTCCCACTTTTCAAACTGGCCTGTGATGTCTGTCGGCGCTCGCAAGATGTCCTTCACGTTCAGGAAGAACTCCTGTGCAAAGCAAGATGGGCGTTGGGGACACACTGCTGGGATACTCGTTCATACGAGCACTCACGTGCTCTCTAAAGAAGGCAATATATGCTCAGTCTCTGATATAAATGGAAGGTTGTATGGTATCAATTGGTTTTGCACAGGACATGTACAGCCCTGATATAAATTCACTCCCTACGCCATGCAGGTCGTGGGGGTTATATTTGACCGGTCATCACCTGCCTGGTCAGTGTGGCTTTGAAGGCGGGGGACAGATGTGAGAGAAGCAGTACAATGCGACAATGGATGATGATGATGATGCACTGCCATCTGCTGTCGACAACATAGGCCATCTAAACAAACCTGGCATGCATGGTGGTTACCCATCCACACACGAATTCGAGATGTGATGACATCGGGCATATATGTTTAATATACATTTTATATTTGATAGACATGTCTGTAATTTTTTTGTCACAATTTACGTGTAACAACACTAGTCAAGAAATGCAGTTATAAATAATAATACCGTGTATTGCTCGTTACTTTTTTGTTGATCGTGCATAGTTAATTTTAACAGTTTTGACCAAATAATATTAATTACATACGTACTTCCGAAAAAGAGAATGTTAGTGGTGAATATAGAGCTGAGAACCAACATGCAGGCACATTGTGTGCACATTGTGACGATGCTAATTGCATATTAGACGGATGTTGCTTGCCAGCTTGTGAATAACACTTTTACATAGCGTACCCATATAAAAATTCCCGTCATTTTATTCCAATTATGATATACGTGTCATGTCAGGAGTTAAAAAACTTCTGCCGCGTCTTTGGCAGAGCAGTGCAACATTTGTGTTAGAGAACCAGAAGCCACATATTATGAATCTACTTCTGAAATCCCTTAAGTGACCACTGTTGCATATTGTTGGTGGAAAAAACTTTCCCACCCACATTGCTATCTACAATCACATCAGATCACAGTTATACTGATATTATAATTCTCAGAGCTGAAATTTAACCAAATTAAGTGGAAAAACAAATTTAACTTGATTGATTGTTTTGTATGAGTAACTGCGCTGGTTACCTTTATAGGGTGGGCCAAAAAGTCTCTTTTGTATGACATATGCTTCAGGAATATTTATAATTCAGGAATATTTGAACTCAAAACAGCTATGAATTGCTTGTACAATTTTCAGCCATCGTCCACTCGGAAGAATTTGTTAAGGAGAACTTGGCACAAAACCTGATGTGTGTTGACAGTGGAGGGCAACACATGGAGCTGTTTGAATAATGACCTACACACTCTTATTTTAATACAAAAGGGACCTTTTGTGGCCATCCTGTGCAGTTGAGAACCGTGTACAATCACAAGCGGCAAACTGAAATGGAAGCCAAGACTCCTGTGGTCCCAATTCAGTGACCTCAGAGCCAACCCCTTCCAGCGTGTGACTTACGTTGAGAAAGCGTTCGTACTGAGTGGCTGCCTCCATTGTGTTTGTCGAGTAATCCAGCGTGTCTTTCCACGAGTGCATAAGAAAGGCCAGCCTGAGCTGCCGGGCTGTAGTGCACAAACCAACAGACATCAGAAGTGAATGGAGATGCTTACCGTAACGCTTTGTTCATTTCAAAACGATTTTGTATCTTTTATTTGTTTTGGAATGGTAATAATCTTTTAGCATAACATAAAAGCAAAATTGAAAAACATTTGATGCAGACAAGGCCGTGTTTTTGTACAACTCAACTTGCCTAAAAAGTCATATTTTACAAATGCTATTACATATCTAAGAGTGAAAACCAGTGTGCTTGCCTGTGTTATTCATCAGGGCCTCCTTGATGGTGATGAAATTCTTGAGAGACTTGGACATTTTGCAGCCGGAGATAGTGAGATGTCCCGTGTGCAGGAAGTAGCGAACCCAGTGGTCATTGTCAAAGAAGGCCTGGAGGTCGAGTCGAACCACACAGGTAAGGAAGCAAGGTCGATACAAGGTATAATACACTTCGTAGATCCCTTGCTTTATATTGGTTATTAAAGCGCATGACCCATATTGGATTGCACGTGTGAGAATCGCTGCTTTGTTTTTAAACTTTTAGAACTGTACAAGTCTTTTCCAATCAAATGCTGGATGAAGGCTTTTTAACTTTTAGAACTGTACAAGTCTTTTCCAATCAAATGCTGGATGAAGGCTTCCCTACGCCATTCGGATGTTTTTACCATACTTCACTATGCCGGTCACTGCTGGATGCAGACGATACTTTGAACTTCAACGTTAGGCACGTGGTCATAACACTGGCATTCTCATGATGTGACGAAATACGGGATGATCCATTTAAAGACACACCAATACTATGAGAGGAAGAAATCCTAAACAATCACCAGCTTAACGGCCGTTACCCACGCTTTACCTGGGTAACGGCCATCCACAGAAAAAAAAAAACTTTTCATTAAACGTCTCGACTGTGTCCCACCGACTTCAAATTAATCATCGGTTGTTTTAGCACTTCCCCCCAATAACCTCTCATCCAACATGATTAACGTTAACTTAGCTGACAGCATTCAATAGTGTTAGAGCAGGGCAATGGCAGCTCTCGGTTTTGTCATGTACAACGACAAAGAACCCCTGTGATAGCCTTAATATACTGTTAGGCAAGTACTGTTAGCAAGCACCACCTATAAATCAAGGCTGGCGAGATATACAAAAGGGTGAGTGGCCAGCACTATACCGAGTCACCTTTGTTTCACTAGTGGCCATGTTTACTGCACCAGGTACTCATTTGAGACTGAGTTGACCGAGGGGAGGCCCAGCCTGAGTTGATAAAATTGTGAATGGTGTTTGGCTGTAGGCGAGAATCAAAATCGTACCGTCGTGTTCGTAGCACAGTGCGCCAACCGCTGCACTACCGCTCCCGCACACACAGTCTATGGGTGTTTTTGTTTTTTACAATGGGACCACGAGAAATGTAATTTCTTTCCTCTGTAGACTGTAATCGTATAAGGATTGCATGACAAAAAAGTTCATTTATCGATCTATGATGGGAACATCCAGCGGGGGTTATTTCAGGTGAATGCGAGGACCATCAGAATGATCCACCTCAGCCAATTGCAAACCATGGTTCATAAAACCAGTGACGTACTTCATGCGGACCCGAGTAATTATAAACCAACGGGGTATCTCGGAATGGATCACCCTGGCACTGTTCCCTGACCCCACCAAACACTGGGGTGAGCACCTCAGACTGTGCCAACTCGTTGTCATGGTGGGGGAAGCGCAAATCAAATCCCCCGCCATGGATGTCCATGGACTCTCCCAGGATGGAGCCAGCCATTGCAGAGCACTCGATGTGCCACCCAGGACGACCCTGCAATAGCAGACACACATACCAAGGTGCCTTATAAAGCCACATAGAACGGGGAGGTGTAACCATCATATTGTCTTTGTCTTCCCAGTGCCGAGGTCACTGTACTGAACCAGGAATCCAGTTAAGACTGAGTCAATATAGAGGAGTACCCATTTAGGTTTAAACTGAACTTTCTGTGACTCATTGAGTTCGGAGAAGTTTCTGAACCGCTGCACAACCGCTATCAAATGCACAAAGATCCTCTGTACCGCATATCGGTTTGTTGGATCAAGTGCCGTTCGAGCACACAAAGAAAGACCACCGTGGCACGTGGAAGGGGTGACATGGCCAGTGGTGGCGGTTACAAGTTGCAACACATGCTCAATTAAAATCCAGTTAAACTCAGAATAGGCCCGGGACCAGATCGCACATCACTTCTTACTGTTGTCTGACCATGGCTGGGAATAAAGTGTAAGTCAATAGGATTATAGTGCAGTGTGCAATAAACACTAGACCACTGCTGCGCACTGAGCAAAGCTGTGACTGCCACCTGTGCAACATTTGAAATTTCAAAGGAGCATCTACTTAGTCATAATAATTGAACATTATTCAAATACAGCCAGGATAAAGATAGGTGGAGGAAGGGGATTTGTGGGCAAACTGGCCAACCCAAGTGAACATGTGTAATGGCCATTGAACCAGTTGTTGTCGTATTTAAAAAGACCACCTATAAACCACCTAGAAATCGGGGTGGCACGGTGGCCCAGTGGGTAGCGCTGTCGCCTCACAGCAAGAAGGTCCCGGGTTCGAATCTCGGCTGGGGTGCCTTTCTGTGTGGAGTTTGCGAGTTCTCTCCCCGTGTCCGCGTGGGTTTTCGCCGGGCACTCCGGTTTCCTCCCACAGTCCAAAAAGCATGCTGCTGCATAGGTTAATTGGCTCGCAGGCTAAATTGCCCCGCAGTGCCCGGCGATGGACTGGCGTCCGATCGTCGGCATATGCCTGCCTTGCGCCGTGTGTCTGCCGGGATAGGCTCCGGCTCACCGCGACCCTGTACAGGACTAAGCGGTTTCTGACAATGCGACGAGGCCTATAAACCGGTGTTGCACACCACCACCCCATGTATACCTTTCCCCATGGCGAATCCCAAGAAGGTTCGCCGGGCTTTGAGGCTTTCCAAAGCGCAAAGTCATTTTGGGAATGCTTTTCGCTCAGCCTCTCGGCGCTGATACTCAGATCGCCTGCACAGAGACAACCGTTTCATGACAATAATAGTTAGCGCATTTAGAGAGCGCTTTTCACCCGGGCGTCACAAAGCGCTGCACGTAGCTGCGGAGAGAACGGCACACCAACAACAACGGCACACGAATGTAAAATCAGCAACAATAACATTTCTTCGGAGTTTTTTTTTTAATCACGCCTTGAAGAAGCTCCAAGCAGGCAAAGTGAAACGTCGGACATGATGCCAAACAATAAGCGGTACATTCTGAAGACGCAGTGGGACGCTTGGCAATACGGTGTTCTGTTCCCGTGCGGCCCTGGCTCTAGGCCACCTATGCCAGCCTGACTGACACCGTGCAAATGGAATGTCCAGGTATACAAGGTATTATTGCTATCAGGTTTAATAATCGGCTATTGCCTGGTGGGTAATTTAAGGATCCGACCCCCTGCCGTTACAACCCCAAAGACTGAATAAGTTGGGATTCTCCATTCATCAAAAAAAAACTATTACTTATGGTCTCATTTTTAACATCTCATCTGTGGGGCTATTCCATGTGTGGTTTCATTTATTTTTTATTCATATCGAAAAGGTAATATGTAATTTGTATAAAATAAGCACGTGTCATAAAAAAACGCTTCTTGTATACATTAGTACAGTGAGCCGAAAAGCAGACGACAAAAATGTAAGTACTTTGGAGATTTAATGTGATCAGAAGCATTCCATGTTATTCGACTGCAAGTGAGCCGTGTACACGGTACTCCAGATCATTTGAATAGCAGACGGTCAAACGGTAAATGGGTGCATACCCTCTCCTTCGTGCAGTGCCTTGTGATCACCCACGGCTTCGGGCACAAGCTTGGCGTACGAGTGGCGCTCGCTGCTGTCGAACTTCGCCGTGTTAAAGTACACCGATCCACCGGACTCGTAGCTGGAAACAGTCGATATTTAGCAGTGTCCAAGGTAAGGGCACGACAAATGCGAGCCGCATTTCATCACTACATCTTAAGATGTTGACAGTTTATTAGCATGTGGAAATATATCTTTGGGCCAGTTAGTGGATATGTAAATGTACAGGGCTTTGGTCAATATACTGCTGGATGAGGGCCTCCTTGCACCATTTAGCTCCTTCGAGCTATTTGATCATCCCTCACCAAGCTGACAAGTGTAGAATGAAGTTATGGAGCAGACATTGCAGTAAATTTAAAGCAGTTTCTTTTTTTATTGCCTCCAATGACATAGCTCTGCTGCCGTACGCAACGCATGTTCTGTGCATGGGCGTCACTGATTCAAACAGCAGCAGGCTCACATTCGCTGAGTTTTTGAGATTTGACATTAGAGGTAACGTGATCAGAGACTCTGGAGCTGATACCACACAATATCTCGGAACTTTTTGTAACAGTCAAGATCTCAATTTCAATCGTCCTTTCTCTGCAAGCCAAATTTGGGCCTCATTTGTTGAACTGATTTCAAATGTTTAAAAAAAATACGTGCATTTACGTGTAATGAGATGGCACTCATTTGTACTGGCAGTCCCGAGTCAGTGGTGCAACTTTCACTTATCCTGAAATCCCAGTCAGCATAGTGAACGGCAGCCTTCAGATCGTGAGGTTCACCAGTGACTACACGGCAACCCGGCTGGACTTTAGCATTTGGCCGACTCGCGTGCTGGCCCTGAGTGCTCGATTATAAACATGTGCCATGGCAAACGGAGCCTCTCCAGTAGAGCACCGTCACCAACGCGTTTTAGCTGACGCACCCGAAACCGTTGTCCACGACTTTCTGCACGAAGGAGATGATCTCCGGGATGTATTCGCTCACTCGGGTCAAAACGTTCGGGGGCTGAACCTGGGAGAGGGCGAAGGAGAGCGCAGAAGTGCTAGCCGTCAAGCGGGAAGCACACTCGGCACTGTGTGGGCGACCGTGCACCGCATTGGGTGTGCGACCGACTTCCCGCAAACTCACGTTCAGGGCCTCCATGTCTCGGTGGAATTCCGCCTCCCAGAAGCGCGGAAGTTCCGAGAAGATGGCGTTGTCGGTGACCTGGCTCCCGTGCTGTGCATCCAGCCACTCGGCAAGCGGGTCCCTGGCTTCGGTGAGCAGCGTCTGTGAGAAGCAAAAGTGCAGCATCATGCAGCTCGGTCAAACGCCAAAGAGTTATCACCATCACACAGGGCCAGATTAATATTTAGAGTTTGTTGGGCAGCGCCACCC